>OX457031.1:57124584-57490580 GCA_949752745.1 Protula sp. h YS-2021 | reverse complement strand
GTCATCTACGTCATCAGCATGTCATCTGCGTCATCAGCATGTCATCTACGTCATCAGCATGACGCCATCAACGTCATCAGCATGATGTCATCTACGTCATCAGCATGATGTCACCCACGTCATCCACATGTCATCTGCAATCTCCATGACGTCGTCAACGTAATTCCTATAACGTTAACGACGTCATCCCCATAACGTCATCTATGTTATCCCATGACGTCATCTATGTCATCCCCATGACATTATCAACGTCATCCCCATAACGTCTCTTATGTAACCCCACGATTTTATCTGCGTCATCCCCATGGCGTCATTCACGTTATCCCCATGGCGTCATCTGCGTCACACCCTGACCACCTCCTCACGCCCCAAGAAGAGCGGTAGGAGGGGCGGCGGGGAAATTCCCAAGAACTTACAGAGCAGATCACCCAGTTCGGCTACTTTGTTCTTGTCGTCCGCCATAGAATTGGACAAGTCCATAATGTAGTAGAGGTCCACGGGGTAGTTCTCGGCTTGGCGGAAGTCAATTCGAAACGTATACGGCTTTTCTGCAATTCAGACAAAAAAGGTGCGGTTGTCATAAAATGGAATGAAAAACCTGTCATATCACCTTATTGTTATAACATGAATAACCACAACATATAGAGAAACAGTCTTTGGCATAGAAACAACAATGTTTTATAAGACTGCTCCATAATGGTTTACAAATTCTCCGTCTGTTCTGTGACATCATGAACATGGTTGCCCTCCCTGCCCCCCCCCCCCCCAAACACACACACAAAAAAAAAAACAACCACACTAACCGGGCCTGATCTTGAGGCTGATCTGCGGTGACAACTGTACGGCGTCAGCCCCCCCCCCCCCCAACCACACTTACTGGGCCTGATCTTGAGGCTGATCTCCTGCGGTGACAGCTGTATGGCGCCCTCGCCCCCCCCCCTCCCCCCACCCCCCAACAACCACACTTACTGGGTCTGATCTTGAGGCTGATCTCCTGCGGTGACAGCTGTATGGCGCCCTCGCCCCCCCCCCCTCCCCCAACAACCACACTTACTGGGTCTGATCTTGAGGCTGATCTCCTGCGGTGACAGCTGTATGGCGTCCTCCCCCCCCCCCCCAACAATCACACTTACTGGGCCTGATCTTGAGGCTGATCTCCTGCGGTGACAGCTGTATGGCGTCCACCCCTCCCCCCAACAACCACACTTACTCGGCCTGATCTTGAGGCTGATCTCCTGCGGTGACAGCTGTATGGCGCCCTCCCCTCCTACCCCCACCCCCTCCCCAACAACCACACTTACTGGGCCTGATCTTGAGGCTGATCTCCTGTGGTGACAGCTGTATGGCGTCCGCGCCGTCCTCAGCATTCCGGGGCGGCATGTCCTGTAAGCACACCAAAGCAGGAAGATATACAGATGCAAACTGCGACAACATCCGGGCACTGCATAACGCAGACATGGCACGTATAACTGGTATTGAGGGTAATCGGACCACAACTTTTTTTATGCAAGGGCCATTTTTCTCAAATATTCTTTTTACTGCTGATGTCATGTATTTTGATGTATTCAGTACACCGGGAAGTGGAGGGGGAAGGAAGGGAGGGGGGAAGGGGGTGGGAGGGGGGTGCACGTACCTTGACGAAGTCTGCTTCGTGGTCGGGGCGCACGATAAAATCGTCGTCACAGCCCGCTGATATCAAGCTGTCCAGCAAGTCACAGCGGTCCTTGTTGTTCGCGTCGTAGCCCTGCAAACAACAGCGTGGCCACACGTCAGCACTGACGGCAAGCTTACAAGTCACAGAGCACACGCCAGCACTGGCAGCAAACTCCAAGCTTACAAGTCACAGAGCACACGTCAGCACTGGCAGCAAACTCCAAGCTTACAAGTCACAGAGCACACGTCAGCACTGGCAGCAAACTCCAAGCTTACAAGTCACAGAGCACACGTCAGCACTGACGGCAAGCTTACAAGTCACAGAGCACACGTCAGCACTGGCAGCAAACTCCAAGCTTACAAGTCACAGAGCACACGTCAGCACTGGCAGCAAACTCCAAGCTTACAAGTCACAGAGCACACGTCAGCACTGACGGCAAGCTTACAAGTCACAGAGCACACGTCAGCACTGGCAGCAAACTCCAAGCTTACAAGTCACAGAGCACACGTCAGCACTGACGGCAAGCTTACAAGTCACAGAGCACACGTCAGCACTGGCAGCAAACTCCAAGCTTACAAGTCACAGAGCACACGTCAGCACTGGCAGCAAACTCCAAGCTTACAAGTCACAGAGCACACGTCAGCACTGACGGCAAGCTTACAAGTCACAGAGCACACGTCAGCACTGGCAGCAAACTCCAAGCTTACAAGTCACAGAGCACACGTCAGCACTGACGGCAAGCTTACAAGTCACAGAGCACACGTCAGCACTGGCAGCAAACTCCAAGCTTACAAGTCACAGAGCACACGTCAGCACTGGCAGCAAACTCCAAGCTTACAAGTCATAGAGCACACGTCAGCACTGACGGCAAGCTTACAAGTCACAGAGCACACGTCAGCACTGACGGCAAGCTTACAAGTCACAGAGCACACGTCAGCACTGACGGCAAACTCCAAGCTAACAAGTCACAGAGCACACGTCAGCACTGACGGCAAGCTTACAAGTCACAGAGCACACGTCAGCACTGACGGCAAACTCCAAGCTTACAAGTCACAGAGCACACGTCAGCACTGACGGCAAGCTTACAAGTCACAGAGCACACGTCAGCACTGACGGCAAGCTTACAAGTCACAGAGCACACGTCAGCACTGACGGCAAGCTTACAAGTCACAGAGCACACGTCAGCACTGACGGCAAACTCCAAGCTAACAAGTCACAGAGCACACGTCAGCACTGACGGCAAGCTTACAAGTCACAGAGCACACGTCAGCACTGACGGCAAACTCCAAGCTTACAAGTCACAGAGCACACGTCAGCACTGACGGCAAGCTTACAAGTCACAGAGCACAGGTCAGCACTGACGGCAAACTCCAAGCTTACAAGTCACAGAGCACCGCAAGGAAAAAAACCTTATTTCGGGTCAGCCGCAAGCAGACAGTGCGATAACACTGACGTGACGTGTCACTTTGGCTGACCAATCAACGCCATCAGCCTTCCTCCTGATATGACTAGGGACGAGCGAGGATTTAATTATCTGACCATCAAATAACCCCGGCCAATCAAATTACACTAAAACAGCATTCTCATCACTGTAGTGACGAGCCAAGAGTCCCCTCACCTACCCATAATGCACCGCGGCGTATTTACATTCCCCCCCCCCCCCCCCCCCAATTATCCATAATTACCCATAATGCACAGCGACACGCTTAGTGTGATACGTGACGAGATTCCCCGGTAATTACCCATAATGCATCGTGACACGTTTCGTGCGAGACAGACTGGGTTTCCCCCTCAACTATCCATAATTCCCCGCGGGCGTATTTGCTGCGAGACGTGACGAGATCCCCCACTCCCCCCCCCCCCCTTTATTACCCACACTGCACCGCGGCACGTTTCGTCTGAGACATGACGTCACTTACATTCTGCGTACACCAGCCACACTGAGGACCGGCGGCTATGCAGGAACCACACGTCTTCTGCTCCACGCACGGGTTGCTTTTACGTCCACCTAACAAAGCAAAAAAAAAAAAGAAAAAAGCCAGGCACCTTGCCACACTGCCTGCACAACTTTGAGAATATGACAACTTAATTTCTATGGATAATTTGTGCCAAGTGAGCTATGCGTCAGTGTGCATGTGTGGATGTGGGTGCATGAGGGTGTGTGGGTGCATGTGTGGATGTGGGTGTATGCGTAGATGTGGGTGCATGTGGGAATGCGAACGTTTTTCTTGCAGGATAACAGGATAAATGAAACGCAGCGTTCGACAAAAACTTTCTCAGCTGAACAGGAACTCAATTTCTGTGTTTAGTTAAACAAACAAAACTGGCCAGCTACATTCATTGCGGCCCACTTAGTACAGTATCTTGGATGACTCCGTTATTTGTAAGATACGGATATTATGAGTTAGGGGCAACAAACACACACATACACCACTCGCAGCACATGAAATGCACTCAGATCGCAGAAAAATCCCCCACTCCCAACATTTTGTTATACTCGGAGAAAATCCCCCCTTCCCTCTTTCATACCTACTATTTACATTACTGACATATAAGAAACAGATTTTGACTATTCTCGGATATTGTTAATTCTAAATTTTGGCATGTTAAGGCTGGATATGACAGGCAATGCGCTATTAAAAATTCCTACCCCCCAACAACCCCCCCCCCCCCCCACAGTCCTACCTCCCTAGACCAAAATGTTTTTGAGTAAGTTCCTCATAACCCCCACTCTCTTCCCATCCACAATTCTTATGAATAAGTTCTCCATAACTCCCACCCCTCCCCCAACCACATTTTGTTCTGGATATGTCCCATATAACCCGTCCCTCTCCTCCCCAACCATGATTCTTTCTGAACAAGTGCAGCATAACTCCCCTCCCCTAACCACAACTCTTTTCTAAATAAGTTCCCATCCTAACTCCCCTTCGACAATTTTTTTTTTTTTTAGTTCCCACCCCGGCACTCTGAAAAAAACGGTAGCGGGATCTGTGAATTGTTGGCCATTTACTCACCTTGAGAAGAGGACTGCTGTATGAGTAAAACGTTGACTATGAACACGGCGATGAAACAATACGATGCCAGAGCGGCCATCTTCTCCCGTCAGTGAATATTATAGAGCGGCTAATGTGCAAAGCTGACCTCCTCCTGAAACAGAAAAAAAGCCGACATGTGAGGTCACTGAGTATCACTTCCTTGACATGTGAAGTCACTGAGTATCACTTCCTTGTTTGGTCTACAAAAGATACAGTAATTCAACAAAGGTATTGAACGGAGAAAGGAAATTATTGCGAGCCTAAGCAAGAATGTCCAGGGACATTGTGACCAGCTGAAATCTAGTAAATCACGTAGCAATAGGCTTGCATGGTCGCCAAAACGTAGTTGTCATATTGTTACAACGGTTGTTGAAAATTCGTACAAATTTATAAAGGAATCCAGTGAAAATTGTGAGAGAAGAAGCATTTTGAAAATTTGACCACTAAATATTTTAAAATGCCCCCCCCCCCCACCCCATTCAGCCAATTTTTAGCGGATCGCCAAACAAGTAACTTTTCAAAAGAGGACTGCCTAGTGATTTATGAAAAATTTGAATACAAGCCGATCCAAGAGAGGCCTACCCAGTAAACATCCATACAAAATTTGAAAGGAATGCGACCCAGATCGTGGGAGCAGAAGCACTTTGAAAATTGGCCCCAAAAAATCTTAAAATCCTCCCCGTTTAGCAGGGTTGCCACGGGGGCTGGACAAAAGAAGTACAAAAAAGTGTCCTGAAAGCGTCAAAAAAAAAAGTACAAAAGTACGTTCTGTAAAAAAGTAAAAAAAAAATTACAAAAAAGTACAAAAAAATACAAAGAACATACACATTGGAGATGCAGAGCCCGGACAAAAACAATATACAAGGTGTGGGCCCTTGTACATCTACACTATATATATTTTATTCATGTAAGGCTTGGAGAAGTATCCGATGAATAGTTTTTGAGATAGCGCCTGAACAAAAAAAGTTTACAGTGCAACGTACGGACAGACGGACTGACATGGGACAAACTGAACCTCCGCTGCACATCTACACTATACTTTCTTCCTGTAAGGTTTGGTGAAGCTCCTATGAATAGATACAATAGATGTATCGTCCGGACAAAAAGTTCACGGACAGACGGACGGACACACGTTTGTGTGTCCGTCCGTCTGTCCGTGAACTTTTTGTCCGGACGATACATCTATTGTATCTATTCATAGGAGCTTCACCAAACCTTGTATCTTATGTGGTGGCTGCATTATGTGGTAGCATTTGATATGCCTGAAATGAGTTTAAGTGGTGGATCACGGACGAGATTATTTGAGAATAAAAAATACTTCAGTGGTGGTTCATATTTGCCAGTGTGGTTCCCAACAGGCGTCATTTTAATGTCAATAGTGTTTTATGCTTTGTGTGTGTCAACGGAATTCTACATATGGTACTTAACTGCATAAAGATATTTCACAACTTATCTTTCACTACTGTTTTGCATAATTCCCACTTGCAAACCTCAGCGGACTGTTATATTTGGCACACTTATAGACAATCATCAGGTTTCGGCAAAACCGCAAATATTTTTCATCTTGACATCAAAGGTCAAGGTAAAATTGAGGAAAATTTTTTTTCAAAACGACTATTAATCACGAAAATTGGCTATAATATGTGTTTAAACCGAAGTTTGAATATATAAAACGTACTTCTTATGGGTAACGCTCCAACCTAAATCTTGATCTTGAGGGTCAAGGTCAAAGGCCACGTGACCTCGTGAACCGTTAACGATAGGCAAACTTATTTTCAAAACGGTTAGAGACAGAGCTATTTTGAGCTCATTTTCGACCCTTTCGGCCTAACAAAGTTACGCAAGAGGCACCTCGGTGACCTAGCTTGACCTTTTGGGTCGCGGTCAAAAGCCTGAAGTTGACTATTATCTCGAAAGCGGTTACAAACAGAGGGACTTTGGGTTCATTTTGAGCCCGTTGGGCCAAAGCGACGATAAAGAAGGGGTACTGCTTGACTTTCAATTTTTGGTCATAATTTAATACAAAAATTTTCTTTAGTGATTTCTGCAAGTGGGCCAATTCCCCTATGAAGCGGAATCCTGTCTAGTTTTAAACAAATGCTGCTCTTCTTATTTGCTTTAGAAATAAGCTTTATAGTTGCAATACTTACCAACAGATGGTGTCACAGGACAGTTCATCAACGGACTCCCTTGTGTGGTTTGTTTTGTGCTCAATGAGTGCGTATGTGGCTACCTCATAAGAACCACCACATAAGGAACAACAAGTTTGTCCAAGGACAAAGTCCCAGCTTACGAAAAGCATTAAGACCAATTCTAACAACTAACTAACTAATGGACGCCGTCTGCAAACCGATGGGGAAACCCCAGCTTATGTGAAAAGTAAGCTGGGCTAAAAACCACGCAAGTGACGGATGTACCGAAAATCTATAATCATTGTGGGCACGGACGGACAGACGGAAAGCAATAGCCTTCAGCCAAATTGGCTGAGGGCTAAAAAGTATCTAAAAGGGGCCAAAACCCTACCCAGAGAACATTCGTACAAAATTGAACAGAAATCCGATCCAAATTGTGTGAAAAGAAGCAGTTCGAAAACTTGAAGCTAATAAATTAAATAATGCCCAAATTTCGCCACTTTTGGGGAAATCGCCAAAACAGTATCACTCAATAGAGGCCTACCTATAGAACAATCGTACAAAATTGGACAGAAATCCGATCGAAATTGTGTGAAAATAAGCATTTTGAAAACGTGAAGCCATTAAATTAAAAAATGTCCCCAATGTTTTGCGGGTCGCCGAGAAAAGCAATTTTTCCAGAGAGGCCTACCTAGAGAATATTCGCACAAAATTCCAAGACAATCTGGTCAAGATTGTGGGAGAAGAAGCATTTTGTAAATTGGCAACGAAAAACTGTGCGGATCGCAAAAACAAATTCAAGAGAGGCCTACCTCAAGAACATTCGTACAAAATTTGAAAGGAATCCAATCAAAACCGAAGGAGAAGCATTTTAAGTAAAAGTTTACGTACGTGCATACAGACGACGCATGTCCCTCTATTGATGTGTTAAAACCAGCCCAACGTAGTCGGCTCGTCTAAAAACGTCTTTTATACAAAACAAGTTCGTGCCAATCTCTTCGATTTCTTTTATCCCTCCTCCTCCCCCTCCTCACTCCTAACTTCCCCTCCCCACTCCCCCCTCCCTCTCCTCTCTCCTCCCTTACCCTTCCCGCTCTCTCTCCCTCCCCTCCCTCCTCCCCCTCCTCACTCCTCCCTTCCCCTCGCCACTCTCCCCTCCCCTCCCTCCTCATTCCCCCTCCCCTTCCTCACTCCCCCTCCCCACTCCCCCCTCAACCTTTCCTCTGATGCCACTCTTCACGCTATGGGCCATCCCCTCCTATGACTTACTGCAAAAAACAGAAACTTCTCCAACATTTTTTTTTAGATTAATTCGTATTTATCTCTTGAAACAGAATTGCACATTTAAGAACAATACTGTGACGTGTACAAGTGAGTAATCTGCGAGCCGGAACCTGCGCTTGCACTTGTTCCGGACTACGGAACTGTTCACTGAGCTGCATATCACAACCCAATGCAATACGATTCTCATCTAATCTCCATATCTGCGGTAATGGTATTTGAAAAAACAATGTGTATTCTCGGCATCAGGGAATAACAACCGGGCAATCATAGTAACTGGCAAACTGCATGCAAAGTTGTGGTTCGCAGAAAAGAACCTAGCAGCCACATGAATGTAAACAACACATATTTGTTCAATGCCACTAGATCTGAGTTTCGAGTAGAAAGCTAACACGCTTCCTCCCCTAATACTTCCCTTGAGGTCTGTGTAAACACGAGTCATACGCAGACTCCAGGAAGAGAAATCAAGTGGCTTGGTCGACTTGCCGCCGTCTGTGAAGACAGCCCGTACAGCCCGTCCCGCGGTCCCAGTATCATGCACAGTAGATTTCAAGGCATGTTTAGGTTGTATATGTCATACAGTACTGTTTTGGCGACCCGATTCTCCATGACAACAGAGCCGTTCAGCCTCCCGGGGCTTTTCGAGTTTCGATTAATTCAGTGAATTTAGGACAGAAAGGAAAAGAGTCTCGTTTCTTGATTCTTGGTAACCCCCCCCCCCTCCCCAACCCCACCTCACCTCCTCCTTTCTGTGTTTCGTTTTTTATACGTTCTGTGGATGAAATTGTTGCGTTGTTGATTGGAACGTGAGGACCCCACGAAACATGCTCTATTCGGTATCCGCCCAACGTGTCTTCGACTATATCTCCGAAGAGTGTAAGAGGGTCAGAATGTCTCCGCCCAAAATGTCTCTCTGTGTGAGGGGGATGGGTCAAAACGTCTCCACCCAGAATGCATAGAGACATTTTGGGCGGGAGACATTCTGACCCCCTTACATTCTCCGAGGACATTACGGTCGGACACATTTTTTTTTTGGGGGGGGAGACATTTTGACCCAGATTCGCTCTAGTTATATCATGACTAGCTTATTGCAATTAGACTGAAGTATAGTTCAGCAGCTGAACATCTTGATACGTTGTTGTAATTGGGTTGTGATTCCATTGTGAACGAGACCTTAAGAAAATGCACTCGAAACAAAAACTTCTAGAAATCAAAATAATGTGATTAAGACACATTTCAAGAATAACAACACAAGCTTTTGAAGCCCTTAAAACACTTGAATGGATAGGGGGCACGGGAGCAGGGAGGGGGTGATCGTTTATCCTGTTTCTCATGAAACATTTTTTTCATAAATTTACAGATCAACGTTTTTTCTGCTGTACAGAAAACAGACCGGGTCGGACCTGCCTTTAGGAAAAACTTCTTGATTCGGCATTCGCTATTAACACGGCTTCATTTCTGTTCGAGACACTATATCTTATTATATTTGATTAGGCACTGGAATTTTGTAGCTGTAAACTGTTACCGCAGGGTGGTGAAGAGGTGAACAGCCAACGTGCGCACTCCTACTGCTGCAGTGTCAATGTAAAATACTCAGATTTGATTGGTCAACAGCGCGTTTACCTTCAACACACCAATTCACAAAAGTAGTCTTGTTCTTCAACGATACACTGTGTTTACCATTCAGGCAATAGGCAGTTTTAGAAAAAAGTTAGAGAAACCGGGTTGTTACGTCAAACTCGGCTTCGCCTCGTGTAAAATTACACCCTTCGTGTAACATTACACCCCCCGTGTGACATTACACCCCTCGTGTAACATTACACCCCCGTGTGACATTACACCCCTCGTGTGACATTACCCCCCTCGTGTGACATTACACTCTCGTGTAACATTACACCCCTCGTGTGACATTACACCCCTCGTCTGAACCAAACTGCACGTCGTTCTCCTTAACTATTTCCTAATTACATGATGTTATATGACAACGTATTCATAGAAAGACCACATTCGGCACTTTGGGCACGCGGCCCACCTCTACTCCCCGAGGTGATTCAAGGTTGATACTTGGGCACGGGGCCCACCTCTGCTCCCCGAGGTGGTTCAAGGTTGACACTTCGGCACGGGGCTCATCTCTACTCCCCGAGGTGATTGAAGGTTGACACTTCGGCACGGGGCTCATCTCTACTCCCCGAGGTGATTCAAGGTTGACACTTCGGCACGGGGCCCACCTCTGCTCCCCGAGGTGGTTCAAGGTTGACACTTCGGCACGGGGCTCATCTCTACTCCCCGAGGTGATTCAAGGTTGACACTTCGGCACGGGGCTCATCTCTACTCCCCGAGGTGATTCAAGGTTGACACTTGGGCACGGGGCCCAACTCTGCTCCCCGAGGTGATACAAGGTTGACACTTGGGCACGGGGCCCACCTCTGCTCCCCACGAGTGATTCAAGGTTGACACTTGGGCACCGGACCCACCTCTACTCCCCACGAGTGATTCAAGGTTGACACTTGGGCACCGGACCCACCTCTACTCCCCACGAGTGATTCAAGGTTGACACTTGGGCACCGGACCCAACTCTACTCCCCACGAGTGATTCAAGGTTGACACTTGGCACCGGACCCACCTATACTCCCCACGAGTGATTCAAGGTTGGCACTTGGGCACCGGACCCACCTCTGCTCCCCACGAGTGATTCAGGGTTGACACTTGGGCACCGGACCCACCTCTACTCCCCACGAGTGATTCAAGGTTGACACTTGGGCACCGGACCCACCTCTGCTCCCCACGAGTGATTCAAGGTTGACACTTGGGCACCGGACCCACCTCTACTCCCCACGAGTGATTCAAGGTTGACACTTGGGCACCGGACCCACCTCTGCTCCCCACGAGTGATTCAAGGTTGACACTTGGGCACCGGACCCACCTCTACTCCCCACGAGTGATTCAAGGTTGACACTTGGGCACCGGACCCAACCTTACTCCCCACGAGTGATTCAAGGTTGACACTTGGCACCGGACCCACCTATACTCCCCACGGGTGACTCAAGGTTGACACTTGGGCACGGGGCCCACCTCTACTCCCCACGAGTGATTCAAAGTTGACACTTGGGCACGGAGCCCACCTCTACTCCTCGAGGTGATTCAACGTTGATACTTGGGTACGGGGCCAACGGAAGAGTTGCGGAAACAGGTCTTTACCTCCCCCGTCCCCTCGCCTTTAACCCCCAACCCCTCACCCATTCACCCCTTACACTTACAGGAATTACAATTACCTTTCATCTCACGTGCTTGAATTAACCTTCTTAACTTTACCCCTTTCATCAGTTTCTATCTTTGTAATCTCAATAACTTATTATTGTATTTAGTTCACATTTGTGACGTCATCCCTTTGTTCTTACAGTCCATTATTTAAATGTAATGGACTGGTGGGAGTCCATTATTTTAAATAAGAGACTTTTTGCTGTTGCGAGTCCATGATTTTAAAACAATGGATTCGCTGCTGTTTGAAATGAAATACAAAAAACATTTTCCTGAATTTTATTGAACTTCAACGAACAGTGGCGCTTACTGCCGGTACAAACTGAAACAAATTCCATGTGTAATACAGCAAATCCACCACTGTTATTTACGCAGTCATGTAAGCAATATTTCGCTTTGAGACACATCTCCACGACATCATTCATTTTACTTTTGAAAATTGACAATTAGAGTAATTTTAATACCCTCTTGAGTAGAGGTGTGACGGTTCGTACCGAAAACCGAGAACCGAGAAAAGGTTTCGGTTCGGTACGAACCGAAAATCGAAAAGCCCAATCACGGTTTCGGTTCGGTTTTTTTTTTTTTTTTTTTTTGCTATTTATAACAAGGTAATGCATTAATTTGGCAATGTTTTTTTAGTTCTTTTAGTATAGTTTAGTTTAAATATATATATATCACATCGGACAAATCAACAAACATATTTCACACACTTTTTTGGAACCTATGACGCATTCCATACGTTTATTATGGCTACATGTGAGTCTGTCAGTCAATAACAATGTAAATTCTTGTGTAAGTAAGCTTTGAGGTAATAACAAAAACATTACCGTCAGGGTTCGCGCTGGATTCTCAGGAAAATGAGTCAAATAAGGAAACTGTGACTCAGTTGGGTCCAGAATTACTCGGTCGGTTCCGAAAAAGTAAGCCATTTCGTAAAAAAATGCCCACAAAGTGGACAAAAACCCCGCCAACGCGAACCCTGATTGCCGTTATATGTTAGGTTTTGTATCTGTTCTAAGGTAAAAAGAAATATCGGATTATCGGATTAAGTGCAGGCAATTATAAATAAAAAAAATAAACATGCATATATATATATATATATATATATATATATATATATATATATATATATATATATATATATATATATCAGGGCTAGTATGATTTAAATCAGTGATTTAATTCGCGATTTAAATCACTATAAAAAAGTAAAAAAAGTCACGATTTTGACTTTTTTTGTTCCAGAGTAATATTTGTCAATAAAATGCTAGAACAAGCCCCTTGACTGTACACAGTGAAGATGCATTGTTAGGTTATTAACGACTTAAGCTGCTCATGCACCCACACCTCCCCACCTTTTGTGCCTTATGTACACACTGAGTTACGGTATTTCTCCATTGTGGTGCCCGTACTAATTTCCAAACAGTTGCTTGCTGATAGCAAGACTGCTTAATAAATAACAGCGCCAAGACTATTGTCTTATACAAATAAGCCCTGTAAATAGAAATACTCCCGTTATGAGTCACTATCATTGTTGATTTTAAAGTCAAAGAGTAATTAACCCAGCAAATTTGTGGTGCACTAAATCTGAAAAAAAAATGACTGGTAGACGTCTAGCTCCCGTATATAAAGATATTACGACAGAGATGCGACAAATAGTTGAAACGTAAAAGCTATTTGCAAATGTTCAGTTATTCGATGTGATATCGCTGAGAACTGCAGTGGCATTAGAATAATAAATAGTGAAAAGTCAGTTCTGTATGTTTTAAATGTTCTGTGACTTTTCTGGTGATTTAAATAAAAAAGTTAATTTAAATCAAAAAAAGTAAAACATCATGACTTTTTCTTAAAAAAAAAAGCCCTGAGAGATATATATATATATATATATATATATATATATATATATATATGAAAAGAAAACTACCGGTTGGTTTGGCTGAACCGAACCGAAAAAACCGAACCGAACCGAAATTTTTTGTTGAACCGAACCGAATCGAACCGAGCCTGAGGTGAACCGTCACACCTCTACTCTTGACTTAACCTCGCACTTGACTCAAATTTTGATTCGGTACATATTTTTTATTTTTATCTCTGGGAACCGCCTAAAATCGAAGTTACATCGCGTTTTTTTTTTTCTTGGACCTCGTTTGTTCTGTTATACTCCCGAACAGCCACTGACTTTTGCCCAGCTAAAACAACCACCGTTCCATATGTTGACCAACACTCCCGTCCCACCACCCCCCTCCCCCCTCCGTCTCCCCCTCGCCGCCTCGGAACTGTCCATTATTTGAACTCTTGGACCCTCGTCGTACTGTATCCTACACATAAACCACTAGTCATCTCCAAATTCTGCACAAATAAATTCAGGAAGACGACCTAAAGTGCCCCAATTCCTGCAAAGTAGGACTAAAGCGCCCCTTTCGCATTTATTTTCCCAGTCTATGTTAGATTTAAACGAGAGTAAATAAAGTCACTTCTCTGTTTTACCTCTGTTCAATTGTCTTAATTCTATAGAAAAGATCGAGGTTTTTAATGCTATAAATCATAGATAACTTCATAATTCACTTAAATTAAACCACAGTTCATAATTCACGTAAAAGTTCAAAGTTCACTGGAATCGCACATTGTGTCCCAATCCTTGCATGGTATCGACGAGCGACTTCTCGCTGTTAGATCCGGCGAATGCATGGGGTCCTCAGGCGACTTTGCAGAGTCGTGTACTTAGAAGAGGTTGGGGTGACATCCGGAGTAGACGCAGATTAAGTAGAGTAAGTACACGAATCCACACCCTTCTTTGTCTGAGAAGATTACGGCCAGCCTCGTGCTTCAGCATTTTAGACAATCTCTGGCATAGATGGGCTTCCTTTGGATATCGAGTAGACAATGCTTTGTATAAATGGATTTTCCTTTTGATGCTGAGTAACACATGCTATGCAAAGAAGGGGGACTAGTGGAGTAAGGGGTTTGCTAATACAGGGCTTTGCCGAGTCCTCTCAGAAATGGCGGGCTGCCCGCCAGGCCCTTAAATATTGGCGGGATCCTCATAAAAAAGTGGCGGAGACTAAAAAGGACGTTCGTTTGGTGCACATATTAAGGAACCCTCATTTTTGTTATAATTTCAATCTTTTCTTTGTCCATACAAATAACTAGGAATATTGTTCTTTTTTATTCAAACCTCCTTTCAAGGCCAAATAAGATCATTAAAAATCATTAAAACATACTGCAAAAACTAGAGCAGTGTGCATAGCCCACATATTCCCCACAGCCACCCCCCCCCCCCCCCCCATCAGTTAACCACGGCCATCAATAGTCAAGAGCTGAAATTTTCTAAGTCCAGTTGGTCCATTTTCCTTGGACAAACCTCGCCCATTTACAATACCGATCTGTGTTTGTTCCCACAGAAGCCACATACCAAGTTTCATTAAAATCCATGCAGCAGTTTTTAAGTTATCGTGTTAACAAGCTCTTGATGACAGACCGACACGCGGTCGATCGCATATGTTCCCCCTGTTGGGGAATAAATAACAAACATCTTGATTAGTGTTCCCAGTGGTCACTTGTCTGTACAGCGAGAGCTCAGATCGGAAGTGGAGATACGGAATTGAATAATACAAAAGGTAAGCAAGGTGTCAGTTAATGAAAACAAAAAGAGTGTGCTATAATATACAGTGTATTGGCGAAAAGGAAAATACATATTAAAGGCAAAGCATTGCCAGGGTTCGCGTTGGCGGGGTTTTTGTCCACTTTCTGGGCATTTTTTACGAAATGACTCACTTTTTCGGAACCCACCGAGTCTTTCTGGACCCAATTGAGTCACACTTTCCTTTATTGACTCACTTTCCTGAGAACCCAGCGCGAACCCTGATTGCATAACTGTACATATATGTTTCGTTATATGCATACATGGTGACACATTTGCTTACTTGATGTGTTATTCCATGACCACCATTTGAAAGCAATTCAAACAAATTTCCTCTTATGTAAACTCGCGTATAGTAAAAAATTTCGACACAAAAAAAAAACAAACAAACAAAAATCGCCTGTCAGTAAATAAAATTCCTCATTGGAAGAGAAAAATAAAATAACTAGATTGCTAAAACAAAAACGGATATGTCTCCCCCGCCCCCCCCCCCCCCAATCACTCTCGTGAAAAAAAATTCCTTGCTTAAAAGTACAACATTGGCGAGCTAAAAAAAACCCTTAAAACTACACCGGCCAGTGTTTTTGTTAAAACAAAAACGGATATGTCTCCCCCGCCCCCCTCCCCCCCCCCCAATCAGTCACGTGGAAAAAATTCCTTGCTTAAAATACAACACTGACGAGCCCAAAAAATTGAAAAAATCGCCAAAAATACATTTTTACAGAAAATACAGAAAAACTTCGCAGTAAACATTTCCACTACATATGTTCTTGCCATGTTTCAGCCCAACGGAACAAACTGTTTCGGAGATATCGCAACAACATGTCCAAAAAAGTTACAATTCAAAAATTAAAAAAATTGCCAAAAATACATTTTCAACGGAAATGAAGAAAAACTTCGCAGTAACATTTGATATATGTGGGTTCTTCTTGCCACGTTTCAGCCTAATCCAACAAACTGTTTCTGAGATATTGCAAAAAATCGCCAAAAATACATTTTCAAAGCTAATGAAGAAAAACTTTGCAGTATACATTTGCGCTATATGTGTGCTCTTCTTGTGACGTCTGAGCCTTATCCAACAAACTGTTTTGGAGATATAGCCTGCCAAAGTGAAAAAATACACGAAACCCCTCCCCCCTTATGTTCAAAAATTTGCCAAAAGTAGAATTTCTGAAGGAACGAAAAAATAACGCGGGCATCATCTAGACATGTGCCCCAATATATATGTATGTTTTGAGAAAAATCGACTCGTTAATGTCATAAGAACTCACTGCGGACAGACGGACGGACAGACCAAATACTATATATGTCTCCCTTAGGGGGAGACACATACTGAAACAATTTTCATCTTCTTACCTGCCTTCCACACAACGCGTTTAATTTGGAGTTCTCGGGACCGAGAAAAAAGTGTAAATTACCGGAACTTAAAATTAACCGAACTGGCAACTAAGACTTCTTTACGGGTTTTACTCGTTACAGGGTACTGACAGTCATTTCTATACTTGAAACTAAGTGTAATTTAATGTACTTCAATGAATGTATTTCAATGAATCTGATTAATTTACTTTCTAATAAATATCTGGAGTACAGGTCCAAATTTCCTATCGCGAGTCAATGTGATTTTCATCAATATTTCACCAGGTTACTCAAAAGGTGCCAGGTAAAAAGCCCAAACCCCAGGTAAAACTGAAAAAAAAACTGTTACTAAAAGGCATATAAAGATGTAAGAATAACAGAGACTTTTTCAACTTTATTTTGAACATGGAGGAGAAGTGGGGTTGCCGGGTGTGCAACAATTGGGGAAGTGCTTTTTTACCGGATATGCAAAATGGGGGGGGGGGGGAGGGCTTTTGATAAGTAACTTTTCACAGAGGGGAGGGGGGGGGTTACTGTTTACCCACCCAAAAAATTCAGTGTAACCTGAATTGCAATCTCTCAGTCCAAAGGATTTGGAAGTGGAAAATCTTACCGGTACTCAGGGCTAAACACCCCTTTACGGGTCCATGAGCATGCACTGTTTGATTTTGTAATTGGGAATTCATGGACTTCAAACAAACAGAAAACAATATAATGTGACCGAAAAATGCAGTTCAAATCAACGAAACTTCAAAATATCCGAAGCAAAGTTATTCGAACATCTTACGCCACTGATGAAACGAAGCGATCACATATTAGCTATTATATTTGTTGAAAACAATGCAAATCTAACGAACGGTGAAAATTCATCCTTAAATAAATGCTGGTACGTGGGAAGGGGGCGAGGCAAGGTCGAGCTCGATCCGAGTGGCTTTAGTACTGTTTACCAGATTCGACGTAAAAATTTCTGGTCTGACCAGCATACCAATTCAGTTTCAGAGTTCCGAACAAATTTTTCGATATTTCAGTGCTTTAGATTACTTTTAACGATAAAGTGATGTGCCTATGAATGTGACTAAAATAGTGACTATGGTTTTACGTGAACATTGCCAAACAAATATAGCTACCATTGGCATCATCTAAAACGATTTGGTTTTTTTTTTTTCAAATATTTTACTTCAAGAAAGAAACTGTGTTTTGAGTAAAACAAAATTTAGCCAAATTGGCAAAACGGAATGATTTAGGTACGAAAATTGGCACATAGATCTTTACACATGTACAGTGGACATCGGACACGAAACAAGACACCGAATATACTTAATCATGCATAAAACTCATTAGTTATCCATACTCGGACATTCTGCACGTGGTCTTGATTTACAACACATGAAAAACTGCTCCGATCTCCTCGGGACAAAAGGTAGACACAGCAAGACGGAGTACAAGTGGCCGATACTTCACTAGATATGGTCAGTTAGCTCACGTGTTTAGCCTTGACCAGTTCCAAGGTATGACACCAATTACACCACCAGGAGATTCTATTTCCCTATATCGGAGCGCACAACATTTGTCATCAGCATTCTCTATAACGTCTATACTACATAATTACTACAAAAACTTTGCAATCGACCGCCGTTTGTAAGAAATTTTTACTACTGGGCTCTTAATGAGCGCGGGTAGTGCAGGTATTCACTACATGTAACTGGTACATAGTAAAACTCAGCAGGAGTCGACTGGGGGGATGTCAGACAACTCACCCGGAAATCAACTCACCCAAAAACCAACTCTTCCAAAACATGACCAACTCACCCAAAACCTTTGGACGACTCACCCAAAAGTTTTGGACGACTCACCCAAAGCCCTTGGACGACTCACCCAATTTTACAAGACTGTGTGAAATGTTTATAAGAGGCTTTCATAAATATTTTATTGATGTTTACAATTCAGCCTGCAGCTTTTCCACCAGTTAAGTTTATATTTGAAGTTAGTAACAACATCAAAATGACTAAAATTTAAGTAAAACTTTTATTTAAGTGAAACATTCGTTCATTAAAGTGTTACTACATATCAATACAGATCTCAAATGCATTTAATACGAGCAAAGTTAGTTTATTCAGTCACAATGTCATTCGGTGACTCCGAAAAAATCTCATTAATATTCAAACAAATAAGAGGCCCTCTGGCTGAACGACCCCGGGATCACTAATAAGGAGTTAAGCAACTCCGAGCTGAACAGTGGTGACAGGCCACTGTTTAGTTAATTGCACTTTATAGTTACTTTTCAGCTTCTCTGTGTCGCACTATTAGGATTAACACGAGCGACTCCGAACGATTTGCATTTAGCAAAAATTGCAATTAAATATCTGTTCACCGAAAATTATGCAAGTTTTATTATCGAAAGAAAAACGCTGAATTATTTGCGGTTAAATAATAAAATATTGTTTTGGGTGAGCCGTCCAAGACTTTGGGTGAGTTGTCCAAAATTTTGGGTCAGTCGTCCAAAATTATTGGGTGAGTTGTCCAAAATTTTGGGTGAGTTGTCCAAGGATTTTTTGGGTGAGTTGTCTTGCTCCCGACTGGGACCTAGGGAGATTCTTCAATCGTCAATGAACACGCCAGTTTACGGTAAACATGAAGAAACAAATATGGAAAATACATTATTCGTAAAAACTGACTTTCTTTGCCACGACGTATCTATTGTGCCTTAGAATATATGAAGTTGACCCCTATTAGAGGAACAATGGAACGTTTCGCAGTTCTGACAGAGAGAAATACAAGTTATCTAAGCATGAGCTGACCCGGAGCTGGTTCCGAGAAGCGGCGCACTACAGGATTCCGACGTACCGCTTCAATTACTCGCTATCCAACGACATGCAAGTCAACTGCATTCGCTTTGCGGCACCTCTATGGCCAATTTGTGTGGGATTCAACGACCTACAAGCCTTTATTGGCATTTGCTTAAGGCCATCAAAGTACAACGGTAGTTGTATATCAACATTCTGTGCAACGCATTAAAAAAATCAAGTAAGTATTTGGGAAACACGAGCAGGCCCCAACTGCCCCCCCCCCCCAAATTCAATGGTCAAATTTTTGACCATTTCCGGATGACCGAATCTGACCAAAAGTACCAAAAGGCACATCCACATGTCGAGACCTTTCATGAGTGAGATTAAATGAAGTTAATCCTTATTAGAGGAACAATAAAAGGCGCCGTAGTTTTGACAGAGAGATATACTGAGTAAGTCTAGGGAGGAGCTGACTCGAAGCTAGCTCCACGAAGCGGTGCGCTAAAAAGTTTCCAGGCACCTATGTTATATAAGTCAGAGCAAACTCGAAGCTACTGTAATTTGAAGATTTTACTTAGGGCCATGAAAAGCACTCCATGAGAAATCATAAAAAACGTTTACCTTGAATTTCGCCCAAAATCTGTGGGTTATCTATAGAGTCAATATTAATCCTATTTTCATTAATCCATTTAAAACGACTTCTTTATGATTTCTTTCAAGAAACTTCCGCTCACTACAGAAAACCCCTTTCTAGTGACGTCAAGAGGAATTCCCTGGGAAAATCTACTTGCATCGCCACGGTGCCGTCTACGTTGATATTGGGAAGAACGCAGAGCTCTCTAATCTGCTCATATATCTTAACACCAATGTGATGACACATTTATACGCCAATACTGAACTACGTTAGCAACGCCAAATTCAGATGACAAATAAATATGCCAATAGTTAAATCGGAATTAAAGACTTTGTCTGATTTAAATACTAAGCACTTTATTACGCAATGCGACGTTGAAAGGACATTAAAATTAATCACAGCAATTGATTACACAAATGCCAATTATTAAACGCCAACCACTGACGTCTAACTTCGTAACGTCGTAACGCTGAACGCCGAAACGCCTATTGAAACGCCGTTATAACGCCGATTGACTGAAATACACACGTATTTGCTACTTATTTAAACTAGTAATTTTCTAATCTTTAAAACACTATACTAATTAATTCTCCAATATTGATTAATCACAAATCTAATTAATTCCATCAATATTTGATTAAACACTTATTACTGTTAAACTATTCAATTATAAACTTATTAAATTCTTTGATTACAAATATTCTCACTATAAAATGAAACATTCTCTCTTTAGAATACCATATTATCAATACAGTAACATGAATTTGCTTACCGTAATTTATGCCCTTTAAAGCCTATTATTCCAATTTAACCGTCACGTGTACGGCCCAATACCCTCTTTCAGGTATAGCCTGGTCTTAACCTTAACTGGCACAAAACCCTCTTTCAGGTATAGCCGGGTTAAAGACAATTGAATCTCAATTTTTAGACTGATTAAAATGGAACAATTGGGCATTATTTATATGGATCAGCACGGATACAAAGTGATGTCATTCGCCTACATAGAAATTACGAATCGATTTCTGGAATCGGAAATAGGAAATCGGAAGCTAATCATTGCAGAATCAGTAATTTTCAGGATTTAAAAACTCATTAATAATTCGCCTACAAACTATAGTTTATAAGACATTCCAATAATAAAAGGATGCAGAATCACATTTTTCGCCTAACCAGACGTAGCCTTTGACCTTGCATCACTTACTCACAGCTAGTGTGAGAACCCTAGAGTTGTCGCCCTCTTTCTTTTATAAATATTTTGGTTAGAATTTTTTAGAGAGCTTTTTTAGAATACGGGCCTGGCAAGGTTTCTGGACGTGACCATCGAAAAATACGGCCCCATTGGCTTGGCAGCATAAAAAATAGTCCCCAAAACTCTCCCGGCTGCCAACGACCCGAGACCCATTCCCTTTTTAGGCATTGTTTTTCGGAAAGAGCTCCGCCACTCTCTTCTTATTTTGAATATTTTCTTATGATTTCTTTATAACTGATTAGCAATGTAGTCATGTCCAGATTCCTCCGCGGGTCAGTTCGGTTTCTCATTGGCTGTATGGGGAGTCCCTCTCTGGATAGCCGGGGAATAAAAACTCCCCGGCGAGGCTGGAGAGGGCAGTCGCAGACAGGCAAATATAGACTTACAGAGATAGAGCAAGAAAAAGAGAGAGAGCTTTTACTCTACAGCCATTGTGGAAACCGAGAATAAAGCTAACAAGGTAGAAATCTGTGAAAGAAAATCTGTTAAGAAATAGTGGAATAAATTTAAAGATCACTTATGAAAGTTATGTCTTTTTATTGAAGTTCAGTTTTGGATAAAACAAGCTGTTTCTGAACGAAACAGCCCCGAAGAGTCGCACTTTTTAACCTGGCAAAAAGTGCACCTTTTCTAACTCTTCTTTACATCATTTAACGCTGGAAGAGTCGCGCTTTTCACTAGCTGAGAAGTGCATCTTTGCCACTCTTCGGATAGTAAGAGAACGAGGGTCGTGTTGCTAATTGGGGTGGCAACACACAGTAAAACAACCCTTTATCGACCTCCCCAAGCGACACCGTCGTCGTACTGTCGGTTCCCTAATTGGCAGTATTACGAGGGTGGCGACACTGGCGCAGTCAGCAGGATCTTTTCTGGATTAAATTCTTTTTATTTTTAGTCTGGAAGAGACGAACCTAAAGAAAAAAACGGATAGTGAGTAAAGGCTTCCTATGTTCTGTCGTTTCAGTAGATGAACGAGCAGAACAACAGTTCCAGCACCGTACCGAGAGACCTGCCGTCCCGCTTCTATTGCTTTGAGTGTGGGAGGATCCGCTCGTCAGCGTTCTGGGCCCACAAAGCCAATAACTGGGCCTATCAGCCGTGCCTGTGGTGTAACTCTGTGCTCCGGTGTCACGCAGGATCTTATCACAGTTTTAAGTGCCCGGAACGGCCCTACCGTGACAGCAGGCACTGGGACCAAATCCGTTGTCGTTGCCGATATCCTTTTTAATCGTGAGTATTCTTTTCATTATTTGAGGTAACAATCAGGTTCTAATATCTGTTCGCGAGAAAATCGAATGCAGTCATTCTCGGTCTGGCAACCTGTTTTTCCTCGAACTGAGAAAGTAATATCCACGTGGTGAAAATTGGTGATTTTAGAAAAGTTTCGGTTTTATCCTCGAAAGTTGAGGATAGAATCCCTATTCGGCATATTCATTGTATTTTCTCATAAGGATATATTGTTTCAAGCTCGAGAAAGTAAAAGTTTTCGTACGTAAAGTATGGATAAAAGCTTTGATCAAAAACCGGAGGTAAGCGAGGAGGTCTGGCCGGATGGTCAAGATTGGGAGGATAGTGAGGTAGTTTTAGGGGCTTGTAAGAGGCTTAACAGCTACGAAGATTTGCCCGATACTGTTAAATGGGAGCCCAAACCTAAAATCAAGAGCGAAGATGGGGGATTTTACCGTTCAGTTTCGAAGAGTTCCGTGAAGTCTGCCTATGAGTTGGAAGAAAAAGAACGTGAAATTGAGCGAAGGGAGCGTATGCTTGAGAGAAAAGAGAAAGAGTATGAGCGGGAGATGAGATGGAAAGAAAAACAGTCCGGTGATAGGGAAAAGCGGCTTGAGGAAATGTTAGATAGGACAATTGCTGCGTTGGATGAAAGGGATAATTATATCGAGAGTAGGGAAGAAAGAATTAGGGAATTGCAGGAAACTGTGAACCGTCTACGCGTGTTTATTGAGAAATTGCCTATTCCCCGTAGTCAAGAGTATCACGGTCCTACTCCCGAAGATCCCGTCAAAAAACGTTTTTCTTTTTCTCAGCCTGCTCAACAGGCAGAGGAATTAGACGAGCCGTTGCATTCGGCAGCCAAGTCTTCATTTGTAGGAAAAAGTGGAGATTATGGGGTTGAACAGCCGTGTAAACCCCGGGGATTGGGTATTCATAGCGAAGGAAAGACGGGTTTTGAATATGGGTATGAAGCTGATACAGAGGAGGAAGATAATTGGGAAGAACAATATCTTTCTGACGCCAAAGTGCGCGCAAAAAGTCCTAGGTTTCAGCATTTGTCAAGTCCCCGTGGTCCTGCTTTCTCTCGCTGTAGTACGCCCAAAGTCCCTGGTATAGATTTGCCTCCCATATTTCCGGAAGAAAATGTCTCAGGTTTCGGGTACCGGCCTCCTAGTGAGAGATCAAAGCTGCAAGAATTTGCAAATCCAAGATCTGTTCCTGAAGAACAAAGGCATAGGTCAGAACCATCACCTACTCGTTACAAAAGTCCAGGTGCTTTTAAACCCTATCATGAGGTTGCACCTGAATACGAGGGAAATGTAAATGTCATGCCCGGAGAAGTGCTAAGAAAATTTACTTCTCAGCCTTATAGCCGAAAAGACTACGTGGAACCAAAATTCATAAGTCCACATGCAGCACATAGCATGACCAGAGCGTTTCCAGTAGAGACAATCAGGAAACAAATAATTCTTCCCGATAAATATCAAGGAAACACACCGCTCTCTGACTATTTAGTCCATTTCGAGATGTGTGCTGAATTAAACGGGTGGTCTGAACAAGAAATGGCCAAGTACTTAGCGTTTAGTTTGAGGGGTTCTGCTCAGAAATTGCTGGGTACATTGCATGGCGAGCAGGTAAGAGATTATTTCTCGCTGAAAGCAGTTTTGGAAGAACGATTTGGTACCGAGGGACAGACAGCAATTTTCCTGGCACAGCTGCAGGGACGTACTAAAAAAAGACAAAGAGTCCTACCAGGAGCTGTCAGACGGCATATCCAGGTTAGTTGCGAAAGCCTATCCCACGGCTCCAAGTGACATGATCAAAATTCTTACCCTGCAGCACTTTATCGAAGCCCTACCCAATCGGGAGTTGCGAATGCGCATTAAACTCGAAAGACTGAGAAGTGTGCGTGAAGCAGTTTTACTTGCGATTGAGTATGATGCGATCGAGAAGGCTGAGCAACAGAAAACTCCAGGTAAGAAATCGGTTAGAGAAATAAAGACCGAAACCGAGAGTTCTGCAAGCCAGCAGAGAGGTAAGAAAAAGGCTAAAGACAAAAGCAAGGTGCAATCCGAGCAAGAAGATAAAGGGGACAAGTCCAAAGGTTCGGGCAGCAGTGACATGAAAGCAGTAGCAGGTCAGTTGACCAAGCTTTTAAAGCAACTTGACCAGCAGATGTCAAAATTGTCCAGTGAAAAAGCCCAAAAACCTAAGAAGAAAGTTCCCCTTGATCAGGTAAAGTGCTATAATTGCAACAAAATGGGACATTACGCGTCGTCTTGCCCAGAAGAAAAACGTAAAGATAGCAAGACGCGTGTAGAATCCAAAACGGATCAGGAAAACTAAGCGAGACTGGTAGCGAGGTCCGTAGTCCAGTCTCTGAAAGCGAAATAGGACCTGTAAAAGAGCATTTCATAAACTCAAGCGTGCTTCATACTGGTTTGTCAGGTTTATATATTAAGGGTACAGTGATAGGGACCGAGGTAGATTTTGTAATTGATACTGGGTCGTCTGTCACAATTTTATCAAGAAGAATTTTTGAGAAAATACCCAAATCAAACCGGCCTGAAGTGCGAGAATATCGAGATAAGCTGACTTTAGCTGATGGCAGTAATTTGCCAGTTGTTGGGGTAGTTGATTTGCCTATAATTCTTGAAACTACTGAAGTTGTTCATTCGACAGTTATTGCCGAAATCGAATCGGATGCCTTGTTATGGATTGATTTCATGAAGGAAAAAGAGTGTGAATTAAATTATGGGGATGGATCATTCGTGGTGCAAGGTAGCTCTCTGAGTTTCCGGGAAGAAACCGGAAAGAAAATGGCGTGTAGGGTGACAGCGAGTGAAACTGTCGTTATTCCGCCACTTAGTGAAGGTATTGTACCAGGCTTAGTTCACCAGAGGGGTGAAATGGCTAAGTGTGCAATGGCGGAACCTGTATCGTCGTTGAGTAGTCATGGAGTGTTGCTGAGCAAGAGTTTGGTAGATCCTAGCAAAGGTTTAGTTCCACTGAGAGTGATGAATCCCTATAACGAACCTGTAGTTTTGAACAAAAACACCAACATGGCTATTGTTCACCCTGTCATTGATATTCATGGGTTCAAAGACGGAAAAGATAATGCTTCCGCCGTTAACCAAGTTTCTCACGAAATCTCCGACGAGAATAGTGATAACGAGGTCAGGGGCGATATACAGGGTCCTTTACCAAAGCATTTGCAAGAATTATTTGACCGTAGTTGTGGATCCCTAAAATTAGAACAGAGTAACCAGGTTAGGAACACATTGTTTAAGTTCCAAGGTGTGTTCTCTTCCGGTCCGACTGATATAGGAAGAACTGGTATAGTCAAACATAAAATTGACACTGGGGATAACAAACCGGTCAGATTGCCCCCTAGAAAAGTTCCCATCCATTTACGAGAAGCCGTAGATAAGGAGATTGACAGGCTGTTAGAAATGAAAGTTATTCGGCCCTCCTCATCTCCGTGGTCCTCGTGTATGGTGGTCGTTCGAAAGGCAAACGGAGAAATAAGAATTTGTCTAGACGTTAGGGCTGTGAATGCAAGATCAAAGTACGACAGCTTCCCTTTGCCCCGTATAGATACTTGTCTTGAGAGTATGCATGGTTCCAGGTTCTACAATGTGTTAGATTTAGCCAGTGGCTTCCATCAGATAGAGCTTGACCCGAGAGATGCATGTAAAACAAGTTTTGCGGTGCCGGGTAGGGGGGCTTTTGAGTTTGAAACTCTTCCATTTGGCTTACACTCAGGCCCTAGCACATGTCAGCGTTTAATGGAACTGATAATGGCTGGCCTAAGCTGGAAAATAGTCCTCATTTATATGGATGACTTAATAGTATACGGCAAAACGTTTGAAAAAACTTTGGAAAATCTCGAACAAGTCCTAGACAGACTACTTCGGGCTAACTTGAAAGTCAAAACGTCCAAATGCATCTTATTCCAGCGGTCAGTATCGTTCCTAGGTCACATTGTGTCCGAAGAAGGTATTTCCACTTGCCCTGAGAAAATTAGAAAGGTACGAGAGTGGCCAGTACCAAAGAACCTCACAGAAGTAAAAGGGTTTCTTGGTCTTTGTTCATACTACAAGAGCTTTATTAAGAAGTATGGAGACGTTGCTAAACCCTTGAATGATCTGTCTAGAAAAGACCAAGAATTCGTGTGGTCAGAGAAAAGTCAGAGTAGTTTTGATGCACTGAAAGACTTGCTGACCACAGCACCTATTTTGGCATATCCAAACGATGAAGGTCAATTTATCTTAGATACGGATGCGAGCAATCACAGTATTTCCGGTATTCTAAGTCAGGTGCAAGACGGCGTCGAGAAAGTCATCAGTTATGGCTCCCGTACTTTAAATAAGTCGGAGGTTAATTACTGTACGACGAGACGTGAATTGTTGGCAGTTGTGTATTTTGTACCGTATTACAAACACTTCTTGCTGGCTAGAAAGTTTCTCCTAAGAACAGACCATTCCTCTCTTCTCTACCTATTTAGATGGCGTTCGCCAGAGGGGCAAATTGCCAGATGGTTAGAGATATTGTGTCCATTTGATTTTGTTATCAAACACAGAGCTGGGAAATTGCATCAGAATGCCGATTCCTTGTCTCGGATTCCATGTGCACAGTGTGGGGAGGGAGTGAATTCTGAAGAATTTGAGTATGTTGAAGATAGGAGACAGAAAGCTAAAGAGATCTTAAAAAAGATCAAGAAAAACCGACCGAAATCTAGGGAAAATTCAATCAGAAAAAATAATTTGGCACAGGGACACCAAACCAGACGGGTTAGGGGTGTTTTAGGATCATCAGAAAGCCAAAATGCTATTGAGAATTGCGTTCAAAGTATTGATCAGGTATCCAATGGTATTGATACAGTGGCTCAGACCGATGCAAAGTCTGGAGATGATCAGAGCCAAAATTCGAACTGGTTGAAAGGTTATTCTCCCGAGGATTTGCGAAAAATGCAAATGGAGGATAATAAAGTTTCCTACATTTTGGAAAAGTTTGAGAAAAATGAACCTCAACCGAGCTGGGATGAAATATCTCCCGAAAGTCCAGCCATCAAAGCATTATGGGCTGATTGGGAAAGATTGAAAGTAGAAAATGGGGTCTTATACAGGGCTTTCTACAGTGAAAACAAGGTGGGAGAAGTTTGGCAACTAGTACTCCCAAGAATATTAGTCTCCGGTGTATTATCTGCATTGCACGATAGTCCGAGTGGTAGTCACGTGGGAGTTGACAAAACATTGGGTTCTGTGCGAAGTAGGGTGTACTGGTATGGTTTTAAGAGAGATGTGACAGACTGGGTTCGAAACTGCCATAAATGCAACTCTCGAAAGCCAAATCCAAACAAGAAAAACACCCTCCTGAAGCCTTTTCCTGTAGGAGCACCCATGGAAAGAATTGCCCTCGATATTTCCGGTAAATGGCCGAAAACCGAACGTGGAAATCAGTATATATTGGTTATTGGTGACTATTTTACAAAGTTTATAGAAGCATTTCCAATTCCCAATATGGAAGCTGTTACGGTGGCAAATGTCTTGGTTAAAGAATTTATACTTAGGTACGGCACCCCACGTATGATTCTGAGTGACCAGGGTTCACAGTTCATGTCCGGTTTGTACCGAGAAATGTGTCAGTTGTTGCAAATTGATCAGGTTCGTACAACTATTTACAGGCCGCAGACTGATGGGTATATCGAACGGGCAAATGCCTCGATTGAAAGTCTACTTTCCCTTCTTGTGGATGAAAATCAGAGAAATTGGGACGAAAAACTAAGTTTCGTAATGTCTGCGTACAGAAACACGCCCCAAGAGTCCACAGGTCTTTCCCCCAATATGCTCATGTTTGGCCGTGCCACGGAAATGCCCCTTGATTTGATTATAGGCAGGCCAAAGACAGATTATTTCCCTGATGAACATGCATACGTCAAGGATTTGAGGGAAAAAATTGAGCAAGCCCATGAAATAGCGAGAAAGAACATTAGGGTGGCTGCAGAGAGACAGAAACGTGATTATGACGTCAGGGCAAAAGCCAGTTCTTTCAGCGTAGGGACCAGAACGTGGGTACATATCCCTCGCAAAAAGTCCGGTTTATCGCCCAAACTTATGTGCAAATGGCAGGGTCCTTTTACAATTATTGAGAGGATAGGGGATGTAAACTATAAAGTACAGTTAAATCCCCGTACTAAGCCCAAAATAATGCACAGGGATAGGTTAAGACCTTATTTCGGTCCTAATCCCAACGTCAGTCTGCCTGTGGATAAAAGCGAATCCTCCCAGAGACAGAATTCTGATTCCGAAAAGCCTCACGGCAGACGAACACACAGACGAACGTAAAACTTTTGGAAGTGATCCAAACTGTGATCAGAATCTAGGTCTGGCAAAAGATTCTAAGAGTGAGATCTCACAAGCTGGTGACAGCTCGTCTGGCAGTGACTCAACTCCCCCTAGGCGTAAGTTCGTGAAAGTGAAATGGACAGACCCAAGCTCTGATGAGAAAAGTTTGCCAATTTCGGGTGCGGGTGATCGCTCAGATAAAGAAAATTCGGACGAAATAGGAAAATCTGACGATCAACGTAAAGTAACGACCGATCCGGATAAAAATCGACCAATTACGGGTGATTCGGACAAGTTACAGTCGCCAGTTAAAGCGCCACGACGCTCGAAGCGATTGCGAAAAGCCCCGAAAAGATTTGCTGATTCTGATTAAAATGTAAATTTTGCACATAGAACATAGGGAGATACATAAAGTTGCTAAAAAAAACCCATCTCCCACAAGAAGAAAGAGTATGTTATTGCCTTGTTTGTTAGTTTAGTTGTTTGGAAAGTCAGTGACTTCACATAAACAAGTGATACAGGAGTGTAACTGATTAAGTTTATGATCTCATTCCGGACGTCTAAGGTGTTCTACAGTAAAAGTAAAATGGGATGATTGTTGTCAATCTTCAAGCTATCAGAGACACGATGGTGATAGAAAATTGTTTGTTGTTGGCACAAACACTTATCAGCTCCGTTTGGTAAACAGGTTGCCAGATGTTTCGGGAAAATAACGACTTTTAAATGAAAATGTCGGAACATAAAAATGGATGTTACTGCGCACAAACATCATTAAAGTTTCAAGTAATGTTTATCGAAGTTGACTGAACTCTAAAGTAGATGCTACCCTAAGTAATGATGCGTCACTCAGGCATGCATGGATCATAAGAAAAAAAGTAGTCCGTCGTGGGATTTGTGTAAACTGGAAAGCTATTATTTTTTTTATGTTTGACAGATGCCTCGCTTGGCTTGTGGCACGTGCAAATTAAAGTTCATTTGCCACGATACGGAGACATTACTAAGGCATAAAAAAGAATGGCATGCCCCCAGGCACGCCCCCTGCCCTTTCTGCCACCAAACATTGAAAATTGAAGAATCTTTCTTGCGGCACCTTCTAACATGCAAGAAAATTAAACAATAATTTTATGTGGTTGCAGAATCCAACCAAGCCAACCATCCCCAACCATGCGTCCTTTCAACCAGCCGTTATCATGTCGTGCTTGTGGCTTTACATGCAAAAGTTTGAAGGAACTCGAGGCACATAGGGAGAAGAAACACCCAATCACGGAATCAAATTTCTTCTGCCCATTCTGTGAGTTTAGTGCCTCGAGTCGCTTCCACATGTTTGGCCACTTGACGTCATGCCATGGGACCCAGACTCTGAAGGAGGGTCTGACTAGGGAAAGCCTGCGTCGGGGAAAGCCTTCGTGTCGTCCACCGACACAAGCTGAGACAAAAGCCCCCGAAAGAAGGGTCGAGATTTCACGTGAGTCAGTTCCCAAGTCGGGTAGCTCGGGGGAAGCTACTGAAAACCGTGATGATATGGATGATGATCTCGGCCCGACTCCCCTGTACTCGGTGGACGAACCGGAGGAAATCCCCAAACGCCCGGAAACTCCCCATGTGGATTTGGAGACGGACCGGGAAAAGCGCGAGGTGAAATGCCCAGACCCGAAACCGGAGATCCCCTCCAGAAAGAGGCTGAGTCGGGCGGCGTTGTTCGAGGTCGACAAAGCACAGGTGTGGGGCCACACACACACAAAGCGCCGGATAACACACGCCGATGGCTCAGTCGAGGTGGTTGAGGAGATGAAGTTCGTCAACCCGGCCAAAAGAGAGGATTTCCCTTGCTGTAGTAGGGAAAACCAAATTTAAATGTTTGCCAAATTTACCCCGCTTTCACCAATTTAACCCCTGCACCAAATTTTACTCTCGCGAAATCCGTTAAGACGAGGACGTCAAGATAACATCATGCCCCGGTCCTTATACGCAAGGCAAAAGCGTATATAGTTGACGGGCGAAGATCTAAACACGATTACCCTGTTTGAAACTTAGGTTTTAAACAGGAAGACGTGGCTTTAACGTGCCTCGTAACCGTGATCTGGTTGAGAAAGAAGGAGAGGCTGAGGAAACTGTTTGGGACATTTAAAAAGAAAAAAAAAACGTGTGATTAATACATGGTGTTTCGAAAAAAAAAATTATATGTATGTATGTAAATGTATTAAAAAAAATTGTATAATGTGCAAAATGTTCATAATGTCCCCCCCCCCCCCCCCGAGGGTGTTTTTAAGGGAAGGAGAGTGTAGAAAAAAATGCATAAGGCATGTTTAAGTAACTGGTTGTGAAGGTTGGTTGGTTGTTTGGCTGGTTGGTTGGTTGTCTGTCCGGTTGGGTGCCGCTTTAGCGCATACGGGAAGTGGCTTGATGACAGTGAAAAGCCCCTGGACTTCGATTTTTGACTACTGATTAAAAAAAAATATGGCTGGCTCTTCAAGAGTCTTGTAAGCAGCCACGCGTGGCTTACGTTTTTACGGTGTATATGTACAAAGCGCATAATGTACAGAGTGTACTATACAGTGTGTACCACACAGAGTACACGTTTCGCGTAAAGAGTAAGGCAGTTTAGGCTTTAGTTGGAAAAAAAAAGAAGAAGAGCGAACCATGTTTGCATGTAGAGATAATGTAGGAAGCTACGGCCAAGAAAAAAAAAAGCCCGAACCATGTTTGCATGTAGGGATAATGTAGGAAGCTACTGCTAATTATTAAAAAAAAAAAAAGAAAGTTTTTATATACTTTGTTGATTTGATGGGCTTTTGCTAACACATCGTCATTTTAAACATTGTAAGATACGCATTCTTGCCTCAGTTCTCGAAAAAAAAAATTAGTCTCCACTCCAGGTGCAAGAAAGCCTAACGCTTTATAAGGATCTACAAGCAAAGAATGCGTCTGACCGCATCGAAATATCAAAAAAAAAATCTCTAAGTCTAAGGAAGCCTGATGCTTGATTTTAATGGCTTCACGGCTAAAGAATGCGTTTGATCCATTCCAAGCAATGGATAAATAAGATTGGGCCGACGCCCATCCCTTTTGGCTAAATAAACTATGATAAAACGTATATATTTATGTCAATTGGAAAGAAAAATGTAGATTAATGTATTTTAGGCTTAGTCTGCAAGTTTAAAGTCAATCCGCCAAGTATCGAATCAGAAAATTGAGTTTTAGTGAAGCCCCTCTTAAGTCATTTCTGGCTTAGTTCGCCATTTTGACATTTATATGGGGTTAAGAGATGCTTTAAAGTTGTCAAATGTCTTTTATATAGGCCCACAAGTTTAAATTAGTTGCTGACGAATGTTTCTTTATGGCTGTAATTCCAAATGTTTGTATAAAAGTGTTAGGTGATAGTGTATCTGAAGGAAATAGAGTCTTAACAATGGCAACTTTCCCTGGTGTTTAGCCAGGTCAAATATTTTCACATTTATTTTAGCCATAGTTTGCTTAAAAATGACTTAAATTTTCCCCGTGTGGACTCTGAAGTTTAAGTTGAATAGAGGTGAAAAGGATGTTAAGTAGAAATCATAGAAATAGAGTAATTTGCGTAAAAAAGTATTTTAAAATTCACGAAATGTTATGCACTGGTGCTTGTATAATGGCCGGTCGGCTGTGTTATGCATTTATACGGAGAGATAGTGAAAATACCCGCTTTGTCAGAGTAAATAATGACGTAAAAGTTTCATAAAATGCTTATTGGCAAGTGTAAATGTTATGCGTGTGTATTGTAGTATGTTCGCCACGTATTTTGGTCAAAAAATGTATTTTTTAATCATTTGGCGACCCACGGTACTAGACAGTATGTGAGTGAAAAGATGGCCGTAGCTTGCCGGAAAAGAAGCATGATAGGATTAGCCCTAGCTCGTTGCAGTAAGTCTATTTGTGTAAAGAACGAAAGAAAAATGTATGTACAATTTAATGTGTTCGACCAGGCTATAAGTGTTTGAATTCTAGCGAGAAAGACAGCCCGTAGTGTTAGGTTTAGCGTTAAGTGATGACAGAGCCAGGGGATTTGTCTATGGAAATGCAAATGGGGTCAATAAGTGGGTCGCTATGTCAGCTGTTTTGTTGGAATTCTGCCAAATTACTTCCTACAACAAGAAAGAAACGGGGATTTGGGCCTGTTTTAAAGTTCAATTTTTGGCATTTTCGGTGAAAATTATAGTAAACTAGCATGAAGATAAAATAGAAGAAGGCTTTAGGTATGAATCTCTGAGAGGGGGGATAAAATGGTTGTGGTTGAGTACTATAATTTGGCCAGAAAAATAGACTAATTTTCTGGGTTTTGGCATAGCTTTTCCGTAAAGGGCTCGTATGTGTCACTTATGTGTTATTTTTGCGTCTTTTATTCGCTAGGGGTTCTAGTGTTGCTGCCCGGAAATTTCCGGAAATTTCTGCATTTAAATTTTATATTAAAATCAATCAAAGTCCTTCCTTATTAGTGCCATAATGTTTATTTAATAGAAACTAAGGTTTCTTGGGGCTAAAGAATGATAGGTCTTTGAAAAGTATTGTTAGAAATATAGTTGCTTAAAAAAATTCGTAAATTTCCGTGAGTCTTCCGGTGCGCTCACTTTGTAAACAAAACAGTGGAAAAGTTGAAAGTTTTAATAATCTTATAAATTTGATAGTTAATTAGGGTTTATTGCTAATTAGGTACTGGTTTGGGACAGAGTGCTTGTTACTAATTATTTCGTATACGGAAATGTATGGTAGTTGAGTGATAATGCGTAAACAGCACTCAACCACATGCTACACGATCTCTGACCGGTATCACAGCTGAAGTTCGCCATGAAAAATACTAATTTTTGGGTATTTCTCATTTTTTTCGGTATTCAGTGCATGGGCGACAAAAGGAGAATTCATTAAAAAAATTAGTAGAATCTAACTTTTCGAATTTTGACCGTAACCAGCACTCTGGCGTAGTACTGGCTCCAAGGCAGCTCTTCTTGTTAATTGGTATTCTTCTTTTAGGACCGCTCTATGGAGCTAGAAAGTATGGGGTTGGCGACAAAAAATTGAGATGAATGTAGAATTGTGCTTGAAATACGCGCTTCTTAGTCCCCCGTATTTCAAGTTTTAAGAAGAGGAGAGTGTGAGAACCCTAGAGTTGTCGCCCTCTTTCTTTTATAAATATTTTGGTTAGAATTTTTTAGAGAGCTTTTTAGAATACGGGCCTGGCAAGGTTTCTGGACGTGACCATCGAAAAATACGGCCCCATTGGCTTGGCAGCATAAAAAATAGTCCCCAAAACTCTCCCGGCTGCCAACGACCCGAGACCCATTCCCTTTTTAGGCATTGTTTTTCGGAAAGAGCTCCGCCACTCTCTTCTTATTTTGAATATTTTCTTATGATTTCTTTATAACTGATTAGCAATGTAGTCATGTCCAGATTCCTCCGCGGGTCAGTTCGGTTTCTCATTGGCTGTATGGGGAGTCCCTCTCTGGATAGCCGGGGAATAAAAACTCCCCGGCGAGGCTGGAGAGGGCAGTCGCAGACAGGCAAATCTGTTAAGAAATAGTGGAATAAGTTTAAAGATCACTTATGAAAGTTATGTCTTTTTATTGAAGTTCAGTTTTGGATAAAACAAGCTGTTTCTGAACGAAACAGCCCCGAAGAGTCGCACTTTTTAACCTGGCAAAAAGTGCACCTTTTCTAACTCTTCTTTACATCATTTAACGCTGGAAGAGTCGCGCTTTTCACTAGCTGAGAAGTGCATCTTTGCCACTCTTCGGATAGTAAGAGAACGAGGGTCGTGTTGCTAATTGGGGTGGCAACACACAGTAAAACAACCCTTTATCGACCTCCCCAAGCGACACCGTCGTCGTACTGTCGGTTCCCTAATTGGCAGTATTACGAGGGTGGCGACACTACGTTAGGAAGTAAACAAGGACGGCACAGTCACATTTCTTAGAAAAACATTGTTTCATTTTTTTTTAAAATTATTTGACCGTTACATTCCGGCTCCCTTTTACATTGTTAAATAAACAATTAAAACACTAAAACCTTAACAAAGGTTAAATAATTATTACAAAACATAACTTGTCAAACACACATATATTTATTTTAAGTATCATTACAATCTCCTTCTAGTATCAAACACATTTTGTGTACAGGTCGGTCGAGCACATTGGATTGAGTTTTGACCCGTGCACTTCTAACAAATCCAAATCTATCTGGGTAAGTTTCTATAACCCTTCCTAGACGCCATGAATTTCTTGGACTATTGTCCACCAACAACACCAAATCACCGACTTGAACGTTTCGTTTTGGTCGTTCCCATTTTTGTCTCTCCTGCAGCATTGTGACATATTCCTTAACAAATCTTTGCCAAAACATTTGTGCAACGTATTGCACCTGTTTCCATTTCCTACGACAATATGTATCATCTTTGTCAAATATACCAGGAGGACATTTTGACCCTGATCGTAACAAAAGCAGGTGATTCGGAGTCAAATGGGTCAAGTCATTAGCATCGGTTGACAATTGTGTTAAGGGTCGATTGTTCAGGATATTTTCTATTTGGCAAGCTAATGTTCTGAGACCCTCTTCATCAAATTTGAAGGTTTGTTCTCTGGTCAACCCATACATGACTTGCCTAACTGACTTTATTAATCTTTCCCATACCCCACCGAAATGAGAGGCAGATGGTGTATTAAATTGCCAATTTATCCCCTTTTCTAGACAAAACCGACACACCTTTTCCTTGTCTAACTTGGCGAATTCTTCTTTGAGCTCGTGTTGAGCTCCTACAAAATTTGTTCCGTTGTCCGATTTCATTACCTCTACTGGACCTCGTCTTGATATGAACCGTCTTAATGCATTTATACAAGAATCCGTGTCTAATGAAGCAGCTACTTCTAAATGAACTGCTCTACTGACTAAACAAGTGAACACTACTATCCAGCGTTTAACCCTTGATCTTTTGACTTTAATCTCTATCGGACCCATATAATCCACCCCACACCGGAAAAATACTGGAACGTGTGCAGTCACCCTTTCAATTGGGTAATCCGCCATCTTTTGGTTTAGAGGCCTTGCTCTATATTTTCTACATACTACGCATTTTGAGACTATCTTTTTTGCCAATTTATTTACCCCCAGAATCCAATATCTCTGTCTCAAATATGAGACTATTGTGTTTTTGCCCAAGTGACCTACCTGTTGGTGTGCGTATCGCACCAGTAGTTCTGAAAGATGCGACCTTCGTGGGAGGAGTATTGGGTGTTTAACGTCATGCTCAAGATTAGCCCGTGACAACCTTCCGCCCACTCGCAATATTCCATTTTCAAAGATGGGGTCTAATTTTGACATTTGGTTAGACCTCTTCACTGAGAGTCCATTTTCTACTGCTTTTATCTCTTCTCCAAAATAACATTCTTAGACGTATCGAAAAATGAACATTTCTGCGTTTTGCATGTCATTACTACTCAAACCGTGCTCGGTTTTGGCCTTTGTTTGTTTGAGTACTTGAACCGATTGATCGACTTTTGATTGGTCGGCAGAATTTGCTACCATACTTTTGCGCGTTGCCACCCAATACTTTGTGTTGAATATAAATTTCAACACTCGAGAGAAAACCCTTACTAGTTTTCTCCAGTCCGAAAACTTTCCAAATAGTTTCTGTTCCGTTTCACGTTTTGATTCCATACTTACATATGCATTTACCTTGACCTCTGAGTCATCTTCTAGGTCTCGGTCATAAGTTTGCTCTGGCCATTCTCCTTCGTACAAAAACTCTGGTCCTTTGAACCATTGCTGCGTCAGGTTATCATGTTTTGTGGATAAACCCCTCGAAGCAATATCCGCTGGATTTGTTTTTGTGTTTATATAGTGCCAGTCAGATACCTTTGATCCTTCCCTGATAACACTAATCCGGTTTGCCACAAAGGTGTGGAACCGGGTCATTTCATTCGCTATGTATTTTAAAACGGACATGCTATCTGTCCAGAAATACTCTTGATCTATGATGATGTCTAACTCATCATGTATGAGCTTTGCCAAGCGTACCCCCAGTGTGCAAGCCATTAGCTCCAATCGAACGATTGACTGTTTCTTTAATGGAGCTAACCGAAATTTTGCCATCACTAAAGAGCACTTGATATTATTTCCAGTAATTACCCGTAAGTACGTTACCACTGCATAGGCCTTTTCTGATGCATCACAGAAAGTATGCAGCTCAAATTTTGCCTTTTGTTGTGTTTCACTTTTGAAACACCTTTCTATTCTGAAGTTTTCCACACCTTTAATTTCTAAAAGCCATTTTTCCCAAACAGCCAAATCTGCTTCTGATAATTTTGCATCCCAGCCAAACCCCTTCTTGCACAATTCTTGAAGTAGCACCTTGGCAGGAAGTATGAATGGACTTGCCAAACCTAGTGGATCATAAATTGAGCTGGTAACTGATAACATACCTCGTCTTGTTCTTGGTTTGTCTTGAATTTCAATTTTGAAACAGAAACTGTCGGTTTCAACACACCAAAACACCCCCAACGTACGCTCGATTGGCAAAATATCGGTCTTTGGATCCAAATCTTTAACTGTTTTTGCCTTTTCGCTTTCAGGTATCAAATCCAGCACTCTTCTGCTGTTTGAAACCCATTTTGTGAGGCGAAAGCCTCCTAGACTGCATAACTTGGTTAAATTTTTAAACAAATTTGCGGCCTTGTCGTCGTTTTCTACTGATTTGATACAATCGTCGACATAGAAATTACGTCGCAACGTTTGCATTGTATTAGAATCAAATTCCTTCTCATTGTCTTTCGCCGTTGCTTGAAGTGCATACGACGAGCAGCTTGGTGAGCTTGTTGCACCAAATAGATGCACGCACATTCTGTAAACCTCTGGGTTCTTGTCGAGGTCACCGTTTGGCCACCACAAGAAACGTAAACAATCTCGATCGTCTTTCGCGACGCGTACCCGATGAAACATAGATTCAATATCAGCCATGATAGCTACTGGGTGTTCTCGAAACCTAAGTAAAACGCCTGTTAGGTTATTTGTAAGGTTTGGTCCTTGCAATAAATTGTCGTTTAAGGACCTTCCATTGAATTTTGCTGCACAATCAAACACAACTCTAATTTTGTCTGGCTGTTTTGGGTGAAATACGCCAAAGTGGGGAATGTAAAACAATTTCCCATCAGTGCTGTTTATTTCATTTACTGGTACCTTCTCAGCATACCCCTTTTCCAGTACATCTGCCATGAACTGCTTGTATTTAATGGCAAACGCTTTATTGCTTCTCATCTTTTGTTTAAGATGCCCTAACCTGATTTGTGCCTGTGTGAAGTTGTTTGGCATATGAATCTCTTGAGTTTTGAATGGGAGACCTATTTCGTAAAAGTCTCCGTCTTTTTTTATAGAGGTACTCACCTTCTTTAAGAAGATCTTGTCTTCTTGTGAATTCTCTTTCTTATCATTGATAGTTTTCTCTGGACAATCAATGTTGACCGAATCTTGATACAGTTTTTCAAGTCTTTCGAGTTCACCTACCTACCTCTTTTGAATCAATGACTGCGGCTCTGTTGACGGAATACTTACCTTCAGTTGTTTTTCGGATGACATTATATGCCACCCATCCTATCTGAGTCCTTATAGCTAATGGACTACCCTTTGGGCCCCTCCTAGTTTCTAATGGAAACATAATGTCAGGAACGTTGTTGCCTTATAGTAACCCGATGTCTGCGTTTATTTCTGGAAGGTTCACTCCCTTCATATGAGACCAATCCCTGATATCGTTATTTCTGGGAATATATTCCGGTGTTACCGACATTCTGTCTTTGGTCAGGACATTTGGAAGTTCCACTTTGTTATTGCCTTGTATATCGGCAATTTCTATTTCGCTGATAACTTCAGATACCATATCATATTCTTTGCCCATGGTGTCCAAAGTTACCTTTCTTTTCCTCCCAGTAGCACCCAGTTGTTTAGCCAGATTTGAATCTATAAAGCTAACACTGCTGCCACTGTCTAGGAAAGCATAAGTCTGGAGAGACTTAAGCTTTCCTTTTAAGGCTATCTGAACGGGAATAATAGCCAGAGTACAGAATTCATTTTCTCCGGCTCCCGTATTACCACAAGACACTGGTGATTCGTGTGTATCACTAGGTGTAGTGGTTGTCTGTTTGTTTTCTGTATTTTGATCGCTCGAGGCAACTGTACTGCTTCGTAGTTCTTCATGCATGCTAGTCGCATGCTTACCGTTACACTTCTTGCAAGCTAAAGTTGACTTGCATTTCTTTGCTATGTGCCCTTGTTTCAAACATACAAAACAACCTTTGTTTTCTCTTATAAACCCTTTCTTTTCAGTCATTTCTAATTTTGCAAACTGAAGACAACCGGCTAAAGCATGGTTGTCCTTCTTACAATACAAACACGCTTTTGTGGTGCTTTTGTTCTCCCCTCTCTCACTTGTAGCAAAACTGCTGCCTTTCTTTTTCTTTTGTTTTTCTTTTATAATGATAAAGCACTGAAAGGCCTGTTGTCCAAAAATTGGGTCATTGGCCTTCTTTGCCTCGTGCTCGACAAACTTAGTCAAGTCTTGGAAGGTTAATTTGTTTTCCTTTTCTCGAATTTTGTCAGCATAAGAACGCCAACTATGGTGCAAATAGAACGGCAGATTTGCTATCGAGCGTTTCATATTTTCTGGGTATTCGAGAATTTTCACCTCATCGATGTCTTGGATCGCACTATTAATTTCAGTTAGAAATGGAGCGTACCTATCTAACTCTTTGCTATCGTTAGATTTTAGTTGAGGCCACTCTAACGCACGGCTAATGTACGTTTGAGCTATCAACTCTTTGTTTCCATAACGTTTTTCTAGTTTTTGCATAGCACTTTCAAATGCCAAATTGTCACTGAGGTGGGTAAAACCGGCCACGATTTGATTTGCCTCACCGGTAGTATATTGCTCGAGTAAGGCGATTTTCTCTGCGTCTGACTCACAAAATGGCAGAGCATTCAATTTAAATTGCCGCATAAATTTAACAAATTTTAAAGGGTTACCATCGAACTTTTCGAAATCGAAGGTCGGCTTTCTCAAATGCCTGACGATTGACTCTAAAACTACAGAATTTTGAGAAACTGATCGGTCAGGTGAAAATTCTCTGTTTCCTGTTTTACCATCAAAGTTACAACTTTCCCTTTGAACTACAGAATTACATCTACTGCGAGACCGGTCGTCTGAAAGTGCAAGATTACCTCTGCTAGCTGACCGATTTCTGACCTGAGATGCCGTAGCAGTACCCAAAAGTTCTTCCTCCAGTTCCAGCTCCCTCTTTCTCTGCTGGAGTTCGAAGATCTTTCTTCTTTCTTCGAGTTCAAACTCTTCTCTCTCTATCTGTAGCTTTTCTTGAAGTATTCTCCTCCTTTTCTGGGACTTGTCGCCTTTGTCTTGCTCTTCTGGCGTGGGATCCCCTTCTTCGGTTCTCCACTGTACCAGGAAGCTGCTGGCACAGTTTTGAATTGATGCCAAATACTGGCGTCTGGACTCGTAGTCCTTTAAAAAGGACTCTTTTTGCTCTCCTTTCAGCAGTTCCAGTATTTCACTGGCCTTTGACATGTATCTGTCTAAGGAGGCAATGAATTGCGCGTGCATGTTTTGAACACGCCTCATATCTGGGGGGAAGGCACTTTTCATCTCTTTATCGAGCTGTTTAGCCTTCCGCTCGGCTTCGTGGAAGAGCGTCTGTTCTGTATCCATTTGATAAGCAGCACCTCTCTCTGACAGCTGCCTTTCAACAGTGCTGCGTGTCGTCATCATTTCTCCCTCTTCCGTTGCCATGACAATTTAATGCCTTCTAAATCGCTTTGCGTAATTACAACCTTTTTAAACTACGCTTAAAATGACGTTTATTTCTTAAACGCCGTCTTTATCGCAATTCTTTAATTACGATCGTTTTTTTATTACGTCAATAACAATTGACAAAACCTTTTAAAATTACGTCAATAACAATTGACCAAATTGACTTTTTTAAATTACGTCAATAACAAATGTGATGACACATTTATACGCCAATACTGAACTACATTAACAACGCCAAGTTCAGATGACAAATAAATATGCCAATAGTTAAATCGGAATTAAAGACTTTGTCTGCGACGTTGAAAGGACATTAAAATTAATCACAGCAATTGATCACACTAATGCCAATTATTAAACGCCAACCACTGACGTCTAACTTCGTAACGCTGAACGCCGAAACGCCTATCGAAACGCCGTTATAACGCCGATTGACTGAAATACACACGTATTTGCTACTTATTTAAACTAGTAATTTTCTAATCTTTAAAACACTATACTAATTAATTCTCCAATATTGATTAATCACAAATCTAATTCATTCCATCAATATTTGATTAAACACTTATTACTGCTAAACTATTCAATTATAAACTTATTAAATTCTTTGATTACAAATATTCTCACTATAAAATGAAACATTCTCTCTTTAGAATACCATATTATCAATACAGTAACATGAATTTGCTTACCGTAATTTATGCCCTTTAAAGCCTATTATTCCAATTTAACCGTCACGTGTACGGCCCAATACCCTCTTTCAGGTATAGCCTGGTCTTAACCTTAACTGGCACAAAACCCTCTTTCAGGTATAGCCGGGTTAAAGACAATTGAATCTCAATTTTTAGACTGATTAAAATGGAACAATCGGGCATTATTTATACGGATCAGCACGGATACAAAGTGATGTCATTCGCCTACATAGAAATTACGAATCGATTTCTGGAATCGGAAATAGGAAATCGGAAGCTAATCATTGCAGAATCAGTAATTTTCAGGATTTAAAAACTCATTAATAATTCGCCTACAAACTATAGTTTATAAGACATTCCAATAATAAAAGGATGCAGAATCACATTTTTCGCCTAACCAGACGTAGCCTTTGACCTTGCATCACTATCTCACAGCTACGTTAGGAAGTAAACAAGGACGGCACAGTCACATTTCTTAGAAAAACATTGTTTCATTTTTTTGTTTAAATTATTTGACCGTTACATTCCGGCTCCCTTTTACATTGTTCAATAAACAATTAAAACACTAAACCATTAACAAAGGTTAAATAACTATTACAAAACATAACTTGTCAAACACACATATATTTATTCTAAGTATCATTACAATCTCCTTCTAGTATCAAACGCATTTTGTATACAGGTCGGTCGAGCACATTGGATTGAGTTTTGACCCGTGCACTTCTAACAAATCCAAATCTATCTGGGTAAGTTTCTATAACCCTTCCTAGACGCCATGAATTTCTTGGACTATTGTCCACCAACAACACCAAATCACCGACTTGAACGTTTCGTTTTGGTCGTTCCCATTTTTGTCTCTCCTGCAGCATTGTGACATATTCCTTAACAAATCTTTGCCAAAACATTTGTGCAACGTATTGCACCTGTTTCCATTTCCTACGACAATATGTATCATCTTTGTCAAATATACCAGGAGGACATTTTGACCCTGATCGTAACAAAAGCAGGTGATTCGGAGTCAAATGGGTCAAGTCATTAGCATCGGTTGACAATTGTGTTAAGGGTCGATTGTTCAGGATATTTTCTATTTGGCAAGCTAATGTTCTGAGACCCTCTTCATCAAATTTGAAGGTTTGTTCTCTGGTCAACCCATACATGACTTGCCTAACTGACTTTATTAATCTTTCCCATACCCCACCGAAATGAGAGGCAGATGGTGTATTAAATTGCCAATTTATCCCCTTTTCTAGACAAAACCGACACACCTTTTCCTTGTCTAACTTGGCGAATTCTTCTTTGAGCTCGTGTTGAGCTCCTACAAAATTTGTTCCGTTGTCCGATTTCATTACCTCTACTGGACCTCGTCTTGATATGAACCGTCTTAATGCATTTATACAAGAATCCGTGTCTAATGAAGCAGCTACTTCTAAATGAACTGCTCTACTGACTAAACAAGTGAACACTACTATCCAGCGTTTAACCCTTGATCTTTTGACTTTAATCTCTATCGGACCCATATAATCCACCCCACACCGGAAAAATACTGGAACGTGTGCAGTCACCCTTTCAATTGGGTAATCCGCCATCTTTTGGTTTAGAGGCCTTGCTCTATATTTTCTACATACTACGCATTTTGAGACTATCTTTTTTGCCAATTTATTTACCCCCAGAATCCAATATCTCTGTCTCAAATATGAGACTATTGTGTTTTTGCCCAAGTGACCTACCTGTTGGTGTGCGTATCGCACCAGTAGTTCTGAAAGATGCGACCTTCGTGGGAGGAGTATTGGGTGTTTAACGTCATGCTCAAGATTAGCCCGTGACAACCTTCCGCCCACTCGCAATATTCCATTTTCAAAGATGGACACTATCTTTTTTGCCAATTTATTTACCCCCAGAATCCAATATCTCTGTCTCAAATATGAGACTATTGTGTTTTTGCCCAAGTGACCTACCTGTTGGTGTGCGTATCGCACCAGTAGTTCTGAAAGATGCGACCTTCGTGGGAGGAGTATTGGGTGTTTAACGTCATGCTCAAGATTAGCCCGTGACAACCTTCCGCCCACTCGCAATATTCCATTTTCAAAGATGGGGTCTAATTTTGACATTTGGTTAGACCTCTTCACTGAGAGTCCATTTTCTACTGCTTTTATCTCTTCTCCAAAATAACATTCTTAGACGTATCGAAAAATGAACATTTCTGCGTTTTGCATGTCATTACTACTCAAACCGTGCTCGGTTTTGGCCTTTGTTTGTTTGAGTACTTGAACCGATTGATCGACTTTTGATTGGTCGGCAGAATTTGCCACCATACTTTTGCGCGTTGCCACCCAATACTTTGTGTTGAATATAAATTTCAACACTCGAGAGAAAACCCTTACTAGTTTTCTCCAGTCCGAAAACTTTCCAAATAGTTTCTGTTCCGTTTCACGTTTTGATTCCATACTTACATATGCATTTACCTTGACCTCTGAGTCATCTTCTAGGTCTCGGTCATAAGTTTGCTCTGGCCATTCTCCTTCGTACAAAAACTCTGGTCCTTTGAACCATTGCTGCGTCAGGTTATCATGTTTTGTGGATAAACCCCTCGAAGCAATATCCGCTGGATTTGTTTTTGTGTTTATATAGTGCCAGTCAGATACCTTTGACCCTTCCCTGATAACACTAATCCGGTTTGCCACAAAGGTGTGGAACCGGGTCCTTTCATTCGCTATGTATTTTAAAACGGACATGCTATCTGTCCAGAAATACTCTTGATCTATGATGATGTCTAACTCATCATGTATGAGCTTTGCCAAGCGTACCCCCAGTGTGCAAGCCATTAGCTCCAATCGAACGATTGACTGTTTCTTTAATGGAGCTAACCGAAATTTTGCCATCACTAAAGAGCACTTGATATTATTTCCAGTAATTACCCGTAAGTACGTTACCACTGCATAGGCCTTTTCTGATGCATCACAGAAAGTATGCAGCTCAAATTTTGCCTTTTGTTGTGTTTCACTTTTGAAACACCTTTAATTTCTAAAAGCCATTTTTCCCAAACAGCCAAATCTGCTTCTGATAATTTTGCATCCCAGCCAAACCCCTTCTTGCACAATTCTTGAAGTAGCACCTTGGCAGGAAGTATGAATGGACTTGCCAAACCTAGTGGATCATAAATTGAGCTGGTAACTGATAACATACCTCGTCTTGTTCTTGGTTTGTCTTGAATTTCAATTTTGAAACAGAAACTGTCGGTTTCAACACACCAAAACACCCCCAACGTACGCTCGATTGGCAAAATATCGGTCTTTGGATCCAAATCTTTAACTGTTTTTGCCTTTTCGCTTTCAGGTATCAAATCCAGCACTCTTCTGCTGTTTGAAACCCATTTTGTGAGGCGAAAGCCTCCTAGACTGCATAACTTGGTTAAATTTTTAAACAAATTTGCGGCCTTGTCGTCGTTTTCTACTGATTTGATACAATCGTCGACATAGAAATTACGTCGCAACGTTTGCATTGTATTAGAATCAAATTCCTTCTCATTGTCTTTCGCCGTTGCTTGAAGTGCATACGACGAGCAGCTTGGTGAGCTTGTTGCACCAAATAGATGCACGCACATTCTGTAAACCTCTGGGTTCTTGTCGAGGTCACCGTTTGGCCACCACAAGAAACGTAAACAATCTCGATCGTCTTTCGCGACGCGTACCCGATGAAACATAGATTCAATATCAGCCATGATAGCTACTGGGTGTTCTCGAAACCTAAGTAAAACGCCTGTTAGGTTATTTGTAAGGTTTGGTCCTTGCAATAAATTGTCGTTTAAGGACCTTCCATTGAATTTTGCTGCACAATCAAACACAACTCTAATTTTGTCTGGCTGTTTTGGGTGAAATACGCCAAAGTGGGGAATGTAAAACAATTTCCCATCAGTGCTGTTTATTTCATTTACTGGTACCTTCTCAGCATACCCCTTTTCCAGTACATCTGCCATGAACTGCTTGTATTTAATGACAAACGCTTTATTGCTTCTCATCTTTTGTTTAAGATGCCCTAACCTGACTTGTGCCTGTGTGAAGTTGTTTGGCATATGAATCTCTTGAGTTTTGAATGGGAGACCTATTTCGTAAAAGTCTCCGTCTTTTTTTATAGAGGTACTCACCTTCTTTAAGAAGATCTTGTCTTCTTGTGAATTCTCTTTCTTATCATTGATAGTTTTCTCTGGACAATCAATGTTGACCGAATCTTGATACAGTTTTTCAAGTCTTTCGAGTTCACCTACCTCTTTTGAAACAATGACTGCGGCTCTGTTGACGGAATACTTACCTTCAGTTGTTTTTCGGATGACGTTATATGCCACCCATCCTATCTGAGTCCTTATAGCTAATGGACTTCCCTTTGGGCCCCTCCTAGTTTCTAATGGAAACATAATGTCAGGAACGTTGTTGCCTTATAGTAACCCGATGTCTGCGTTTATTTCTGGAAGGTTCACTCCCTTCATATGAGACCAATCCCTGATATCGTTATTTCTGGGAATATATTCCGGTGTTACCGACATTCTGTCTTTGGTCAGGACATTTGGAAGTTCCACTTTGTTATTGCCTTGTATATCGGCAATTTCTATTTCGCTGATAACTTCAGATACCATATCATATTCTTTGCCCATGGTGTCCAAAGTTACCTTTCTTTTCCTCCCAGTAGCACCCAGTTGTTTAGCCAGATTTGAATCTATAAAGCTAACACTGCTGCCACTGTCTAGGAAAGCATAAGTCTGGAGAGACTTAAGCTTTCCTTTTAAGGCTATCTGAACGGGAATAATAGCCAGAGTACAGAATTCATTTTCTCCGGCTCCCGTATTACCACAAGACACTGGTGATTCGTGTGTATCACTAGGTGTAGTGGTTGTCTGTTTGTTTTCTGTATTTTGATCGCTCGAGGCAACTGTACTGCTTCGTAGTTCTTCATGCATGCTAGTCGCATGCTTACCGTTACACTTCTTGCAAGCTAAAGTTGACTTGCATTTCTTTGCTATGTGCCCTTGTTTCAAACATACAAAACAACCTTTGTTTTCTCTTATAAACCCTTTCTTTTCAGTCATTTCTAATTTTGCAAACTGAAGACAACCGGCTAAAGCATGGTTGTCCTTCTTACAATACAAACACGCTTTTGTGGTGCTTTTGTTCTCCCCTCTCTCACTTGTAGCAAAACTGCTGCCTTTCTTTTTCTTTTGTTTTTCTTTTATAATGCCAATGCACTGAATGGCCTGTTGTCCAAAAATTGGGTCATTGGCCTTCTTTGCCTCGTGCTCGACAAACTTAGTCAAGTCTTGGAAGGTTAATTTGTTTTCCTTTTCTCGAATTTTGTCAGCATAAGAACGCCAACTATGGTGCAAATAGAATGGCAGTTTTGCTATCGAGCGTTTCATATTTTCTGGGTATTCGAGAATTTTCACCTCATCGATGTCTTGGATCGCACTATTAATTTCAGTTAGAAATGGAGCGTACCTATCTAACTCTTTGCTATCGTTAGATTTTAGTTGAGGCCACTCTAACGCACGGCTAATGTACGTTTGAGCTATCAACTCTTTGTTTCCATAACGTTTTTCTAGTTTTTGCATAGCACTTTCAAATGCCAAATTGTCACTGAGGTGGGTAAAACCGGCCACGATTTGATTTGCCTCACCGGTAGTATATTGCTCGAGTAAGGCGATTTTCTCTGCGTCTGACTCACAAAATGGCAGAGCATTCAATTTAAATTGCCGCATAAATTTAACATTTTAAAGGGTTACCATCGAACTTTTCGAAATCGAAGGTCGGCTTTCTCAAATGCCTGACGATTGACTCTAAAACTACAGAATTTTGAGAAACTGATCGGTCAGGTGAAAATTCTCTGTTTCCTGTTTTACCATCAAAGTTACAACTTTCCCTTTGAACTACAGAATTACATCTACTGCGAGACCGGTCGTCTGAAAGTGCAAGATTACCTCTGCTAGCTGACCGATTTCTGCCCTGAGATGCCGTAGCAGTACCCAAAAGTTCTTCCTCCAGTTCCAGCTCCCTCTTTCTCTGCTGGAGTTCGAAGATCTTTCTTCTTTCTTCGAGTTCAAACTCTTCTCTCTCTATCTGTAGCTTTTCTTGAAGTATTCTCCTCCTTTTCTGGGACTTGTCGCCTTTGTCTTGCTCTTCTGGCGTGGGATCCCCTTCTTCGGTTCTCCACTGTACCAGGAAGCTGCTGGCACAGTTTTGAATTGATGCCAAATACTGGCGTCTGGACTCGTAGTCCTTTAAAAAGGACTCTTTTTGCTCTCCTTTCAGCAGTTCCAGTATTTCACTGGCCTTTGACATGTATCTGTCTAAGGAGGCAATGAATTGCGCGTGCATGTTTTGAACACGCCTCATATCTGGGGGGAAGGCACTTTTCATCTCTTTATCGAGCTGTTTAGCCTTCCGCTCGGCTTCGTGGAAGAGCGTCTGTTCTGTATCCATTTGATAAGCAGCACCTCTCTCTGACAGCTGCCTTTCAACAGTGCTGCGTGTCGTCATCATTTCTCCCTCTTCCGTTGCCATGACAATTTAATGCCTTCTAAATCGCTTTGCGTAATTACAACCTTTTTAAACTACGCTTAAAATGACGTTTATTTCTTAAACGCCGTCTTTATCGCAATTCTTTAATTACGATCGTTTTTTTATTACGTCAATAACAATTGACAAAACCTTTTAAAATTACGTCAATAACAATTGACCAAATTGACTTTTTTAAATTACGTCAATAACAAATGTGATGACACATTTATACGCCAATACTGAACTACATTAACAACGCCAAATTCAGATGACAAATAAATATGCCAATAGTTAAATCGGAATTAAAGACTTTGTCTGCGACGTTGAAAGGACATTAAAATTAATCACAGCAATTGATCACACTAATGCCAATTATTAAACGCCAACCACTGACGTCTAACTTCGTAACGCTGAACGCCGAAACGCCTATCGAAACGCCGTTATAACGCCGATTGACTGAAATACACACGTATTTGCTACTTATTTAAACTAGTAATTTTCTAATCTTTAAAACACTATACTAATTAATTCTCTAATATTGATTAATCACAAATCTAATTCATTCCATCAATATTTGATTAAACACTTATTACTGCTAAACTATTCAATTATAAACTTATTAAATTCTTTGATTACAAATATTCTCACTATAAAATGAAACATTCTCTCTTTAGAATACCATATTATCAATACAGTAACATGAATTTGCTTACCGTAATTTATGCCCTTTAAAGCCTATTATTCCAATTTAACCGTCACGTGTACGGCCCAATACCCTCTTTCAGGTATAGCCTGGTCTTAACCTTAACTGGCACAAAACCCTCTTTCAGGTATAGCCGGGTTAAAGACAATTGAATCTCAATTTTTAGACTGATTAAAATGGAACAATCGGGCATTATTTATACGGATCAGCACGGATACAAAGTGATGTCATTCGCCTACATAGAAATTACGAATCGATTTCTGGAATCGGAAATAGGAAATCGGAAGCTAATCATTGCAGAATCAGTAATTTTCAGGATTTAAAAACTCATTAATAATTCGCCTACAAACTATAGTTTATAAGACATTCCAATAATAAAAGGATGCAGAATCACATTTTTCGCCTAACCAGACGTAGCCTTTGACCTTGCATCACTATCTCACAGCTACGTTAGGAAGTAAACAAGGACGGCACAGTCACATTTCTTAGAAAAACATTGTTTCATTTTTTTGTTTAAATTATTTGACCGTTACATTCCGGCTCCCTTTTACATTGTTCAATAAACAATTAAAACACTAAACCATTAACAAAGGTTAAATAACTATTACAAAACATAACTTGTCAAACACACATATATTTATTCTAAGTATCATTACAATCTCCTTCTAGTATCAAACGCATTTTGTATACAGGTCGGTCGAGCACATTGGATTGAGTTTTGACCCGTGCACTTCTAACAAATCCAAATCTATCTGGGTAAGTTTCTATAACCCTTCCTAGACGCCATGAATTTCTTGGACTATTGTCCACCAACAACACCAAATCACCGACTTGAACGTTTCGTTTTGGTCGTTCCCATTTTTGTCTCTCCTGCAGCATTGTGACATATTCCTTAACAAATCTTTGCCAAAACATTTGTGCAACGTATTGCACCTGTTTCCATTTCCTACGACAATATGTATCATCTTTGTCAAATATACCAGGAGGACATTTTGACCCTGATCGTAACAAAAGCAGGTGATTCGGAGTCAAATGGGTCAAGTCATTAGCATCGGTTGACAATTGTGTTAAGGGTCGATTGTTCAGGATATTTTCTATTTGGCAAGCTAATGTTCTGAGACCCTCTTCATCAAATTTGACTTGCCTAACTGACTTTATTAATCTTTCCCATACCCCACCGAAATGAGAGGCAGATGGTGTATTAAATTGCCAATTTATCCCCTTTTCTAGACAAAACCGACACACCTTTTCCTTGTCTAACTTGGCGAATTCTTCTTTGAGCTCGTGTTGAGCTCCTACAAAATTTGTTCCGTTGTCCGATTTCATTACCTCTACTGGACCTCGTCTTGATATGAACCGTCTTAATGCATTTATACAAGAATCCGTGTCTAATGAAGCAGCTACTTCTAAATGAACTGCTCTACTGACTAAACAAGTGAACACTACTATCCAGCGTTTAACCCTTGATCTTTTGACTTTAATCTCTATCGGACCCATATAATCCACCCCACACCGGAAAAATACTGGAACGTGTGCAGTCACCCTTTCAATTGGGTAATCCGCCATCTTTTGGTTTAGAGGCCTTGCTCTATATTTTCTACATACTACGCATTTTGAGACTATCTTTTTTGCCAATTTATTTACCCCCAGAATCCAATATCTCTGTCTCAAATATGAGACTATTGTGTTTTTGCCCAAGTGACCTACCTGTTGGTGTGCGTATCGCACCAGTAGTTCTGAAAGATGCGACCTTCGTGGGAGGAGTATTGGGTGTTTAACGTCATGCTCAAGATTAGCCAGTGACAACCTTCCGCCCACTCGCAATATTCCATTTTCAAAGATGGGGTCTAATTTTGACATTTGGTTAGACCACTTCACTGAGAGTCCATTTTCTACTGCTTTTATCTCTTCTCCAAAATAACATTCTTAGACGTATCGAAAAATGAACATTTCTGCGTTTTGCATGTCATTACTACTCAAACCGTGCTCGGTTTTGGCCTTTGTTTGTTTGAGTACTTGAACCGATTGATCGACTTTTGATTGGTCGGTAGAATTTGCCACCATACTTTTGCGCGTTGCCACCCAATACTTTGTGTTGAATATAAATTTCAACACTCGAGAGAAAACCCTTACTAGTTTTCTCCAGTCCGAAAACTTTCCAAATAGTTTCTGTTCCGTTTCACGTTTTGATTCCATACTTACATATGCATTTACCTTGACCTCTGAGTCATCTTCTAGGTCTCGGTCATAAGTTTGCTCTGGCCATTCTCCTTCGTACAAAAACTCTGGTCCTTTGAACCATTGCTGCGTCAGGTTATCATGTTTTGTGGATAAACCCCTCGAAGCAATATCCGCTGGATTTGTTTTTGTGTTTATATAGTGCCAGTCAGATACCTTTGACCCTTCCCTGATAACACTAATCCGGTTTGCCACAAAGGTGTGGAACCGGGTCCTTTCATTCGCTATGTATTTTAAAACGGACATGCTATCTGTCCAGAAATACTCTTGATCTATGATGATGTCTAACTCATCATGTATGAGCTTTGCCAAGCGTACCCCCAGTGTGCAAGCCATTAGCTCCAATCGAACGATTGACTGTTTCTTTAATGGAGCTAACCGAAATTTTGCCATCACTAAAGAGCACTTGATATTATTTCCAGTAATTACCCGTAAGTACGTTACCACTGCATAGGCCTTTTCTGATGCATCACAGAAAGTATGCAGCTCAAATTTTGCCTTTTGTTGTGTTTCACTTTTGAAACACCTTTCTATTCTGAAGTTTTCCACACCTTTAATTTCTAAAAGCCATTTTTCCCAAACAGCCAAATCTGCTTCTGATAATTTTGCATCCCAGCCAAACCCCTTCTTGCACAATTCTTGAAGTAGCACCTTGGCAGGAAGTATGAATGGACTTGCCAAACCTAGTGGATCATAAATTGAGCTGGTAACTGATAACATACCTCGTCTTGTTCTTGGTTTGTCTTGAATTTCAATTTTGAAACAGAAACTGTCGGTTTCAACACACCAAAAACACCCCCAACGTACGCTCGATTGGCAAAATATCGGTCTTTGGATCCAAATCTTTAACTGTTTTTGCCTTTTCGCTTTCAGGTATCAAATCCAGCACTCTTCTGCTGTTTGAAACCCATTTTGTGAGGCGAAAGCCTCCTAGACTGCATAACTTGGTTAAATTTTTAAACAAATTTGCGGCCTTGTCGTCGTTTTCTACTGATTTGATACAATCGTCGACATAGAAATTACGTCGCAACGTTTGCATTGTATTAGAATCAAATTCCTTCTCATTGTCTTTCGCCGTTGCTTGAAGTGCATACGACGAGCAGCTTGGTGAGCTTGTTGCACCAAATAGATGCACGCACATTCTGTAAACCTCTGGGTTCTTGTCGAGGTCACCGTTTGGCCACCACAAGAAACGTAAACAATCTCGATCGTCTTTCGCGACGCGTACCCGATGAAACATAGATTCAATATCAGCCATGATAGCTACTGGGTGTTCTCGAAACCTAAGTAAAACGCCTGTTAGGTTATTTGTAAGGTTTGGTCCTTGCAATAAATTGTCGTTTAAGGACCTTCCATTGAATTTTGCTGCACAATCAAACACAACTCTAATTTTGTCTGGCTGTTTTGGGTGAAATACGCCAAAGTGGGGAATGTAAAACAATTTCCCATCAGTGCTGTTTATTTCATTTACTGGTACCTTCTCAGCATACCCCTTTTCCAGTACATCTGCCATGAACTGCTTGTATTTAATGGCAAACGCTTTATTGCTTCTCATCTTTTGTTTAAGATGCCCTAACCTGATTTGTGCCTGTGTGAAGTTGTTTGGCATATGAATCTCTTGAGTTTTGAATGGGAGACCTATTTCGTAAAAGTAAAAGTCTCCGTCTTTTTTTATAGAGGTACTCACCTTCTTTAAGAAGATCTTGTCTTCTTGTGAATTCTCTTTCTTATCATTGATAGTTTTCTCTGGACAATCAATGTTGACCGAATCTTGATACAGTTTTTCAAGTCTTTCGAGTTCACCTACCTCTTTTGAATCAATGACTGCGGCTCTGTTGACGGAATACTTACCTTCAGTTGTTTTTCGGATGACGTTATATGCCACCCATCCTATCTGAGTCCTTATAGCTAATGGACTTCCCTTTGGGCCCCTCCTAGTTTCTAATGGAAACATAATGTCAGGAACGTTGTTGCCTTATAGTAACCCGATGTCTGCGTTTATTTCTGGAAGGTTCACTCCCTTCATATGAGACCAATCCCTGATATCGTTATTTCTGGGAATATATTCCGGTGTTACCGACATTCTGTCTTTGGTCAGGACATTTGGAAGTTCCACTTTGTTATTGCCTTGTATATCGGCAATTTCTATTTCGCTGATAACTTCAGATACCATGTCATATTCTTTGCCCATGGTGTCCAAAGTTACCTTTCTTTTCCTCCCAGTAGCACCCAGTTGTTTAGCCAGATTTGAATCTATAAAGCTAACACTGCTGCCACTGTCTAGGAAAGCATAAGTCTGGAGAGACTTAAGCTTTCCTTTTAAGGCTATCTGAACGGGAATAATAGCCAGAGTACAGAATTCATTTTCTCCGGCTCCCGTATTACCACAAGACACTGGTGATTCGTGTGTATCACTAGGTGTAGTGGTTGTCTGTTTGTTTTCTGTATTTTGATCGCTCGAGGCAACTGTACTGCTTCGTAGTTCTTCATGCATGCTAGTCGCATGCTTACCGTTACACTTCTTGCAAGCTAAAGTTGACTTGCATTTCTTTGCTATGTGCCCTTGTTTCAAACATACAAAACAACCTTTGTTTTCTCTTATAAACCCTTTCTTTTCAGTCATTTCTAATTTTGCAAACTGAAGACAACCGGCTAAAGCATGGTTGTCCTTCTTACAATACAAACACGCTTTTGTGGTGCTTTTGTTCTCCCCTCTCTCACTTGTAGCAAAACTGCTGCCTTTCTTTTTCTTTTGTTTTTCTTTTATAATGATAAAGCACTGAAAGGCCTGTTGTCCAAATATTGGGTCATTGGCCTTCTTTGCCTCGTGCTCGACAAACTTAGTCAAGTCTTGGAAGGTTAATTTGTTTTCCTTTTCTCGAATTTTGTCAGCATAAGAACGCCAACTATGGTGCAAATAGAACGGCAGCGTTTCATATTTTCTGGGTATTCGAGAATTTTCACCTCATCGATGTCTTGGATCGCACTATTAATTTCAGTTAGAAATGGAGCGTACCTATCTAACTCTTTGCTATCGTTAGATTTTAGTTGAGGCCACTCTAACGCACGGCTAATGTACGTTTGAGCTATCAACTCTTTGTTTCCATAACGTTTTTCTAGTTTTTGCATAGCACTTTCAAATGCCAAATTGTCACTGAGGTGGGTAAAACCGGCCACGATTTGATTTGCCTCACCGGTAGTATATTGCTCGAGTAAGGCGATTTTCTCTGCGTCTGACTCACAAAATGGCAGAGCATTCAATTTAAATTGCCGCATAAATTTAACATTTTAAAGGGTTACCATCGAACTTTTCGAAATCGAAGGTCGGCTTTCTCAAATGCCTGACGATTGACTCTAAAACTACAGAATTTTGAGAAACTGATCGGTCAGGTGAAAATTCTCTGTTTCCTGTTTTACCATCAAAGTTACAACTTTCCCTTTGAACTACAGAATTACATCTACTGCGAGACCGGTCGTCTGAAAGTGCAAGATTACCTCTGCTAGCTGACCGATTTCTGCCCTGAGATGCCGTAGCAGTACCCAAAAGTTCTTCCTCCAGTTCCAGCTCCCTCTTTCTCTGCTGGAGTTCGAAGATCTTTCTTCTTTCTTCGAGTTCAAACTCTTCTCTCTCTATCTGTAGCTTTTCTTGAAGTATTCTCCTCCTTTTCTGGGACTTGTCGCCTTTTTCTTGCTCTTCTGGCGTGGGATCCCCTTCTTCGGTTCTCCACTGTACCAGGAAGCTGCTGGCACAGTTTTGAATTGATGCCAAATACTGGCGTCTGGACTCGTAGTCCTTTAAAAAGGACTCTTTTTGCTCTCCTTTCAGCAGTTCCAGTATTTCACTGGCCTTTGACATGTATCTGTCTAAGGAGGCAATGAATTGCGCGTGCATGTTTTGAACACGCCTCATATCTGGGGGGAAGGCACTTTTCATCTCTTCATCGAGCTGTTTAGCCTTCCGCTCGGCTTCGTGGAAGAGCGTCTGTTCTGTATCCATTTGATAAGCAGCACCTCTCTCTGACAGCTGCCTTTCAACAGTGCTGCGTGTCGTCATCATTTCTCCCTCTTCCGCTGCCATGACAATTTAATGCCTTCTAAATCGCTTTGCGTAATTACAACCTTTTTAAACTACGCTTAAAATGACGTTTATTTCTTAAACGCCGTCTTTATCGCAATTCTTTAATTACGATCGTTTTTTTATTACGTCAATAACAATTGACAAAACCTTTTAAAATTACGTCAATAACAATTGACCAAATTGACTTTTTTAAATTACGTCAATAACAAATGTGATGACACATTTATACGCCAATACTGAACTACGTTAACAACGCCAAATTCAGATGACAAATAAATATGCCAATAGTTAAATCGGAATTAAAGACTTTGTCTGCGACGTTGAAAGGACATTAAAATTAATCACAGCAATTGATTACACTAATGCCAATTATTAAACGCCAACCACTGACGTCTAACTTCGTAACGCTGAACGCCGAAACGCCTATTGAAACGCCGTTATAACGCCGATTGACTGAAATACACACGTATTTGCTACTTATTTAAACTAGTAATTTTCTAATCTTTAAAACACCATACTAATTAATTCTCCAATATTGATTAATCACAAATCTAATTAATTCCATCAATATTTGATTAAACACTTATTACTGCTAAACTATTCAATTATAAACTTATTAAATTCTTTGATTACAAATATTCTCACTATAAAATGAAACATTCTCTCTTTAGAATACCATATTATCAATACAGTAACATGAATTTGCTTACCGTAATTTATGCCCTTTAAAGCCTGTTATTCCAATACCCTCTTTCAGGTATAGCCTGGTCTTAACCTTAACTGGCACAAAACCCTCTTTCAGGTATAGCCGGGTTAAAGACAATTGAATCTCAATTTTTAGACTGATTAAAATGGAACAATTGGGCATTATTTATACGGATCAGCACGGATATAAAGTGATGTCATTCGCCTACATAGAAATTACGAATCGATTTCTGGAATCGGAAATAGGAAATCGGAAGCTAATCATTGCAGAATCAGTAATTTTCAGGATTTAAAAACTCATTAATAATTCGCCTACAAACTATAGTTTATAAGACATTCCAATAATAAAAGGATGCAGAATCACATTTTTCGCCTAACCAGACGTAGCCTTTGACCTTGCATCACTTACTCACAGCTACGTTAGGAAGTAAACAAGGACGGCACAGTCACATTTCTTAGAAAAACATTGTTTCATTTTTTTTTAAAAATTATTTGACCGTTACACCAGATTCCTTTTTTATATAAAAATGTGCAGTTTTTTATTGTAAACAGAGCGCTTTTGAATTTTAACAGATAACATAAGGTAAGAGAAACGTCTTATGACATACAACTGATAACAAGCAGAATTGTAATTTTAACCATTTTTATGATTTCAAATACATTTCAGTTGTCCATGAAATGATGACTTAAATGTTTCTCGTACCAACTAATTTTGATGTATTTATGGTAAATACATAACATATAAGTACCAAATTTCATTTTTGTAGCTTATTGCTTATCAAAAATAATAATGTAGCAATCTATAAGAATGAAAAAGAGATAGAAACAAATGAACATTTGCATGCTTGGTCAAGAATGCTAGGTGGACGGGTATTTAATGCTGAACAAAAACATCTAGTTCAATGAAAGAATCCCGAGGGGGGATCATTCCTCTGAAATTTCGTTACAAGGCATATTGATAATTTGTTAAATCCCGCTAAATAGAGATTACCAAGATTAAATAATACAGGGTTGGTTTTCTAAAGAAAATTTCGAGCATCAGATAAATTTATCCCTTGAATATGGAGTGCCAAATAAAAACACTCCTTTACAAAATAACATATTCCGAGAACAGGTCAACTAGAACACACATATGATTGTTATCATGGCATGAAAACTAGACAGACACCTACGAATGAGAAGTGTGTTTAGAATTTCTAGATCCCTCTTTTGTTTGGAGCGCAGAATGAAACCCGAGGAATCGAAAGGTACTGAACAAAAATTATTTCATATATAGAAGTCAAAACATAGAAAAAATAAAGATACAAATATAAATCGTGTTTCATTCCGCACTATTTGCGGCGTACATCAACGCCCGCCGATCATACGCAAGCAGAAACTTTATTTTGTGCCAATGCTATGCGGTATTATTATATTAATCGCCCCCACCCCCACTGCTAACAAATTAACAATCCTCGTAAAATGTGTTTGTCTTAGAAATAAATCTTCGTTGCATTTTTATACGGATTACCATCTACATGCTACCAAATGCGTCGCAGTGTCGCGCTTCCCTCCATTTTCGATATATTAACAGTCCAAACCAGTTGTTCCAGTTTTTAACTGTTCTTGGAAATAGCAATTTATTGACTAATTCTGTTTTCGTTCAATGTACTACAAATGTTTTATTATGTTTTTCTCGTTTTATTTCTCTAGCACAGAGCGTTTTAAACCATAAAAATAGCAATTTTTATTCAAGAATAATTCTGGAAGCACAATTCCAACGGATAATAAATTCTATTTCACTGTTGAAGTATTGATGGTAGGAGAAATAAGAATAATTTCTTTTTGCATATATTTCATTACTTCTGACTGGATATCTGCACGACATTTAATTTATCTTAACATAAGGCTAGGGTAATAATTAAATATCAAGAAATGTGAAACTTCTGTCTTACTGGAGTTTTTTTACCTACAATTGACATTTCCTTCACACTTTCATAGTTTAATGCTTTGAGGGTATACATTCAAAAAATGAAAAGAAAAAGGCGGGTCACTGATGTGATAAGAGAAATAAAGACACTGAAAGGTCGCATACTTTTACCATAGAAACCATTGGGAAAACCTAGAAATTTCAATCAAAATGCAAAATTTACACATAATCACAATTGACAATTGCTTCATTTTTTCCCTGTTTGAAGAACACGTCATACGAAATGTTATAAACAAATATAAAATATATGTCACCGAATCAATAAGAGAAGTATGCAATCGTTTTGACAAAATCCCATTGACTCAATGGATAAATGCTGAAAACAGTGTAATGTGATTTTAATGGACAGTATATCAACATAGGCCCTTCTAGGAACCAAATATCAATTCAGACTATTTCTGGACACGACCCAGTTGTCTTTGAAAAGAATTTTTCGATCTAGACGGATTTAGTGGTTATTTATACTGTGTAAGCATGGATTCAAACTCAACGATATTCACTGTAATGCGCATTTCGGTCGCAAGATGGCGCAGGGATACCCGCATTTTCCTTTAAATTATAATGCACCATGTTTTAGTAGAATAAAAGGAAAAAAAGTACCTTGCTCTTACAGCCATCAAACTATTTTTCAGCTTATAGGTGTAGGCCATGAATTCCATTGTGGTTTGCCATTCAGTCGATCTGGCGTATCTTTCAAATAAATTAATAATTTTGCCTGTCGCGCTCATCCAATTTTATTTTACTATTTTGAGGCATTGTGCGTTATTCACCAACTCTTGGCACATCTAGTGAGGACACGTAGGCCATGCAGGAGAATAACGTGATCTTCTCTGCTGCAGATTGGTCGTCACAGCAGACAGTCATCCACAAAGATACTAGTTTATGATATGACAGAGGAGGTCAGTAATGGACAACAAATTTTAATTTCGGAAATATCGGCTTGTTGACTACTAAGCCATCACGATGGATTTTCCAATGTGTTAAATATTCATTATCGCGATCAATAATAATAAAAAATCTTTGGAACACATACACCACATGGGTATCCTTACTAGGTGCCATGTTGTTATGTTTACTATTCCTGTCAACCAACCGACCAATCAGCGCACACTGCAGTTCCTATAATGTGACTGACCCATTCCCAACTTATCACGGTCAGAATAACAGGAGATTTTTCTCCGGTACAATTTTGTTTAAAATGACGGATCAAACTCAAGTTAAATGCATACGTGTTAGATATTACTTGTCTTAGATAGTATTTCTACGTATACTGTAAGTTTTTATTGGCTACGGGTACGTTTTGAATGGTTTTGCTGACTTTACTGATTACAGAGCGGCTTTCGTTCGATAAATGCATCCCTGCCACCAGAAGGTAGTGTAGGTTATGTGTAATAGACAGTGAGATGGTTTCTGGGCGATTTTCTCAGTTTACATTTCGACGGTTGCCCTTATTGTCAGCACACGGTTTGTATTACGTAGGCTCTGCAAACAGGAAAGTTTTTCCACTTTCCGCTGTATTTCTTCCTTTTTTGCCAGCGATAGGGCATTGTAGGGTAGTCAGACTTACAGTTATCACGGGTTTGTGAGGTTTTGGCTTTTTTACCTCGATACTGCGGCTACTTTCTTGGGAGAACTGCATACACTTTCCTTTTTCGTGTTTTAACACGCCAATGCTCTCTGCTGAAGAATCGATCATGTGGTTGGAACAGCGGCGTCGTGCCTGTATCGGGAACGACAACTCGGCACTATGACGGATCGGAGCAACACCAACTTGATGTACGCATACCGTGGTACGAGATTAGCATGGGACTGTTTTCCTGTGCGCATTATGACACCGCGTTGTTTACAATCCGTGGCAGTGACGGGTACAATACAATAGGGTATTTATGGCAATTTCGTATTGATTTTCCAGTCGTGTTTTCAACAACTCGCTATGATCACTAGTTGTATTTGTCACGGCTTCTGCTGCTCACGGGTGCTCCAACGTGCCGTGTTTACGGGTCGTGTGTGCAGCGACTTGGTGGGTTTTTCAGGCGTGTCTGCATCGACCTGCTGTATGCAAGGATCGTGTTTGCAGCAACTCGTTGTGCTCACGGGTCGTGTTTTTAACGACCTGCTGTATACACGAGTCTTGTCTGCGTCGACCTGCTTTGTGCAAGGGTCGTGACTACGGTGATGGGCTGTGACTTTTATGTCGGGGTGACAGTGTTTCTTTGTGCTTTACAATGCATGTGTTGTTTTTAAAACAGTTTAATTACTTTATCGTATTTTATCATTATTATACTATGTTTTGACACATTGTTTTCAGCAGTTATTGCATGATTCGTGCTGTTCTGATTGTAGAATCGCTGCAAATCCCGGAATCTTGTGCACACCTCAAGTGCACTGGAGATCCCTATTCACGATATACCACCTGTTTACGTTGCTGGGGGATTCAACCGTGCATTTTGGAGAATCAGTGTGCTCATTTGGACAACGCCGTGTTTTCCTTTCCGTTCAGTCTTTGTTGCATGTGCCGTTGGCTAATGATGTCACCATGGAGACCAATGCCGATGCAACAATTGCCTACAATGACGGACTTATTACCGTTGAAAAATTTTCCTTAAGTCTCAATTTACTTTGCGTCATGCCTGAACTTATGCCATGGTGAACTTAGGATGTTACGCAGCATTGCTTCGAAATCAGGGTCTGTGGCGTCGGCGACATCACGACTCAACTCAGTTTCGTCGGCTACTATTACGACTGAGCAGCCACCTCCACTTCCTCTTACTGCTCCGATTCAGCCTTTGATGGAAGGTGTTCGTAGTGTGCGTCGCCAGGCGGTTTACGATTCTTCTTCTGCCTCTTCAGCGGACATTCTTCGTCGGGGAAAGACGAACAACCTTTGGTTAGTGACAATGAACAGACGCGAACGCCTGTTATTTAAATTACGGCAGTTACTGTGCTTGTGGCACCGGTTAATACTACCACATCGCAGCATCCGCCACTTATTTTACTCAGGCTACTTCATCAGACTTCTTGCATTCAGTGGCTTACCAGAAATCCCTTCGAGAGGAGTATAAACCGTTTAGGCCGGTGGGTACGCCTCCAGGGACTGATCTTCCACCAGGGGAGTGGAAAGAGGCGTCAACTGTAGTTTTGTCGGCAACGGACTTTCCGTTGAAAGACATTTTGAAGATTATTGCTGACAATTCCTCTGCCATGCTAATTAATTTGCAGCCGCAGGTTAATAGGTCAGCTTTGTTTTACGGCTCGGTCCCAACCGTCACAACGTGAGGATTTGTCGACAGCTCCCTGTGTAACCAACGTTCTGCGTGCAAGAATAAAAAACTAGTCTCTCCAAGATTCTCGACCACTCATTGGTCTCGATTGCTGCCATCAGAGGTTCTGCATGTCAAGACAGCTTCGTATCAGTCAAATGATATTCTGTGGTTGCTGCGTCGTCGGATGTGCTTAAATTAAACGCATTTCTACTGTCGTCGCTTGTAGTTCTGCGGAGGAATCAGGTCTTGCCGCATTCGAACATTAGGTCAGAAGATGCGAGGAAGCTTCGATTTGCACCTATTGACGGTCAGTCGGACTTATTTCCGCCGGAGTTGCTTAAGAATGTGATTGAAGCGGCACAGGTGAGGTCACAAGATGCATAGATGCGCAAGACTTTAACGCCTCGTGCCACTCCAGCGAATCAACGTCACACGCCGATCACATGCCAGATACTTTGGGTTTCTGTGAAAAATTGTCTGATCAGTGTCGCGAATCGAACGTAAATATGCCAGTAGGAGAAGGCTAAAGAATTTTGGCAAGCTTGGCAAGCTCTGGGAGCTCGGTGGTTGCGCTGGGGTTACCCTTTACCGTTTGCAAGGCACAAGTCGGGCTGCCAAATTCTTCCACCGCTGGCCAATCTTTCCAATCCTTCTTATTTGCACTGTACGACCAAAAGAAGCAGAGAAGCAACTTGTGTTGCAACAGATGGTTCAAGAGCATGTAGACAAGAGAGCTGTAGAAAAGATGTCGTTAGACATTTTCGCGTTCTTCAGTCGTGTCTTTCTCTTGCCGAAAAAGTTGTCAGTGTCAGTGGATTTGTCCGATACATAGCTCCATCTGACCATGCGCGAGACGTCATGTCATTTTCTTGCATGCACGGTAGCAGATCAGAGTTATTGGTTTCTCCATTCCATTCTACCATTCGAATTGTCAACGGCCCCGTTTGTGTTTACACAAGTTATGAGGTAGTCAAGCGATGGAGTCGGCAAGTAGTTTTTGTTCCAATATCTCGACAATTGGTTGTTAGTTGGACAGGGGCATCGATCCAGTGACTGCTACGGCAGTGGCAGTGGCTCATTTTTTTTGCATTTATTTGAGGTCAGAAGGGTGTCGATCAGATCGATTATGACGTATTGCTCGGCTCTCACGTTCATTTTGAAGCGAGCATCAGATCAAGATTTGTCATCCTGTGAAGTGTTGTCGGATTTAGTTAGGTATTTTCAGTTGGAGCGATCTATTGCTGATAGGACAGTGGTGCCTTGGGATTTGTCACCGGTTTTGAAGTGTCTCAGATCGCCACTTTTCCATTCTTCTATCATTTCTGACAAGCTGCTCACCCTGAAGTGTGTGTTTTTCCGGGCGTTGGCGTCGGGTGAACGCCGTGGTGAGATACACGCCTTGCAGAATTCTGTTAGTCAAGACAATGGTTCGTAGGACGCGGTGATTTCGAAACCATTGCCACCCTTCTTTTGTAAGACGCACATTGTCACTAAGGACTTGGATACGTTTAAGCAGATTGTGATACTGGCCTTGCCGGGGATACGATCACGTGGCGGTGTCGACACTGCATCGTTATACCCAGTCCTTCTCCTACGCGCGTACGTCAAGAGATCGGCTGCCTATCACAGCACGTTGCAGCCTCGTTTGTGTATCTCTTTTATGCGTAGCATTACGGTAGCTTTGTCTAAAGCGTCTATTTCAAATTATATCAAGAAAACCATATTGTTTGCATATGATGATATAATTAAAGAGCTTGAAGATGTAATTCAGAAGCGATTGCCATTTTTTTCATTGTTTAAGCCGTTTGTGGTAGACGTATTTTCTGTGCAAAGCATATTTTTATAATTTTGTAAAGGTTCTGAATGACGGAGTCTACTAAATTTTATATCGTTGGATTTCGTAAGTGACGGAGATTATTGTAAAAACATGCAATTGAGTTTTAAAAATAAATAAGTGAAAAATCGTAAAACTCGCGAAACAAGGGAAAAGTTCATAAAATGGGACGCACTGTACTGAATGTTTTCACAAGAAATATTGATCAAAGATGTCAATTAGTCAGCAATAGGATACTTAAGCCCACAATGCAGCGGAGACCCCAAATCAGTAACTGTGCTGTCAGCAGTATCGAAACGGTGTCAAGACCACGAGTATACAAACAGGTACAACAATCAGCTCTTTGCTTCCGCAATCTTATTCCTATTCCACGCTCACACACAGACGTAAATTTGGCCAAATCACACCAGAAACTAGTCCTGATTAACTCTCAATCAACAGGATCTACGATCTAATAGTTAACCAATCAGTTGATATATTGGCTATCACCGAGACCTGGATCACCCCACAAAATGACTACGTTACCGATCTTATAGCCTCAATGTTACACACTTGCAACCACGCAAAGATGGCATAGGCGGGGGAGTAAAAGCGGTTGCAAAATCATTGCTCAAGTCTTCTAAGCAAACCGAGGTACTATTCGATACCTTTGACGTATGCAACGTTCTGATCCCATCTCAGCCTAAACCAACAACTGTTATGGTTGTCTATAGGCCCCCCGATTAGCAAAAAGCCAAATTTATTCAAGAGTTTACATAGTGCCTAGAGGACGCACTGGTAAAGTGTGATCGTTTGCTTATTTGTGGTGATTTTAACATTTCATGTTGACAACAATGACGATGCTTTCGCCAAGGATTTTAAGGATGTCTGCGATGTATTTTCCTGGGGACAATACGTCAGTGCACCCACACATACTGCAGGACATACCATTGACCTCATTTTGACTACCACTACCATTTGATGACGACAACCTAGTGTCGACACCAACAACGCCTTTTTTTATTCACTGATCACTTCGCTATTCAGACATATTTGTCCCTGCCTAAAAACAGTTACTTACTAAAACTGTCGAAACACGTCAACTTCAGAACATTAACATGGCAAAATTCAAACATGACGTAGAATAGCTTGTGATAGCCTTCTCCAATCAGAGAAAATGAGCTTGTTGGCGGATTTAATAATCTGTTAAAGGCTTCTCTCAATCAACATGCCCCTGTGAAGAAAAAAAACTACCCACATAGGACTAGCCAATCCATGGTACGAAATGAGAAGTACACGAAATGAGACAGATAAAAAGACGTTTAGATCGGCGCTGGAAGCGTTCTAAGAAACAAAGTGATCTTGCGAACTTTTTGGAACGGCGAGCAGCCTTCAATTCCTTATTGGTAAATGATAACTACGGAAACCAAAGGGAACTTTTCCGAACACTTAAACGCATATGTAACAAGACTTCTGAAGTTCAACTTCCTGAACATGAGTCACCAGAGAAGCTTAACGATGTTTTTGCAACAATCTGTGAAGACAAGATATCAAAACGTGATATGGAATTCACACCGGATAATTAAGTCAACATGCCTATACACTTGATTGCTCCTCTCAAATTCGAAAAAAATCACTGATGATATGACAAGCGCAGTTATAAGGAATTCGCCTGATAAGATCTGTCTTTTAGACCCTATTCAGGCGTCGTTATTGAAGATGTGCCTTGATCGGATTGCATCAGTTATTACCGCAATATTTAATCGATCAGTCAGTGAGGGAATCGTTCCTTCATCATTCAAAGAGGCAATAATCACACCACTAATGAAAAAGCCAAAGGGTGGAACATCATTGTCACATTACCGTCCAGTGTCAAAGTTTTTCATTTTTGAGCAATGCGTTAGAACGGGTCGCATTAAAGCAACCCAATGATCATTGTTTGAATAACAATCTAATAGACCCATATCAATCGGCATATAGAAAGGGGCATTCTACAGAGACTGCACTACTGAAAATATTTGACGACTTGCTCACGAGTATGAATAGTCAGAAGGTATCAATTTTAACATTATTAGATCTCAGTTCAGCATTTGACACAGTGAATCATAATAAACTGCTGGATAGATTGCACTCATTAATCAATAAAGAGGAGACTGCACTTACATGGTTTACATCTTACCTAGCAAATCGTCGTCAACGTGTCAAAATTGACCAATCTCTGTCAAAGGCGGGAATGCTTTTAATCGGCGTTCCACAAGGATCAGGACTATGTCCATGGGCCTATACTTCATACACACGAGAAGTAGGATTTATCATATTGATGATGCCGATTTTATACCATCTTTTGCAGATGACACGCAGATTAAAAAATCTATGGATGTATCTTCCATCGAACATCAACTACAAGCGAAGTAAGTTATCGAAAACTGCATAACCAAAGTCGCAAAGTGAATGAACGCCAACAAACTCAAGCTTAATAGTGACAAAGCAGAGGTGATTTTGCTTGGGACTCAGCAAAGTTAAAAAAGTGACATTTAGTACCTTGACCGTGATAACATTGAGGTAACAAAGTCAACAGTGAAAAATTTGGGTGTGTTTATTGATTCAGATTTGAAGATGAAATCACAAGTCAATAGTGTTTTAAGAACCTGTTACAAAAACACCCACATGCTAAAAAAGTTACGGAAATATGTTACCAAATCGGCACTTCACACCCTAGTTCAAGCCTTTGTAATCTCTCGCCTCGGCTACGCAAACTCGTTATATTTCGGCACACTAGAATACCTGATAGATAAGTTGCAGCGTGTTCAAACATGGCAGCTCGCCTCATATACGATATTGGTCACTTTGATCATATTACCCCTGCGCTCGTCGATCTCCATTGGCTTCCAGTAGACAACGCATATGCTGCAAGATAACTGTTTTGACATACAAATGCCTCCACGACATGGCGCCGGAATATCTCAAGGCTTTACTGCCTTGGAAAGATTAACCTTGAAGACTTCGTTCGAGTGAGGCGCGAACACTTCAAGTAATGCGAACTCGATTAAAGTGCGGTGGTGACAGATCATTTATGGAGCAGCACCAATAATCTGGAACAATTTTCCATGCTCCAGACAAGAAGCCCCAACGTTAGCTGTTTTTAAATCAAAACTAAAATACTATCTTGTTAAACAAGCATACAGTATTAGCCACTAGTCACTAACTGTATCGTGCATGTTCTTATTTATGGAATGCCGTTTTCACATTTATTAGGGAATTATTGATATCAAGAATTAAATCTTAATCTCATAAATTGATTTTTTGATATTGAGAATTAATTTTTAGATCTCAATAAATCCATATTTTGAGATCAAGAATACATTTTTGCTATCTGTAATTGTATTTTTGATACCTTTAAATGTATTCCTGATCTCAGAAAATAATTTTTGATATCAATAAATATTTAGAGATATCAAGAAATATTTATTGATATCAAAATGATTTAATGATATCTTAAATTGATTTTTGAGATCAAAAATTCAATTCTTGAGAGCAAAAATGAAATATTTGAGAGCTAAATATCAATTTTGAGCTCAATAATTCATTTTCCTTTTATTGATATCAAAAATTGATTTCAGATATCATTATTTCAGAATGGAACTATTTCAATTTGTCTTTTGAAATCTGCAAATGATTTTCTCATCTCAAAAATTGACTTTTGGTATCAAAATATCAGTCTATTTTTTAAATAAAAAATTCAGAAGCACTTCTCTTTAAATTAATAATGACTAGCCCTTTTATGCAGAATCTTTGTTTGAATTTTTTACTGTACAAAAAGGAAGCAATTCTTGAGATCAAAAATTGTGTTGTTATTATTGATCTCAACAATTCAAGTTTTCATCTCTAACATTTAATTGACGATTCGTTAAATTTTTTATATAAATCTCCTTAAGATTTTTTAAGTTTGTAAATTTTATTTTTTGATCTCAAAAATAAATTTTTGCATTTAAAATTCAATTATTGATAGCAAATTATAAATTATTGAGATCTACATTGATTTCATGATATCTTCAATCATATTTTGATATCAAAATAAGCATTAAATGTTAAAACTACATTCCATACTTATTTTCTTTTAATTTATATTTTATTTTATTGTTCTATTTAGTATGCACAGCGCATAGATCAAGGTGTATTATCGCTCTATAAGGAATACGTAATAATAATAATAATAATAATAATAATAATAATAATAATAATAATAAACTTCATCAGGTCAGACATGTGGCGCACTCCTTGCGCAATGCCAATGGCGTGTCAATGTGTGTGTTGTGGATTGGCTGTCGGGCATCGCCTAACAATTTTATTAAGCACTATTTGCAAGAATATACAACTGATGCGTTGAATAATTTGTTTAGTCTTGGCCCCTTTCTTGCTGCTGACTCAGTCATTCATAATAGTCCTCCTTATTGCAGGACTCCTCAGCAGTCGGGTGGAAAAAAGTCATATAAGAAGAAGTCCGCTAAGTAGGCTTCACTTTGATTCGCAGCTCGGATTTGCAGTGATAGTGTGGCAACTGATCCATCACGTGATGTTCTCCTGCCGGCCCGACGCAATGCATTTGTACCATGGTCCGGTTTTTAGACATTGCGGTTTTGCGCAGTGTGTCATTGCTGCTGCGATGGCTCGGCAGCACTTGTGTTGTGTTATTTGCAGTTTTCTAACGCTCCTCTCTTTGTTCAAAGAGGAAGGGACGCTCGCTCGTATGATAATGGTAGCTTGATCGAGCTGCAGTGTATTTAATAACGGGCACTTCGTAGTGAAACCCCACTGAATGTTGCTAATTGTTATTGAACGGGACGTACGTGGTGAGACCCCGCTGAAATTAAAAGAATAAGTTGGAATTATTTCTTTTATTTCTGCCTTTTGTATTACATGTCTTGTAGACAGTGTGTCAACCAGTTCGTATGCGTGGGGTATTCATGTCCCACCGCTGAAGTATTTAATTTCTTAATACTCATTTTTATGAGTAAAATATCTTGTAGATCTAGAAGCCATAACTTGAATTGTACCTAACCACCATCCCATCAATTGGGATCATCTGGTACAATAAGTTGGCTATGGGTCAGTCACATGACAGGAACTGCAGCGTGAGCTGATTGTTCGGTTGGTTGACAGGTATAGTAAACATAGCAACAGGGCCCTTAGTTAGAATACCCATGTGGTGCTATGTGTTCCAAAGAATTTTTTTATTATTATGGATCGCTATAACCAATGTTTAACACATTAGAAAAACCAATCGTGATGGCTTCGTAGTCTGCAAGATATTTTCCTCACAAAAATGAGTATTAAGAAATTAAATACTTCAGATTAGTATAGTGTCAAGCAATGGCTCTTGTGGTACGCCAGTTACGACTGATATTGAGACGCCAGAATGAATGCCGTTGAATGCTTTCTCTGTGAGGTAGCAAGCTGCTTCTGAGAGAAGTGGCCAGAGCGAAGATTCGCAAGGATTAGAGCAACCCCAAATCAAAAGCTTGAGCATTTGATTCATATGATCAAACTGGGAAAACGTTTCGATTGTTAACAGTATCGTGGTGATTGCCACCATAAGTGACAAGTAGAAAGGGTGCTATTTCATCGATATGTTGCTTCAATACTTGTAGCAGACTGCAAGTCATCTGTAGTTATGAGACGTTTCAACTTTTTCTTGTTGTGTTGTGAATTTCCTATTCGGCCCCTTATTACCGATTTTAATAGAGAGCAAAGCCAAGTAATTGTTCTGTTTCATTTGCCAAATCTACCTGGCAGGTTTATGGGCCCGGCAACTTTTGCGTGGGCTATTCCACAAATATAGTCGTTTTACATGGTGTGCTAAAATGTATTTGGTGTCCCACACGTGGTGCTTTTTTTATTTCAACGATGATTAGCAAGGATGTAAACATTTATAGGATTTTTGCACACTTGGTTGGACATTATTATTTTTGTGTAAAATTTAGTGGGATTAAAATTTTATTGTTCCTGAAATCTTTATAATCATCCTTACTATCTGCAAGTTGTGATTCTGTAAAAGGATGTCGTAAGGGTAAAATGTTCAAAATCTTGTTTTTTTTTCAGTCTACGCGACATTAGCGGATCATTAAATAAACTTCAAACACAGAAAAATATTTTTTCATCATCACACTTGATCTGGTATATTGTCATATATCTGCATTATAATTGTTGTACGACCATGTACACGCTTTCACTTGTTTCTGCTAAGAGCTGTTATTTCATTAGCTGGGGCTTTTGTTCTATGGTTTTCGTTTTTAAAACAGACTAAAACAGTTCGTTAAAATTTCGGCTTTATCTGAATCTGAAGTGACCAACGACCTGGTTGATCTCAATGGTGCAACTGCCATCACATCGTGTTAAAGGCAGATGTGTCATATAGTAAGTAGGCTTGGTAGTTTTGACTGTCATCACATTTATCACAACACTGGCAGTGTGAACAACATGTAAAACACCGTTTGCTTGCTTATGTTTTTTTTTGCAATTATCGTAAGTAAACTGTAGTGACTAAGCTGACCTCTTGTCTTCCACTTTCCTGCTTTGTTTCGAAGTTAAAAAATAAAAATGTCTCATAGCAGGTTTGTTGGTTTGGAATCCATAAGTGGAAAAGCTGCTCTCTGACATGATATGTTTGGTAGGCAGTGTGTAGACGCCATGTTTCAAACAAGTCTTTGCATGTGCAGCATTGCTAGTAATTTGAACAGTTCTCCATTCGGCGTGAAAAATACGTTTTCGAGCAGCAGGATCTATAACACCCACAGCAATTATTATTTTGATTCTGTCATATGTTGCAATTCATATGTGTCCAGACGAAAAATAAGAAAATTTTACTTGCTGTTAGCTATGTTATTTATTGCCTGATCATAGCTTTCCGGTCACGTGTTATAGTAATATGGCAGGGAATACTCAAAGAGAACTCACATTAGTTGTATAAAATTCAGAGTATTACGCAAGACTAAATTATATGACATCGACTAAATACATGACATTACAAAACATGTACAATTATCTGACTGACAAACGGTTAGGCTATTTCACAAGAATGACAAATATTGTGAGTATACCCTTTATATCTACCAGCTCATTTGTTTTTCGTGAATATAAATACACATATTTTTCCTTATTCTCCCTTGATAACGTACCTAAATGAGCATTATAAACCACGTATGTTCAATGCCTTTCAAATTTATAGACATCAGGAAGAGTGCCAGGTTTATTAGTTAGTATACCTGCAATGCTTGTGGTTTGATGCTTGTCGGGTTGATTGGCTGACACAGTTATGTTAAGTTCTAGCCGGCCAGGTTTGATCATAAAGAGCACAGCCAATATCTAGGCGTATCATTTTTGCAACAATCAGTTAAGCGCACAGAGCACAAAATTATAGATCATTTTAAACAGCAAACTCTAGTCTCAGGCTGCAACACGTTTACTACAGCTTCCGTAATAATTACTGGAGAAATTTCTTTTATGGCCTTTTACTTGGTTCAATTTAGGATATTTAATGTAGACCCAAACCTACGTGTCTTTGGTCAAAGTCATCGTGTTCAATGACATCGATGAACATGCTTTTGAGCTATTTTTTTTAAGTTTTGAGTTTAACACCCTGTAATTTGTCATGAAAGCGAACATTATACGTACTTCATTTGATCACCTTCCTATAAAACGCTAGATGAGACACACATCGATAGAATAATTTTAGTTTTTGGTTTTCTAATTTCACAGGTCTATCTGAAAAATCAAAAATATTTTATTCATACAATTTTTTATTAAAGATAATAGCTTAGTTTTCAGTTTAAGTAAGTCTTTTTTTAAACCCATAACGTAAGTAAAAACATTTTCTGAACAGACTCGTTTCCGACAAATAGAAGGAAACTAGAGTTCACCCTTTTTTCTCATTTGACTCTGGTTTCATACGGAGGTTTTTGTTCTTAGTTTTAGCCGAAATTATGAAAAAGGACATTTTTTCAATCATATCTTTTGAAATTTTATTCTTTTCATTCCAATACACCTGCTTTGGGTATAAAAATAGTGTCTAGAAAGCTGAAAACTCGAATTTTCCAACTGTTTCATTTTCGTAAAGAAGTGAAACGTCAACACAGTCGCGTTTAATGATAGTGGTTTGTTTTTAAATTACTAACGAAATAAAATAAGAAGACGAGCCCAAATCCTTCTCACTCTCTTTTTTATTATTATTATTATTATTATTATTATTATTATTATTACTATTATTATTATTATTATTATTATTATTTTAAAATGCACTAACGTAATGAAACATCAAGCGAAAATAAAACGGTCATAACCAACACATGCTTTCTTTATTGCCTTATGTTCTCAAGAATATTTCAAGTGTTTTCTGAAATCACAAATAATATAGATAATAATCATAGGAATATCAAGTTACAATAAAACGTCTTTATCGGAAATACTAATTTCCGTCGATAATTTTTTAATATGTTTCATTCGACCAGTTTTCATTGTTAAGAAAGTTCATTGTGAATTGTGACGATAGGAAAAAATACGAAACAAAAATGAAAAACAAGAGTTCTGAAATAAAATCAGCAAATGTGAGAAACGATACACAGGGGAACTGAGTGATAGAATAAAGTATGATGGTATCATGGCATTTGAATTTATTGTATAATGTAAATGCTGATATATCCCTTGTCTATCACTAAATCAGGAATAAACACAAGCGAAATTAAACAAGATCCATTGCTATTATTATAAACCCCAATGTCGTAAGCAATTAAAACATCAAATAAACCATTGCTAGCACATTTTCACACCTCCCTATGTAGTTGATCACACTTCCCACCCTGAAGCGATGTGTATCACACTAGTGACGCCACAGAAATACTTTCTATCAATATTTCTAAGTATATAACTGCGACAACGGTAATACTCGGATATGTTTGCTTTAAATTGTTGCACAAACTATTTTTATTGTGATTTTAAGTGCAATTCCTCTTTTTCAGTGAATTACATTCCTATTAAAATTGTAAATGAAGTAATATTTCCAGGATAATATTTACAAAGCTCAATCAGCATTGTTTAAATCTGCGTTTTATATTAATTAAAAATGTTTACTCCAACAGTATCCGTATAATGCAAGGTCTGTGTCCATCAGCGAATTGACGGAAAAATTCTTTCTCAAAGCTTCGTACTTTTACAATAGAAATCATCGAAATGTGCATTCCTGATGCAAACGTTCTGTCCTCGGCGGAGTGACGAAAAACATTCATTCCCAAGGCTTGTACTTTTATCATAGAATCATCGAAATGTGCATTCCTGATGCAAACGTTCTGTCCTCGGCGGAGTGACGGAAAAACATTCATTCCCAAGGCTTGTACTTTTATCATAGAAATCATCGAAATTTGCATTCCTGATGCAAACGTTCTCTGTTCTCGGCGGATTGACGGAAAAACATTCATTCCCAATGCTTTGTACTTTTATCACAGAAATCATCCAAATTGGCATTCCTTGATGCAAACGTTCTCAGTTCTCCGCGGATTGATTGAAAAACACCGTTCTCAAAGCTTCGTACTTATTTTATAATAGAACTCATCGAAATTTGCATTCCTGATGCAAACGTTCTCTGTGTCTCAGTGGATTGATAGAAAAGCATTCATTCTCAAACCTTCGTACTTTTATAATAGAAATCATCGAAATTTGCATTCTTGATGCAGACGTTCTCTGTTCTCGGCCGATTAAGTGAAAAACATTCATTTTCAAGGCTTCGTACTCTTATAATAGAAATAATCGAAATTTGCATTCCTGTTGCTAACGTATGTATCACACGCATATTTTGGAGATAACTATGTATGAAATGAAAGACTGTTGATAACTGTTGATAAGATATCCATACCTTCCAAAGAATATCAAGATACCCTCCACGGATTATCCAGATACTTTCCACAGAATATCAAGATACCCTCCACGGAGTATCCAGATACCTTCCAAAGAATATCAAGATACCCTCCACGGAGTATCACAGCATTTCCCACCACACTCACAAGCAGCTATCTCATCTGGGCTCTGCCCACGGCAGAATCCTCGAAGATTCAATCTCTGAAGTCCTGGGTGATTTTCCTTAAACTTCTCTGTGGTAAGTTTTTGCATAATTTTAAAAGTTAAATTATTGCTATATTTGTTGTGGATGTGTGGAATTGCACCAGGAATAATGGCATGTATGGCAGTGTTTGGCTTATTGAGTGATTCAAATAGAGAGAGTTTGCTTGGACCCAAATCAACATGCTTTAAAAAGCAACAGCTGAGCATTTGAAGGCCTGGAAGTATTGCAAAATTCATGTGATTTATCCTATAACCATTATCAAAGTGATGGTGACTTTTCATAGCCATTGGCACGTCTTCCTTTAGGTCTCTAAATATCGGATTATAAAATTCCAGTATGCTTTTTGCCGAACCAGTTTCGAGAAATTCAAAACAAGCTGTGTAAAGCATATCTAATAGGCACATGGTTAGGGCAGCTCCGCTTAGTTTACTTTCTATAGATGAGCTGTGTATTTCTATCAGCAACTGCAATAGAAATACCTGTAAAATATGACTCCTTACAACAGGCATGTATCCATACAGGACACTCGATTGCGCATCAGTCAGCTTTGGTTTGGACACAGAATAAAACTTGTACTTGTTGTCGATTTCTACGCATAAAGAGTTTGATGCAAAATGTGTTTGTACTAAATATTTAGCGACTCTGTATCCGCATTTTATTTCGTCAGACAAATTTGCTAACAACTTATGTTCCAAATAACTGCTGTCGTCACTTTCTCTCAGACGATGCATTAATAATCGATATCTGCCATACTCTATTTCTCCTGCTATATTCTGGAGATACTTTTTAGCCTTTTCTGTTTGTTCTGGTTGGAATCCCTGAGGAAATAAAGTAACCGGTATTAAGTCGATGAGAACACCGACACATTTTGTCTCGTTACCATTAGAATTATATTCAGCCGCAAGACAAATTCCTGCATGATGCTCTGCGACTCCGTGAATAGTCCAGTCTGAAAGTTTGATATTTTCAATGATGTCAACCATGATCTTAAGGAAGTCTTCCCTAAGTTCTGATGTTTCAATTTCAAGAAGGACATCTGCCTCATACGGTAGACCAACACGAAGTCCAGCGTAAAGACTACCTGTTTTAAGGACCCTTGCATTACAAAAACAGTGATCTAGTTTCTGACCTTCTTTGCAGATTACTTCAACGATCCTGTCAATACCACGCAGCACTGCTTCATGGCTTGGCTGTGTAATGTCTATTGCAACTTGCTTGCTCATTGTGCGTACATAATTATCAAGCTTAGAATGCCACCTTGAACCAAGAGCTTGGTAATCATCAAGAAAACTAGTCACGTTGTATTTCACCAATGTTGAAGGCCCAACTGGCACTTTTCTAATTTCACCAACGTCAAGCACCACTGAGTCACAATTTGTACGACCTCTCGCCATACTGCAAACATATAAATAAAAATTTGGTTATCAGTGAATTGTAAGACTTTACTATTGCCATCTTACTTTGATATTTTCGGAACATACGATTGCTGACACTATAGTCACCGACTGACTAGCATGTTTAAGTTTAAAAAATAGTCGTGTACTTCTTACGTGTATAGTGGTATTATAAACGGATGTTTTCTTGAAACACAATCCAAATTCATCAAGAGAGGAGATAACTTAGATGTCAGCAGAAAATTGTTTCGACAAACCCGTATCCCACAGTTTTGATTATATCTTTTAATTTGTTTTAACACCCAAAATAAAAATTTAAGGAACACTCGGGAGGTTTTACTGCAGTATATTCTGAAAATGCCTGATAACATAATGCCTGAATTGACAAAAGAGATGACAAACTAGACCGTCTTCGCTACCGAGTAGCAAAAATACACTTGGGGTCACAAAAAATACGATTCTAAACTCTTAACCTCTTGCATATCGTCTTTTAGGCCCAAAGGGTCGAAAATAAGCTTAAAATCTCTAAACGTATTCGAGATAATGCCCGACTTCCGTTTTTTTTACTTTGACCATGGCCAGGGAGATCAAGGTCACCGAACTAACTCTCACATATGGTCTTTTAGGCCCAAAAGGTCGAAAATAAGCTCAAAATCGCTGTTTCTCTAACCGTTTCGAGATAATGGTCAAGTGAGGGTTTGACTTTAATAATGTCCGAGGAGGTCAAGGTCACCGATACACCTCTTCCATATCGTCTCTTAGGCCCGAAGGATCGAAAATAAGCTCAAAACCCCTCGATCTCTAACCGTTTTCGAGATAATGGTCAACTTTCGATTTTAGACTTTGACCATGTCCGAGGAGGTCAAGGTCACCAAAGTTCCTCTCACATATGCTCTTTTAGATCCAAAGGGTCGAAAATAAGCTCAAAATCTCTAACCGTTTTCCAGATTTAAGTGTATTTTGGTATTTTGAGATAGACTGGCATCTTCTCCGCTCCATCACGTGGTTAGCTTGCTTCTGAACAAAGATCTAAAAATGAAGTTCACTTCTTGAATATTGTGTTAAAAATATCGAAATTAACATATAAATACGCACAAACACAATATTTTTGGCAACGAGGATGTTTGCAAATATTATTTAATCAATGTAAGGCTACTTTTAGACTAAAAATAAAATGATCATTTAGAGAAAAGCGTTTAAAAGTAGTGTGAAATAAACGCAAAACAAATGGAAACGTACTCATAAAGTTGAATATAGGGTACCTACAAACAGTGAGTAAAAAAAGAATCGTGTTATAAATTAAACAAATGGTGAACAAAACTAACTGACTTCTGTAACAAAGTGATATTGGCTGAGGAAACAATTAAATATTTTGGACAAATAGGGCGCATGGACCCCTTTGACGAAATTTCTGAGATATGGAAACATACATAGAACGCTTAGATCAGTTTTTCACAGTTAATGAAATCAACGACAATAAACGGGCCCCAGCATTGTTAAGCTTGGTAGGCCCCAAAATCTTTAAGTTGCTTAAGAATCTTGTATTTTCCAATACCCTAGCTTCGCGTTCATACGATCAACTTTGTGCTGCACTAAAAGGGCACTTTGCGCCTAAAACGAACAAAACGGCGGAGCGATTTTTAGCTGCTATAAAAGATTGCAGCCTTAAATGTGATTTTGGAGGAGACTTAGAGTCAAGGTTATTAGACGCTTTTGTGCATGGTATTTCGAATTCCTTCATTCAAAAGCAACTGTTAGCAAAGTCTAATTTGACTCTAGAAAAAGCAGTATCAATTGGTCATGCCATTGAAGAGGCTAACAGTGATGCCATAGAAATAACCAAAGATACGAAATTAGAGGAAGGTGACATCCGGCAAAAATCGGATTAACGGCCAAGTAGTCAAGGACAGTATAAATCCTGTGATCGTTGTAATGGAACGAACCATGCACCAGACAGATGTTATTTCAAAAAGTACAAATGCAACGGTTGTGACAAAATTGATCACATTATACGTTCATGTAGAAGTAAGGATAAAAACAATGAATCCGGACCAAAGAGAACAGACAAAGGATCCAAGCCAAAAGCGACGCGGAAATCACATGTTAATCCGGTGGACGAAGTTCCAGCCTCAAATAGTAAGGATAGCGAGACACAAGTGTGAATCCTTGAAATCAATTGGATAACCAATGAGAAAACGTCAAAAAGTGACAAAATAGTTATTACGCCCAGGATCAACGACGTGCCATAAGACTTTGAAATAGATACTGGATGTGCCATCAGTTTGATCCCTAAACATGTCTATATGAATCACTTCAGCACAAAGACTGCTTAAAAACTTTCTCTGGTGAACTGATAAAGCCCATGGGAACATTTAAATTAACTGTCAAAATCCATGGCCACAAGCGAAAAGGAATGCTACTATATGTAGTAGACTGTGAGAAAAATGCTCTGTCTTGCCGTGAGTGGTTAAAACAAATGCCTTTAAACTGGACTGAGATAGAGGCCATACAGATCGCAAAAGATGTAGAAACTCCGCAGACTGACATCTCACACGCGTCATAAGATTCCAGGGTCCCGCGTTTGATAAACAAACACGCTGTCATTTTCAGTCTCGCATCGGCAAGCTTAAGGGGCCAACTGCAAATTTCACATGAAACCAGACGCAAAGCCACGGTTCATCAAAGCACGACATGAAGCTTATGCTCGGAGAGATAAGGTAAACAATGAACTGCGACGACTGAAGAGTGAAGGGATAATATCCCCAGTAAAATTTAGTGACTATGCCACACCAATCGCGCCCATAGTTAAACGTTACGGTGACGTCAGGATCTGTAATGACTTCAAAAGTACGTTAAATCAAATGATTGATCCACAACAATACCCATTTTACCGCTCATTGCCGGTGGTGAAACGTTCAGTAAAATAGACATTACTCAAGAATATTTAGCAATGGAAATTGATCCTGAGTATCGAAAGTATGTAACAATATCTATCCCGATAGGACTTTTCCAGTACAATCGCTTAGTATTTGGCATAAGTGATACCCAAGCCAAATGGTAACGTGTTATGGACGAAATTCTAGAAGGTATTCCCTTCACAAAATGTGTTCTCGACGACATATTAGTGTCCGTTTAGAATGATGACGCGCATCTGAGAAATCTCGTAACAGTGTTTTCCAGACTTGAATATGGTCTGAAGGTGAACAACAAGTGTGAGTTTTTTTAAGCCGGCTACTGACTTTTGTTGGCACCGATTTTCAAAAGCAGGTATGCATCAAGACAAGTCCAAGGTTGAGGCAGTGCTGAAAGCACCACGACCTCAAAACGTATCACAGTTGCGATCTTGAATCGGATTGCTGTCGTATTACCGAAGATTTCTCCCAAATATTGCATGTGAACTGAAACCGTTATATGACTTGACCAAAAAGGGTCAGAAATGGGAGTGGAAGTGTGAGCATGAAAAGGCCTTTAACGTGGCGAAACGCGAGATAGCATCCGACAGAGTATTAACTCACTATAATCCGGAATTGCCCTTGTATCTACAGTGTGAGGCCTCATTTTATGTCAGGAACTTTATCTCACCGAATGCCAGATGGTACCGATTTGCCGATCCTGTTTATATCGCGCACACTACGTCCTGCTGAGAGTCATTACTCAAACCTAGATCTGGAAGCCACCAGCATATTTTGGGCAACGAAGAAATTAGTTCACTACCTTTATGGCATACAATTCTTCCTTGTCGCGGACAAAATGCTCGTGTTCGTGTACTTCAAATGTCCGCAATGCGCCTTCAGCGATATGGTGTCTTTTAATCGCGACTGAATTGTACTATACAATATCGAAGTACAAAGCAGCATCAAAATTGTGATGCACTATCCAGATTAGAGATGAAAACAAACAGCAGGGAAAATGACCTGGATACAACTGACATTTGTCAAATAAATGTGCTAGAATCACTGCCAGTAAACAGCTCCACTGTAAAAACGCTACACACAGAAAGATCCAGTTGGGAAATGGACAGTTTGTATGGATGTTTATTCTGGGGGAATCGTGTAATTATTCCCCCAAGGCTACAGCAACAAGTTCTCGATGAACTGCACGACACACATATGGGAATAGTCCAGACAAAATAGCTAGCTCGATCTTACGTTCACTTCCCAGGAATCAACAATGACATAGAGAAAATGTGTAAAAATTGTGCAAAGTGTGTTAATCATATCAAAACCCCGCCAGAATCGGAACTCCATTCATAGAAGCTCACAGAACAGTGCTGAGAGAGAATACACATTGACCATGCTTTTATCGATGGTAAAGTGTTCTTTGTATTGGTAGACAGTTATTCAAAATGGCCAGAAGTTGAAATAGTAAACTCAACTGACAGTGAAACCACCATAAGTAAGCTGCAATAAATGTTTGAACGTTTCGGAATACCGCTCAAAATTGTATGCAACAACGCAAATAGTGTTAGTTCCGAAAAATTCAAGATATTTTGCGACAGTTTTGGCATAAAAATAACTCACACTCGAGCCGATGTGATCGCGAAACAATGGACAGGTGGGACGCCAAATTCAAATCCTGAAATACATTCTAAAAGCCATGAAAGACGACAAACAATCCATGCAATACAAACTAGATGAAGTTCTGATGACAGTTCCATGACAGCGATATGGAAGAAGAGCACAATGAAACATTTAAAAACACAGACACTGAAATTCCAGACCAAATTACAACACACACCATAGTAAAACAGCGCCTGTCAAAATTAGCTTCACTTCTCCACAGAAAAACATACAAAGGAAAACAACCAGATAGAAATAGTGTTCCCATTTCGGATACTAAAACGTGGCGTTAAATTATGTATTTACCCGTATAATATTGTAATATGTTGTCTGTTGCAGAGTTGAGATAGTTACCTATAACCGTTTAAAAACAGACACTTGTGTAGATTAGATTAGAAACACCATGCATGATTAATTAGTTACTCGTGATGGATAGTCACAGCTGGAGTGTGTTAATTAGGCACCCCCCTCCCCAACCTAAATTGTTTTTATTCGAATATTGTCAAGTTGAAACAAACAACAATCTCTTTGAATATTGTCCAGTTCAAACATATATATATATATATATATATATATATATATATATATATATATATATATATATATATATAATACGAATAACTTTCAGTTAAAGGATGGCTTTCAATTAAGGAGGGAAGAAATGTAGTGTATTTTGGTATTTTGAGATCCCTATTCCGGCATCTTCCCCGCTCCATCACGTGGTTAGCTAGCTTCTGAATAAAGATCTAAAAATAAAGTTCATTTTTGGATATTGTGTTAAAAATATCACAATTAACATATAAATACGTATAAACACAATAGAGATAATGGTTAACTTTCGATTTTATACTTTGACCATGTCCGAGGAGGTCAAGGTCACCAAGGTACCTCTTACATATCGTCTTTTTGGCCGAAAGGATCGAAAATAAACTCAAAATCGCTCTATCTGAAATCGTTTTCGAGATAATGGTTTTTTTACTTTGACCATTGCAGAGGAGGTCAAAGTCAACGAGGTACCTCTTACATATCGTCTTTTGGGCCTAAAGGGTAGAAAATAAGCTGAAAACCGCTATATCTCTAACCGTTTACGAGATAATGGTCAGCTTCCGGTTTTTGACTTTGACCATGGCCGAGTAGGTCAAGGTCAGCGAGCTACATCTTATATGTCCTCTTTTAGACCCAAGGGGTCGAAAATAAGCTCAAGTTCGTTCTGTCTCTAACCGTTTTCGAGATAATGATCAACTTCCGGTTTTTAACTTTGACCATGACCGAGCAGGTCAAGGTTACCGAGGTTCCTCTCACATATCGTGTTTCACTCCCAAAGGATCGAAAATAAGCTCAAACTCGCTCTATCTCTAACTGTTTTCGAGATAATGGCACACTTCCGGTTTTTGACATTGACCATGGCCGAGGATATCAATTGTTCTCTAGGGTCATGGTTAAAAATGCGGATTTTACGGCGTCTAATCACCCTGTATCAGTGAGCCATATTTCATCACTCTTTAGCAATTGGGAAAAACCCAAACGCTGCAGCCAACTTAAACTTGCACACGCATACTGTGATGGCTTTCATTGAGAGTTGAGCGATCAATACACCGAGGCTGATATGATGCCAGTTTAAACCACTGCTCTCAGCTTCTTGCCGCCTGTTTCGCAAATTTGTTTTGTCGTTTTTTAATTGAAAAACTAGAAGCTCATTCTGCTAGCGAAAGGTTAAACACTTGACAAAAATTAAAAATAAAAAAACTTCCTTCAATGGGTTATTTCTTGAATAATATATTGCAAACAACACAGCTTGAATACGTCTTATAAGCCGAGTAGTGTTTAGTTTCTGTTGACTTAAGGTTTTATTGACTGATCTAGCATACACAGTGAGAGCTCGCACAAAGCTCACTGAGCAACTGTGTGTGATGTGGCTTAAATGCTACGCATTAACTTGCAAAAAATACACTCTTTTCACATGGCGTTTTAACAAAGAAAACGAAATCAAAGACAAAAATAAAAAGTGACATGCACATCTTCAGATCAAGCTCTTCATAAGTCACAAGTTTCATGGTCGTAGGGCCCATAGTGTCAGAGAAGAAGAAGACACAAAAAATCGGAAAAAGTGTCAAGAAGAAAAAAAAAGGACGAATTTTGCTCGCACAAATTCATATAACTCTTGCAAGCCAAAGGCTTGTCAAGTGTTAATAAAGCGAATTAAAAATACAATAAGACAAACTAGACATACTGAAGTTTATCATATCCAAATTTCATCTTTCTAGCCCTAACGGCGTCTGAATAGTTCCACGGACAAACTAAAACAGACATAAAAAATGCCACAACTCCGGCTTAAATTTTCGTACAAATTCAATACACTAGGGGATTTTGGCAAATCCCCAAGTTTAATAACAATGCTGGGGCTAGGGCTGTGGTAGAAAGCTGTTCTAGCAATGATACGAGAAGGATACTCATGGCACAAACATTCAAAGAATAAAGTCGCTACCATTACCAAAAACATCGTGCTTCGTTATGCAGTTCTGAGCAACAAATGCGATTCACCAAGGGTTTGAGATGTGGTATGCATTGAATTATATGTCTGATAAAAACGAAGGTACACTTGAATAGCGTAAATGTTGAGCCAACACGCTCTGCAGATTGCACCCGTATAATCCATCATAGACCGGAGTCGAAAAAATAGTCACCGAATTCAATCTTTAGTCTAAAATCCATCACACATTTAGGGATTATGGTTTAATTACAGATAAACTGCTTAGAAAATATATTTCGTTCCTTAGATTGAACCTTTCGGGATGATTAAAAAGCATCACAAACCGGAGAGAACGCAGTTGAGAATACATTTTAATTAGCCAGTAAATTTCAATAACAGTCTGCATTCCATGTTTACAAATTTTCAAGTTTTCAAAATTTCAAAACTCTATCCGAGTGTAATATTGGATAAATTCTTAGGTCGAGTAAAATTCCCGCTGGTTAAGTCCTCCATGGTGAGCATTTAGACATTTTCACTGAAAATAAATTTTACTTTTTGCAAAACATTTCTTGCCAAAAGAGTTTGTTTCTCATGTCAAAAATCTTCTCTGACGTAAACTTTGAAAAGATACTTCTTGCAAAAGGTCTCACTGGAACAAACTACAAACGAGAGACTTAATTTAAGGACAGAACGACACAATGTGCCATCAGAAATCGGTTTCGATGTTTAGTGATCGATAATAACCCAGTAAACATTGCGAAGCTGGATAGCCATCGGAAACTGACACCGGTTGATTTGATCGAAACAACATCTACCTGCCGGCATTGGATAGACGCCGATTATCTGACTTTAAAGCAACGGCGCGAATAGGTTGCAAGTGGAAGTCGATGGTGCATAAGCTGTCTGGACAGCGACGTTGCATAGACATCGAGAAATATTGATTTAGAATCACTTTTCAGACAGTGACAGTCACGGGCTGTTGAGGTCATCTCTCCTACAAAATCTCCCCCTCCCCCCCCCCCCCCCCCCCCAGTCTTGGTCTTCCGGTAAGGCAGAATATTTACGATGTAAATCTTCACAAATATTTTTAAACAGTTGACAGGATAACACTTGCTTGCTCCTGAAATTACAGTATTTTGGTTACTTATCGAGGCGCTCTGTCACGGCTTTCACTTCCCGTGAACGACAAGACGATGTTATTGTTTTGGTTCCGACTCCGACGTCTATACCCCGCCGATGTCTCAACACAACGTCAATTTTCCGATGTCTATTCAACGTTGCACCAAAGATGTTATTAGACGCTGGAGAAAGTGGGGATTTGCTTGCGACGTTGAACGTTGTGTCAAAGACATTGATAATGATCTATGTTCGCAATCAGTCACAATCAAACCACAAATAGATTTAACTGGTCGGAAAGTCAATATTCATATATTCGTATATTTTTCAAAACTATGCAGAAAAACATGCGCTCCTGATATTCTCATATTTTACGTCCTCATTTTAGTGCATTTTTGAAGCGAACTGTGAGGGCTTTTATTTCCGAATAGCGATGATGTGATGACATTGATGTTGGTTGTAACCCCGACGTCTATGCAACGTCTATTTCAACGTTGCACCAAAGACGTGGATTAGACATCGGAGAAAGTGTGTGTTTCGTCATGACCAAAAGCAGCTTCTGAAAAACGTTGCTTACCCAGCGTCTCTTCGACATTGAGTCAAAAACGTTGATTGAACGTCCGAAAACTGCTTTCTGGTTGAGACTAACATGCGAAGTTGATTCTGATTTTTTTTTCGGTGGCCTATCTCATTCAAAGTACACCCAGATCTAATGTTCCGATTGGTCGGGCCGACGTCACAAATCGACGTTAGAACAGCGTAGGAATGTGTATTGTGAAGGTAAGACGGGTTTATTTCATTCATGCAATAAGCACGTTGTTACCATGACATCGCTTTTGCTACGTCTTTTTTTTTTCTTTTTTTTTTTGTCCGAGGCTTTAGATCGCTTCCGCAGTATTACTGACGATGCTTTTATGGGGAAAAAAATTCGACTAAAGAACTCACGTTTTGGTGTCGTATCGCACCGACCAAACGTCTGCTTGTGTGTGGTTGGGTGTCGTATCGCACCGACCAAATGTCTGCTGGGGTGTGGTTGGGTGTCGTATCGTACCGATCAAATGTCTTCTTGGTGTGGTTGGGTGTCGTATCGCACCGACCAAATGTCTGCTTGGGTGTGGTTGGGTGTCGTATCGTACCGACCAAATGTCTGCTGGGGTGTGGTTGGGTGTCGTATCGTACAGACTAATTAAATGTCTGCTCGGGTGTTTTTTTTTTTCAAGAGGTACTTTTTGGATAATTCACGAAATCACATGATGCAGACATGGCCTGAGTCATACATAACAGTCATAAGATTAAAATGACAAAAAAAGCTTTTTTTCAACTGACTTTCAATATTAAAAACGAGGTTAATTCCTATAATTCAAAGAAGTAGCATGCTATCATAGATATCGCCTCTCTGATTCATAATGATCAAAAGAAAAAACGGAAATAGAAAGTCAGAGGAGGATCGAGGATCTTCCGAAAAAAAGGGGGGGGGGGAGAACTTGGTATCATATGTGTTACCCCACCCTCCACCACCCCCCAAAAAATGCATTTAGTACTCTGCGTTTTCCATGAAAAGGAGTTCTTTCGGAATTGTACTCCGCGTTTGGCTAAAGAAGGGGGTATTATTTCAAAATTAGCACTCCGCATTAAGGGGTGATTTTAAAACGTCATGGACAATCTTGGTAACCAGTTGGTACTTCAGCGATTCCCCGGTTTGAGCAATGGAAAGAATGGTAGCAGACCTTGTGCGGCGCTCTCCCAAAAACAGACAACACCTAAAGGCAGGCGCGACCCTTGAGCAGACCCCCCCCCCCCCCCCACACACACACACACACCGCCCCCCCCCCCCCCCCCTGCCCCATTCCAGTGGCTCCACCACTAAAAATCGATAATATTTGCTTACTGCTATCGATAATATTTCACATAACATCGCGTTACTAGAATTCTACGCAACGTGTTTCTGAATCATAATGTGCCTGGTCAGTTCATGACGAATATCCCGTAAATGATTTGGACGTTGCAGTAAGAAAAACCTTGCCCTCACCTGTACCCGAACCAGTGTAATCCTTTTTTTAAGGTTAAGCGCGATACCAAGTGAAACCGTTGTTGCCCAACAGCCAGCGTCTGCGGCGGTTTGGTCTGTAGTATTTTAAGTCTGTTTACTCCACAGACACAGTGTGAATTCCACACAAATAGTACTCATAAAAGAGACGAACTACTTTTTAAAACGTCCATGCGCTCTGTGTTTATGCATAACAGAGGTCAACTATTTTATAACAAGCAAGCGAAACAGGAAATGTTACGACTTAAACAGTATTTTAATGATTGCATCAGTTCAATTAACGATACTTCCTGTGATGTCTGAAAAAAACTTGAGGTGCTCATGCTACCACAAACCAACCGGAAAAATGTGATTTTTCTGTGAAATGAAAGTAAGTTACATCCATCTTATTAACATAGCAGTCAATGATATACAGTGTATTTCACAATACTATACATTTTGTTTACTTTTTCACTGCTAGTGTACTGCCGCCTGCCTCTCCACCCGTAACGGTCAGGTGTACTGCCTGTGTCTCTCAGATGCCGATGGAATATACTGGAGTGCAATTTATGGAAGTCTATGGAATTCCTTTCAAAACTGTCTGCGGAATTCCCAAATTATTTGCTACTTTGAAACAAAGACGAACACACAGTAATTCTAGAAATGAATATGAACCCTATAACTAGACCGAAATTCGCACAGCAAATTAGATACCACTTGGAATGATGACTTAAAACGGAAGGTAGATGATATTGCTATTTGTTAACAATTTTCACATGTCTGAATGTAGAACATCCTCCTAAATACTACCAACTATACCGGTAATGTCAAGGTCAAAAATCAGGTGCACCACTTCAGATGACCCTCCATACAGGTTGTTGGTCTAGCTTCAGCGGTATTAGGGGAGATGTCTGGAAACCGATTGGTCTATATCTTACCGTTTTCGAGAAAAAAGCCACCTTCCGGTTTGGACCTGAAGGTCAAGGACACTGGAAGTTACACCTTACGTAACGTCGTATAGGGGTGGAGGTCGAACATGAGGTCAAAATTGCTCTCGCTTACCGTTTTCGAGATAAATCATTGTTTTTACTTAAATAACGTTTTTCGAGATTTGACCTTGACCATCAAGGTCAAGGTCAAAAGTTTTTAACGGGTGTCTCAGATCGCATCGTCCTCTATATGTGGCAAGTTTAGCTTTTCTATTTTCAACGGCCTTGCTGTAGATGTCTGCAAACCGATTGATTTTTTTCGCGATTTGACCTTGACCAGTAAGGTCAAGGTCAAACATTTTATCAGGTACACCACTTCAGTTGGTCTAGCTTCAGCGGTCTTGGAGGAGATGTCTGGAAACCGATTCGGTGGAAGAAGAAAAAAAATTTAAAAGGGAGGAAAAAAATAGGTGAAGAATTCGAGGCAATCCATTCCTATTAGTAGTAGGGAAATGGGCGTTCTGGAACACCCCCCTCCCCCCTCCCCCCACCCTAGGGGTCGACTGTTAGAGGTGAGGACCCCCCTCCCCCCCTAGGGGTCGACTGTTAGAGGTGAGGACCCCCCAGGGGTCGACTGTCAGCGATGAGGACCCCCCCTAGGGGTCGACTGTCAGCGATGAGGACCCCCCCTAGGGGTCGACTGTCACCGGTAAGAAAATCTGAGGACCCCCCCCTAGGGGTCGACTGTCAGCGATGAGGACCCCCCCCCCCCCCCAGGGGTCGTCTTTCACGGGTATAGACATTTTACAATTTAAGTCAATTTGACGAAGTCTGAGTGGTATAAAAGGGTATGTGTGAGAACCTATTTCAAGCATTTCAGTTCAAGCAATTGATGTGACAGCAACAATGGCTGATAGTTCAGACTCACGAGTCTTATGCCATGAGTGTTATGCAACATTTCCATCAGTGGAATTGTTGGAGTCGCATACATGCGCTGAAAATGAGATGACAACTGTTGTGAAACGTGCTATTGAAGAGCTTGATCGACAGAATGAAGCAAAGAGACGAAAGATGGAGCAAGATGGCATTTTCATACCGAGTTCAGTTCTCTGTCATGGATGCAATGTAATATTTCCCTCAATGGATGTGTGTGATGTGCATACATGCACTCCACCTCAGGAAGAACAAACTGTAAAGAGGCGAAAGACGGGGCTAGTAGGGAAAGGCAGAAGGATTAGTCTTGGTGAAAACGCGCAGGAGAAACGGTTTGAGCCCGACAATGGAACGGATTTACTGCTTGAAATGCGACAGCAAGAGAACCGTATCAAGACACATTTGCTGGAGACTTTAGAACATGGAATGAAATGGTACATTGTAGTGCTCGCTTCAAGAAAATGACACCAAATGCAGAAGGTATCATGATAGAACAATTGGATAATGCATTTATCAGCAGTCCAACGTATGCAGCGTACAATCCAGCGGATATTGATCAGGACTTATCAACAGCCTATAAAGAATTGTTTACCCAGTTTGACGAACATGAGCGACAAGGCTCTGGCTGGTTTCTGGATAATATACTATACATTGAAGTACATACAGCTACGTTAGCACCTCTGGAAGCGAACAGTTTTATCCCGCTGCCGAAGAAATTGAAGAATAAGAAGGGTGTATTAAACATTAAGAATCATGACAACAAGTGTTTCTCATGGTCTATATTGGCATGCCTCCACCCTCATAACGACAACTCCCATCGCGTGAATCATTACACACCATTTGAGAATGAATTAAAGGTAGAAGGCATGACATTTCCAACACCGATTACTAACATTCCAAGGTTTGAAAAGGAGAACGATGTGGCTATCAACGTGTTTGGATATGAACATGATGTAGTTGTTCCAATACAACTTAGTCGAAACACCAGCGCGAGAGAAATCAACTTACTTATCATTAGCAATGGCAAGAAAAGGCATTACTGCCTCATCAAGAATTTCAGCAGACTTATGTCTTATCGATCAAAGCATCATGGTACAGCTTTTTATTGTTTCAACTGTCTTCACGGGTTTATACGACAAGATCTTTTAGATGAACATCGTGAAGTGTGTGGCAAGCATGGAGCGCAACGTTTATCATTTCCCAAGGAACCTTTCATCAAGTTTAAGAATGTGGCTAAACAACAGCGAGCACCGTTTGTAATTTATGCAGACTTTGAATGTTTCACGAAAAAGCATGAAGGAGACAAGTATCAACATCATCGTCCAAACAGCTTTGCCTATGTGGTTGTCAGTCAATATGAAACACGCGCACCAGTCGTGTATCGAGGAGACAATGCTGTAAAAGTCTTTTTAGACCATATGGTCAACGAGCGTGACCGTATTGTGCGTGGTTTAGAGCTGCCGGTAGATATGGTGATGACCCATGAGGATCAAGAAAATTTTAAGAACGCCATCGATTGCTACATTTGTCATGAGCCTCTAGGAGCAGATCGTGTGAGAGATCATGATCATATCAATGGTAAATATCGCGGAGCAGCACATAATGAATGTAACCTACAATTTCGACTTAGAAAGGATAAGCAGGGGGATAAAGATTCTTTTATCATTCCTGTGTTTTTCCACAATTTGCGAGTGTATGACAGTCACCTGATCATGGACAAAATTGGGAAATTCAAAAATGAAACGATTACAGTCATTTCCAACACCATTGAGAAATATATTGCATTCACCATGAGCAATCTAAAATTTACAGACAGCTTTCAGTTTATGAGTACCTCTCTACAGAAGTTAGTATCCAACCTTGTGGCAGAAGGGAAAGACAATTTCTACAACATGACGTCTCACATTCACGATAGTGACCAACAAGATTTACTGCTGAGAAAGGGAGTGTATCCCTATGATTACGTGGATGAGTCATCCAAGTTTGTTGAAACACAACTGCCGTCCAAGGACAAGTTTTACAGTCTGCTCAGTGAAGAAGATATCAGCGACGAGGATTATGCGCATGCGCAGAAGGTGTGGAATACACTTAAGTGTACCACATTCGGTGAATACCATGACCTGTACCTGAAATCAGATGTGCTGCTGCTGGCTGACGTGTTTGAAAACTTTCGTCAAGTATGCCTTAACACATATGAACTGGATCCTGCCCATTATTATACAGCGCCAGGACTGTCGTGGGATGCTATGCTAAAAGCGACGAAGGTGAAGTTGGAATTGATCACTGACATTGATATGTACCAAATGGTTGAACAAGGCCTACGTGGAGGAATATCTGTGATCACGCACAAGTACGCGAAAGCAAATAATCCCTACGTGTCAAATTACAATTCTGAGAAGCCAAACAACTACCTGATGTACCTGGACGCAAACAACCTGTATGGCTAGGCCATGTCGCAAAGCATGCCGCGACGTGGATTTATGTGGGTGAGCGAGCCTGAATCCCTCGACTTCATGGATGTGGCTGAAGATGACGACATTGGGTACATTTTAGAAGTGGATTTAGAATACCCACATTCAATCCATGATCGTCATAATGACTACCCAGTGGCTCCAGAACGGAAATGCTTCAAAGTAGAAGAATTGTCCGAGTACAGTCAGAAGTTACGGAAAGATCTGAACATGAAAGGCAAACCTGGTGAAAAACTCATACCTAACCTATACAACAAGAACAAATATGTGCTTCATTATAGGAATTTGCAGCAGTACGTCTCACTGGGGTTGAAAGTTACCAAAGTGCACCGTGCTATTATGTTTGAACAGAGCAAATGGTTGGAGAAATACATCTTCTTGAACACGGAAAAGAGAAAATTGGCCCAGAACCCGTTTGAGAAAGACTTCTTCAAATTGATGAACAACTCTGTGTTTGGCAAAACCATGGAAAATGTGAGAAAGCGAATCAATGTGGAACTGGTTCACAAAGAAAAGCGGTTCAAGAAACTCGTGGCTAAACCTTCTTTCCACAAATTTAAAATTTTCAACGAAGATTTGACCGCCGTACATTTACGCAAAGTGGATTTGCTTCTTGATAAGCCCATTCAAGTTGGCTGCACCATTCTCGATCTCAGCAAAGTGCTTATGTTCGACTTTCATTACAATTACATCATGGTCAAGTATCCCAATGCCAAGTTGTTGTTCAGCGACACCGACAGTCTATGCTATGACATAGAAACGGAAGATATCTACAAAGATATGCAGCAAGATGCTAACCTGTTTGACACAAGTGACTATCCGTCAGATCATTTCCTACATTCCAACGTGAACAAAAAAGTGCTTGGAAAAATGAAGGATGAGACGGCGGGCATCCCCATTGAAGAATTTGTTGGACTCAGACCGAAAATGTACAGTTTAATGTATGGCGGGAAAGAAAAACATACGGCCAAAGGCATCACTCGAGCTTGTCAAAGACGTATGCGACATGTGCAGTACAGAGACAGTTTACTCAACAAAACTCAAACGATGGCTACAGGACACATTATTCGAAGTCATGACCACCAGCTTTTTTCATAGAAGTTGAAGAAAGTAGCCCTCTCTCCATATGACGACAAGCGGTACGTGCTGAATGATGGCTATTCCACCTTGGCGCATGGACATTACAAAGCAACGTTATAAAAGGGGGAGGTCCTCCAACGTAAGAGTTATTTGAGGTGTGAACATTGAAGCGTGAACATGGAACGTGAAAGTCGTAAAAGATCTGCAACTGATATGGATACTCTTGCAGATACAGTGAAAGACTTAAAAGTGAAAAATCCTACCACCACCATCAAGAAATTGAAAGTGGAGACGACGGCGACGACAGCACCAACACCACAGTCGTGGGATGGAATGCTTTCTCTAGGAAATGGAAAGTATATCAGGATTATGAAACAAAGCAATGAAGGTGTGGTAAACATTCGCAAGTACCTGAGAGATGAGGGGACTGGAAGAAACCGTCCTACGAAAAAAGGAATTTTGCTGACAATACCTGAATGGAAAATGCTGAAGAAGCAAGTGAAAGAAGTGGATAAAAGGCTTCGCAGACAAGAAGACAGCGCATTACAAGGTGAAAAATCATGAATGCATACATGTTTAAGAATAGTGCTTACCTTACTGTAAATGAGAGGAATGAAGTCATAATAGGTTCTCGAACAAGTTATCATCGGTTTAAACCAGAAGTGTGGAAAGACTTTAAAAACATACCGCTTGAAGCTGGGTTTGAACGCAGACTTGAAAATAAAGTGGAAGTGTTTGTGACTGAACATGATTCTAACATACGCGTGACATTTTGGAGAAATCTTTTACAGGATTATCCAGCAGATTATAAGGGAGTTGTGCCAGGTACACCACATACAGATATGATTCACTTTGATATGAAGAATTGGCGCGCAGTCTTACGATTCCTAGAAGTTATACAACATCCACTGTTTGACATCATCCGAGCATAAAAAGATCTTTGCAGAGAAGACAGCTCATAGTTGATCTGACTGTTGAACGAGATGGAAGACTTTTTATCGGAATATGAACCAATTACACGTGGATTCTCATATCTGAGAAACTTATGTGATGACATTGTGTTAAGACATTTTGGAAAGTATATCATTCTATCCCCTGACGAACAATCCGTGTTGAAAGACCATCTAGAGAAGTTGAGGATACCTGGCTTTCTTCTAAAACTCTCAGAGGATTTAGAAGTGCGTGTGACTGAGAACTCTCTGGACGTGTTTGTACGATTTCGTCAGTATGACCAGCTTGCAGAACGATACGACTACATCACCCTCAACACAGTGGAATGGTACGCTCTGTTACAAGCATTGGATTGGAAAGAACCTGACGCTTGAATTCAAAGAGGAAGGAGTGCAACTCATGCGGGGCACCAAGTCCATTGAGCTGACACATCCCATGTGTGTTATGGTGATGGACATTGATATAAATGATCATGGATATGAACTGAAACTGTCTGAACACGAAGATGTTAAAATGATAAAGTTTGGTAATGGACAGTGCTATGCTAGTTTTCATAGCATTTACAAACGTGGATGTAATGTCTATGATACATATATTAATTTAGATTGGTATGAATGGCATTTGTTTATCGATGTATTGAATGGGTTTGTAAAATAAGTGTTTTGCAATGTAACTAATTCCTCATGCTATGTTTTGAATAAAGAAGAATGTAAAATAATGTATAACACAATAAAAAGAAAACTTGTATAGAACTGCCTTGTTTTTATTCATAATAAATGAACATTGACAATTACCACAACTAATACACCATGAATAAAATAATGTCTATATACAAAATCCTTTACCTATTATGAATGACATTTACCACACCTTAACTAATACAACATAGTGATCTATATACATCAATAAAATAATGGTTTATAATGTCTATTTACAAAATCTTTGACTACAAAGTCACCATCACTTCTTCTTAATACATTAATGATTTCAAAAGGACTATGTCCTCGAGCTCTTTGAATTATATAATACACACAATAAAATCCACATGTAGATGATATCGGTGTTTCTAATAGAACTGAGTTATACATGAAATTAAACTTTAAAAACTTATTCAAACGACTGTCTATAGGTAAAAGTCCATAAGAGTCAAAATATTCTACAGGGTCTTTGTCATAATATACTGCCACCCAATGCTCTCCTGGCTCATCATGATCGTCTGTGTTGATGACATAGGCACCGCGTTGTAAAGATGGTAACTGATCTATGGCAAACACACCTTGAAACAAGTCTTTTGTCGCGGAATCATGGGATAGGATGGCTTCTATCTGCTTCGTGTTCATGACTGGTAGTCGAATTGAATGCTACGATTTGCACTTATTTCAACAATGTTATCAAATTCAGCATACACTATAACATTGACTGTATTTTGCAAGGCACCAGCAAAATTCATTTCTAGTCGCAAATTCCCATGCTTGATAAGGGCATAATGATCATCACCATCATAATCAGGTGTTAAGTCAAACGAAAATAAAGCATAACCTCTAGACCAATCTTCCCGTTTTATAATGGAACTTTTCTCACCATTCAATTTATCAAACGATTTGTAAAGCGTTTCAAAAGCATCAAGATATTTGCCTCGATTTATTTCAAGTTTGAGAGGTTTGGATAGGACTGGTTCACCATCCGTGTAAAGTTGCATATAGTTCAGAAAAAAATGATCAAAATTGTATGGATTTCTCAATACTGTTCCAGCAAAGGCTTCATTATGAACCAGTCCAATGACAATACGTTTGGGTAATTGGCCTAAAAAGATGTTATCTTTCCCAAAAGATTGAAATCCAGCTGGAATAGCTAACACTTTACACTCTTTTCTAGTAATAATAAACTTAGCAGGACTTTTCATCAATGCATCTGCATGTCCTAACTGAATACCTGGACTAACCCTCACTTTGCGAATGGTTAAAAACGCATCTCTCACTTCTACTTTATAACCATTATTTGCAGCCATTAATACATATTCATCTTTTTGTCTATGTAAACGTAATTTCATACTAATACCATTGGGAAGATAGCGATCTTGCTCAAACAAATCTACCCTTAAACCGCCTGTGATCGTAAACTCACGGCTTTGACGTGTATACAAATAACGATTATGTAAACAATTATTTGTCTGCAGAGCTACCTCACCACCATCAACATTTACATGAAAACCTGATACATATCTTTCATGATTAGCTCTTTTCACCTCATGACTATTCATTGACCCGGCAGTATCTTTATAGATGAGACGCAGAGAGCGCTCAGAATGGAGACTTTCTTCCGAGTCATGAATGAGATGAGATATGATGCTGGTATAACCATGGGTATTGTTACTATGTGATACCAAACGATCATTTAGAAACAATTCAATATTGGACCATAACTCATTAAACAAATCATTGATACATGATACATTATCATCTACATCACATGGTGTTCCATCAGCCTTTACAATAGCGCATACAATATGAAGTCTGCTGTTTTTTAAATCTAGATATTCTTCTGTACTCGCAGGAATGTAGAATTCTATAGGAGCGCCCTCTCTAATGGTAGTGAGTGGTTGATAGTCCACATTATAACTTTTTTCTACAGCAGTTTGCGTTGGTGGTACGTGAAACCATTCTAATGGAGAAAGGCTACATTCACAAGAATTATTATGAATTAAAGACATGTTTAAAAAATATCTTTCTTATATTTTGTTGATGTTATCCGTTTGGCTGCCTTTCGCCTTCTGACAGGTTTTGCAGGTTGTGCTCTCTTTTGTCCTCCTAACACATCACCAATCACACGTTGTGCTACTCGGCCTGTAACATCTTTCGCGACATCTTTCGCAGCCTTTTTAAGATGTGGTGCAACGATTTTAGCCCCTGCCTTAAGCAGTGGAATAGCTTTGCGAGCCAATGATCCTAATATTGAACCAATACCATCTCCATATTGTATTCGTGCTCCTTTAAATCCTGGTAATTCCCCGCCCACTTGACGAAGAAAATGGTTGCGATATGCTGACGGATCGTGTCTATATGCTTTCATAATGCTTTTGGTCGAAAATGAAGTTTGCATATCACTTTCCCAGTTTGAAATGACACATTATAACCTGTGTCATCCTTAATATTCATTTCTATTGTGTCAAATTTGGATGTGTTTACAGTGACGTAATGAGGTTCTTCATAAGTTTTCATAATAATATCACCATCATACCCTTCAATGGGAACAGAACGTAGTAAAGGAACATAATAATCTCCAACTACTTGTGGCTCACAAATATTACAATACACATAAAGTGTATAAAATCCATGTTTCACATCGGATTGATGTTCAGCAGGACCGGATTCTCTATACCATCTACCTGGTTTAAATCCTAAAATCTCAGCTAATCCAGTAGAAAAGACAATATCATATTCCTCTTTTAAAATAAGAGAAACTTTTCGACTAATTTTATCATACTTTAACCTAATAGGGTTTGCATTAATAAATTTTTGTAATTCTGCATTTATTGCAGTACATATTTCAGGTATGGTTCTGTAGTAACGATATGGAATATAAACTGGATAAAATACATCTGATGATGATGATCGATAATGCAGAGTATAGTCTATTCCTGGCCTCATTGTCGTCCATGTGTGTGGGTATTGAATTTCAGCTAAGGCCACTTCATATTTTCCGTTCAAATATATTGTACGAGGTAAACGAATTTGATAATTAGACGCCTTATTAGTAGGATAATAGTTCAAACTAGCATTGCTGGGCAAAGTGACGTAAAAACTTGTTGACTCCATGATGACTAAATCGTTTATGTGATGTAGATAGACTGAATGTGTATATACATTACGTCTGGCTCACGTCGTCTTCACTGTCTCCATGATCTATATTACTGTCTCCATGATCTATATTACTGTCTACTACTTCTCCTTGACAACAAGCGCTTACACACCTAATTTTTACAGGAATAGTATTTTTATTTTCATTGTCTTTACAGCAACACCATAACTGTTTAAACCATGTTAAAAAGTTTCCCATCCTTCTGGAAACAACCTTTGTTGACGCTCTTTTATCTCTGTTGCAATATCTTCACGAGTTGTCTTTTTTTTCCAAAAACAGCTTTTGGGATATTAGCGTCTACAATTTCCTCAATAAACTGCTGCCACCCCTGCGGCGGTTGTCGTCGTTCTTTTCTTCTTGTAGAAACCAATGCTTCTTTCAACAAATCAATACTGTTGGAATTCTCAATGACATCTCCAGTTTTCAATACAAGTTCATTTTTATCTGTCAATCTCGTACCATGTTTCTTCAGTTCTACCAAAAGTTGTGTTAGTTTTCCATGATATATAGGTTGAAAATAGCTTAGAAACTGTTGCGACTTTTCTGATTTTGCTGTACCAGATGATGTGACAGACTTTTGTCGTTGTTGTTGTGATTGAATTGTTCGTAAATGACGACCGAGAAGTTGAGACATTTCCATTGCCTTCTCACGAGTTCGTTTCCCACGTAAAAGTTTATTCACTTTCGATTTGATTTCACCATCTTTTCCCTTCTTTTCCAACAACATTTTATATTCATATTCAGGAATGAGGACCATTTTCAAAGTATGTTTCATTTTAGCAGCAACTGAGCTAACAAAGGCAAATTTAGCAATAGCTCCAAGGAATCCTCCTTTCTGATTAACCAACTTCTTTTTTCTTTGAAGTGATATCTTCTTATCTGCTAGAGTGCGAAGGGTATGACGCTCACGCTTGAATTGCTTATACCTTTTTGAGCTTAAGGGTAAATGTCCTCGCAATATATTCAAACAAATTTCAAACAAGCTAGTTAATTCCTCCTTAGTAGCTTGCTCTAACAAGTATTTACGTCGTTTAGGCCCACTGCGTGCGAGCAAATGAAAAAAAGGTTGATTCGCTTGAATACGTTTAGACATCTTGGCTGCGAATGGTTAAGTGACTTGGTTCTTACTCATACGCTACTTTATCAACATATACGTAATGTGTATCTTTTGGTAAAATGCCTGTACGAATACGTAGTTGATCATTTGTCTTCGGCTTCAAGTCAATGAATAAATAGTCATGAGGTTTGCTCGTAGCATCTTGATAGGCTTCTATGAGAAAATGAGATTTTCCAGGATACATTTGTCGCGCTAATGTACTTATTTGTTGACTATCTCTAGGATTTTTAAACAGAATGATGTAATGTGTATTCAAACTAATATTTCGCATTTCTTTACCATGATGAAATAAATTATGCACAATAAAAATAATGCTGAGATTTTGATGGCTGCTGCCTACACTAAAGAGGCGTGTCATACGCTCATCACTATGACATTTAGTCATTAAGTCATCTATGATGAGTAAGTTTGGTTTTTTCGGGTTAAAGCGCTCTTCAATGTCGTCTGGAATGCCTTGGTAAAATTCTACACCTTTCATTCCCTTGTACAAAGGTTGATCTGCTGCATAGAGCCATAAAATGGTTTTTGGAGAGGGTTTAATTAAATTTTGCTCTAGAATTTCCTTCACCAGAGAAGTTTTACCACTGCCTGTAGGTCCAGAGACCAAACATGTGAATGGATGCTTCATTTTTGAATGTCTGTCTCTTTTACCCAACTGTTAAATTTCTTTGGCCAGCCTAACCACTTGACAAATAATTCTTTTACACCTCGTCTTTTTCGTGTTTTCAAGACCTGTTCAATTCTGTAGATGGATGTAATATCTTTTGTAACAGCTTGCAATTCTTCTTCATAGAAATGACCATCAATATCTTCGTCTAAAAAGTCTTTCACACGATACAAGTGTATTCCTTGCTTCTTATAACGATGTGTGATAATGAACACTTCTTGTGTCCATTTTATATGATAATCTCGTTGAAACGTATATTTCAAGTGAGAAATGCGAACATGTTGACCAATTTTAAATTTGTAAGGTTTTTTCTTCTTCTTTGGTTTCAATTTCAATTTGTCTACATACATATACTTCCACACTTTAGATTCATTTTCCTTTCGAATATCTGCAGCAGCATACTTATTAGGGAGAGAGCCATGTGGTCTATGGTTGTAATGGTATACCAATTCTTGAAGGATGTCTACATACCGATAAGTTTGATTATGTAGAAAATATCGATACATCATTCCCTTTAGAGTACGAATGACTCTCTCAGCAAAGTTGGCTTTAGTTTCATTCTTTGTCGTGTAAGCATGAATTCCCCATTCTTCAAAAATGCTTTTAGCCATCTATTTTTAAATTCACTTCCTTTATCTGACCTTAGAGTTCGCGGTCTTCGACGTGTTACATGAAAAATATTCTGGAAAGCTTGTATGACGCTGGTATGTGATTTGTTAGGTATTGGCCTGCACCCACAAATATTTCGAAAACACATCAATGACAACTAATAAAAAGCGGGTGTCATCGTTATAAGAAGCTATGTTTCCCATTTGAGCCAAATCAATATCCCACATGTCAACAATACCGCGTGTAATGACATGTTGCCTTTTAAACCTATATTTTACAGGTTGTAGTAAACTGAATGCATCTTGATTCTGTAACCATGTCTTCACTTTGGAATGAGTAATTGGTTGATCATGTTTTTTTAATATGTGATAAAGTTTGTAAGGACCAGCAAATGCACCGGGTTGACCAGGTTTAAAATAAATATTGGTTAAGTATTCCTTCCACGTTGACATGTTAACACTAAATGAAAAGCACTTGTACACATACGCTACATTTTATTTCACCTCATACCTCAATCAGCATATCTTACATTTTATTTCGTTGTCCAATAAACACATGTTACAGGTTTTTATAAATCAAGTATAGACACAATGGTGTGAATAATTGGCGTCCATTCATCTTCAATGCATACTAACCAACTACTTAATTCATCAAATGTTATAGCATTTAACCCATACTTCTCACAACGTTTATTGGCATTGTCTAACACTTTATCTAAATGAATATAATATTTAGCTTCATTCCAATATGTATAGACACTTGCGAAATGGCAAGTATGTTCTTCACACTCTTCATTTTGACAAGCAGGACATAACAAACATGCACATTTTTTTTACAGCTAATAACATTTCTTCACAATATGTTTTTTGCACAATATACTGTTTCAATGTAATGTCCGCCATTATACTACAATATACATTAAGCACTCTCTCACTTCATCAAACAGGCTTGGATCAAATCGAGCAAAGTGAAATGCTGCTTCCACATCAAAATTTTCAGCTCCGTCAATGTCACCACACTCTTTGATGAAATCCTCGCGTAAGTTTGGCAAGTTCAGCGCTAAATGAGCAAGTTCCCAATAGATGCTAAAGTGTTGTAGTTGTTGTTGAACAGACCCAAAACGTTCCAGTTCAGTTAACATGTAGTCCACATACTTCTCCTTAAAACATGTTTCTACATCCATCCTACATGTTCATATGACACGTCTGCACACTATGACGGCTGGTGAGTAAATGATTTTCAAAAAGGTGATGCCGTTAGCGAACCACACTTGATACAGAAGTTGTCTGGTTCACACATCTTACAATTGTACTTGTGACAGTGACAATCATAATCACTGGCATATCCACAAGCGCCGCAATATTCACACGTAAGTTCAAGCTGATTTTGCACGTTCATATTCTCCAATCGCACTTCAGCCAGTCTGTCCTAGGATAGTTTTGATACCTTCATCCGATTATCCTTTAGCAGTTTGACAGGAGTTTTCTTCCCATGACATTCCGTACATGGCAATAAGGTTGAGGTTATGCTCTCGATTTCCTGAAACAATGTCTCCCATTCACCGTCATTCATGTTGATGTAACGCGTATATTCTTTCCCTTCAAACAGCGATGTGCGCACAAAACTCACATAGCGCATATCCAAGTATGAAATGACTTCAAGCCACTTAGTTTCTGTTAAGTAAAGTTTGAAGCCAATGTTGCGTAATCTTGTCAAGTTCTGCAACACAATCTTCCACAAGGATGGTGATAAAGCAAGCCATCTCTCTCCACGTGTGATGCGAAGAAATGGCCCAAATTCTCCATGCTCCACAGTAATGGTTAAGTTAGCACTAATTTTAAAGCTGCTTGTCTTCTCCATGGCTGCACAATGTAATGATGACTTTGAGTCCACTCCTTTTATACCCAACTATCTGCTGAGTTAGCTCCCTTTTCAAACATCTTGCAAAGTTTTGAATTCACTTCAACTCGTCCGTGGTTGAAGCGAACAAGTTCTGATACATTCGTCGTCAATGGAACGTCATCATCATAATGTAAACTAATTCTAGCAGCTACAAGTAGCATGAGTTCAGCTGCCCAAATTGTATTGGCGTTGATAAATGCTGATTCAATGTCATAGGTGTTTCCTGGTAAATTCAGGTCTTCACATTCACTCAGAAATGAGTGGATGAAACGATCTCTTGGAATTACCATTCCAGTCGCTTCCCAATGTTTATGCAAATTCTTCACTTGTAAAATCCAATCCCATTCAAAATTAGGAAGTTTTGAAAACACATAGTCAGTACAGTTCACTTGGAAGACCTCAACCAATGTCTCTATACGTCTGTGAAGAAGGGATGTCGACATTGTTTACTCACACAATCCACCACGTGAAATGACAATATATGTTCTCGCTCATCCCATTTATACCCTCCAGGTTTTCCCGTCTTCCAAGTTCCTTGTCAAAAAATAAAAATAAAAAAAAAAAAAAAATTACTTACTGTGGATCTAACACTTCGGGGGTGGGGGGGATGCTCGCACGGCGGCTACCCATTCGAACACACCTTGTGACTGTTTGACATTCGAACACATGTTTAAATGACACATTCAGCTGTTTCAATCGTACAGTGCAAAAAAAAAATTTACAATTTTCCTTTATTACAAGTAACAGAGCCTTTATTCTATTGTTCTAGCTACACATATATATACGGCTCACATGACTGACTTCTCACACTCAAACTCATGATAACATGGAATTTAAGGACAGCTTTTTTAACGCTGAACGTAAGCAAAAATATCTGCTTACAGATGAAGATATTCTCCTCTTTGAGGAGATTTATGAAGAGTATGAGATACATAAATTGGAGATGCTCAGGAAAAGGCGAAGTATGAGGAATGAACATTACAGATTCGGAAAGGCGGCGGCGGCTTGTAAAAGACGGAGAGAATCCTCTCAAAAAGCCGTCGTCGACCTGCTACCAAGTCTGGACAGCAAGCCGGCCACCGTAAGCAAGCTAGCTGCTAGCTCGTCACAGCCAGACGCTGTCAGCTCGCCACAGCCAGACGCTGTCAGCTCGCCACAGCCAGACGCTGTCAGGTCGCCACAGCCAGACGCTGTCAGCTCGCCACAGCCAGGCGCTGTCAGCTCGCCACAACCAGGCGCTGTCAGCTCGCCACAGCCAGGCGCTGTCAGCTTGCCACAGCCAGGCGCTGTCAGCTTGCCACAGCCAGACGCTGTCAGCTCGCCACAGCCAGACGCTGTCAGCTCGCCGCAGCCAGGCGTTGTCAGCTCGCCACAGCCAGACGCTGTCAGCTCGCCACAGCCAGACGCTGTCAGCTTGCCACAGCTTGCAAAATACGACGAAAGATGATTTGGAAGAACTGCTTTTGTACCTGGGTTCAGGTAATGAGCTGTGCCAGTTCTGTGGTGTTTCCATACCACAGATTACTGGCAAGAGTGAGCATGAGAAAGTGTGCTCAAAGGCCATGAAAAAAGACACACACTATTGCTCAGTTCGACGCATGCTTATCACGTCGTCGGCAACTGCCGTTGCTGCTCACAAGCGGAAGTGTAGCTGCACCAAACACTGAGGAGCTTAGCCTCCTGGCTACCCTTTTAGGGTAGCCGCCATATATTGCGAAATAAGCGCTGATTTGTGTCATGGTGTGTGTGTGTGTATGTGTGTGCGTTGGGATTTAAAAGGGGGGTGCTACTCATTTGAACACATATTTGGATGACGCGTGTGGTTGTTTTTTTTTCTTTGATTACAACCACGAATTCTAACATATTTCTTCATAAAGAAATTAGGTAGAGTGGCTTACGTGATTCACATAGATAAGCTTTTTTTTCTTTTTATCCTCGTTCATTTCCTGCATATTGTGCCTGATGTTAATAACTTGATTAGAATGTACTCCATTATTGTTGCCTGCCATATTTTTAAATACTTCGAAAGGAGTTTACTTGTCAAGTACATATAAGTACCAAAAAAAATATGCGTAAAGGTTTACGTCATGAGGCTGTGTGACTAATGTAAACATAGCTTTGCCCAACAAAAACATACTTAATCATTCCCCTATTCCACGTAACTGATAAAAAGTCTGTACTTTTTTATGCCAAGGCCGTCTGTCGCTAATACTTTATGCATCTGTTGTGTATAGAATAGGTATATCTAGGTCAACTGTCACTGCACGCGTAATGCCTCGCATAATGACTTGAAATTTGACCTGGAAAAACTAGAGTGATTTTTTTTCAACTAGGTGAAACATACACTTCAAAAAAAAAATAAAAAAAAATAAAAAGAATAAAAAAGTAGGGGAAAAAGAGTTTCCTACGCCAGTCAGAAAATCCTATCCTTGAAGAAAAAAAAATCTAAACATTTGTGAAAGGTTGTTTTATAGGGGGGGTCCTCTTAACCGAAGTTGTTCAGAATCGTCTGAAACATATAACTATGCTGAAATCACAAAATTTTCTTAGCCCCGGGGGGGGGGGGGTCCTCAAAACCGAAGTTGTTCAGAATCGTGTGAAACAGATAACTATGCTGAAATCGCAAAAATTTTCTTAGCCCCGGGGGGGGGGGATCCTCAAAACCGAAGTTGTTCAGAATCGTGTGAAACGGATAACTATGGTGAAATCGCAAAAATTTTCTTAGCCCCGGGGAGGGGGTCCTCAAAACCGAAGTTGTTCAGAATAGTGTGAAACGGATAACTATGCTGAAATCGCAAAAATTTTCTTAGCCCCGGGGGGGGGGGGGTCCTCAAAACCGAAGTTGTTCAGAATAGTGTGAAACGGATAACTATGCTGAAATCGCAAAAATTTTCTTAGCCCCGGGGGGGGGGTCCTCAAAACCGAAGTTGTTCAGAATCGTGTGAAACGGATAACTATGCTGAAATCGCAAAATTTTCGTAGCCCTAGGGGGGGTCCTCATCGCTGACAGTTGACCCCTAGGGGGGGCCTCACCTCTAACAGTCGACCACTAGGGGGGAGGGGGGAGGGGGGTGTTCCAGAACGCCCATTTCCCTACTACTCCTATTTGGTATTTTCAATACCAAGTGGGAATAATATGAACCCTGAATAATAATAATAATAATAATAATAATAATAATAATAATAGTGGTAGTAGTAGCAGTGATAGTAGAAGTAACAACCTTACGTTTTTCGATTTATATATTTTTGTTTCGTTTTGTTTTGCTTTGTTTTGTTTGTTTGTTTACTTTTGTTTTTATTTTTATTTCTGTTTTTTTGGTTGTTTTTATGGGGTTTTTTTGGTTTTTGTTTGTTTCGTTTTTGAGAGGGGGCTTTTATACGTGTGTAACAATGGCAGTACATAATCATTAACTGAAATAAAACACAACAAAATTACAAAAAAATACAATGGCAAAAGAGAAACTGAAAATATTTTTCATGTATATTCATATGAAGACCTGAGGTTGTTACTACGCCAGCTTATATACAATTCCACTCGCATTAAAATGTGTCTAAAAAGCACAGATTTATCTAAAATTATTAATAATTCATTGTGGTTTTGCATGGAGAACGAAAAAAAAGACTGTTCATGGGCAACGTCCAAGCTGACAAATATTGATGTCAAGATTTATGACAAATAAGTATAACCTGTAACCAAAATTTCAAGACAGCAAGGCTATGTACGTGGTTCAGTCAAGATTTCAATACAACACAGTTGCTTATCGCCAATTTTTGGTGAATCGCCAAAATAGTAATAGCCATGTGTTTCGATAAAAAAAGTATTAACCAGGTGAATATATATATACCGCCACCTTCCATCAAAATTTTAGGACGTTTCCATTTAAATCCTAGAAGGAGATTGATGAAAATTGATTATTAGTTAACATTGCTGCCAATTTCAGATGAATCGCGAAAAAATAATAACCTGCTACCATTAATCAGAATTTCAAGAGATTAAGGCCAACTACCTAGCACCAGTTGGCTTTTTTCGGTTATGTTTTTAGCAAATACCAACAAAATTCATACTATTATATTATCCCGATAGGTACTAGGTTCCTCTTCCATAATTCAAAATTTCAAGAAGGTAAGACGTCGTTATGACGTTAGTACCACTAAAGCAAGAATTGCTTTTTTCGCGAATATTTCAAAAAAGTAATGGCCGGGTATGCAGTAATACCTGCTATCTATGCTTAATGTTTCAAGACAATAAGGCTATTTTCCTGGAGTTGGTTAAGATTTTACGCAATAAAGCCGGCCATCTTTAAAATTTGAAGAGAGTACGGATAATTCTCTGATGTCAGTTAAGATTTTGCTCATTTTCTTCTCTATTTTGCTCACATTTCTCCCAAAATTTGGCCAGTTACGAAAAACAAGTGAGTAGTGATAATGACTACCTTTATTTAACAGTATAAACGCAATCTTGATTCTTGAACTGTTATTTAAAATTTTTCACCCGGTTTCACTTCCAAGATTTTTCCTTTAGACCGAGGACACCATTTTTAGCAATTTCGCTTTACTGCCATTTCAAAAAGTACGTCTATTTAAGCAAAATAGTATTTTACTTTCGAAAATATCGGTTTGTAGACTACGAAGCCGTCACTGTGGGTTTTCCAATTTGTTCAACATTGGTTATTGCGATCCATAACATAAATTTTTCAGGATATTACCGCAAAGTAAATTTTGAATGGGTTCCTCCCGTTACCATGTTTGCAGTACGTTGTCAACCAACCAACCAATCAGTGCAGTGCCAATCATTTGAGCGAACCATAGGTAACTTATCGCGATCCAATAAGTAGGAGTTTTTCTCCTTCTACATATTTGGAATTAAGATGGGTGAAACTCAAGATGCAATGCATAATTTTTGATGTTATTTATCTTGGATAGTATAGTTATGTGTGCTGTAAGTTTCTTTTTGATTGATTTACGGACTATGGTTTGCTGACTTTGCTGATTTCTACAGGTAATAGTTCTGGGTTTTGTCAAACCATCCTTCGTTCGGTAAATGCTTCCCGGCCATCAAGAACTTACGTGTGGGTTACAGGTAATTTACAGTGAGGTAATTTTCGAGCGATTGTCTTTAAAATTCTATCTCGAGGGTTTTCTTCAAACGGTTTACATCGAGTAGGCTCTGCAAAGAGGAAAGTTTCAAATTTCACCGTCCTCCTTCCCTTCCGCCAGCAACAGGGCAAAGAATAACAGTTGGACACGCAATTGAATCCATGGTGGTGAGCTCGCATCCTCCACATGGTCGATACTAAGGCAACTTTCCTTGTAAGGTTGCAACCACTGTCTCTATCTGTGTCAGTTATCAAGTGTCGAGTAGTGAAAGCGCTGACTTCCGCTTCTGGTACGACTGAGTCGCCCACGTGGTCTTCACAGTGGCGGCGTACCTGTTGCGGGTATGTTACATTGGCAGTGCGCCAGGTCGTTGCATCACCAACAGGGTCATGTGTCACGGCACGAGGCTTCCCGTCTAACTTTACCGCCGTTGTAGAGACTCACTAGGGGTTTGTGTATCATTTGTTACATAAATACACAAAATTCTGCATTCTGTCATCGACACACATACGATCAAGTGGTCAAGTGTGTGTCAATTTCGGCGTAAACTGAGTCCCACATTTTCACAACGGTGCAACAAACTATGCCACGAGCACATCCTCGACGTGTTCAAGACTTGTGTCCGTTGAAGAAATTTTCACTTAGTCTCAGTCTGGACCCGGATACCTTAGGACATTCGTCGAACAAGGAACTCAAGGTGCTATGGGGACTCGCATCAAAATCAGGCTTGGTGGCTTCGGCTACATCACGGCTTAACATCGTTCCTACAGGTACTGTCACCACGGAACCAAGTTCGCTGAAGTCGATGCAGCCACCTGTTTTCCCATTGATGGCCCTATACAGCCACTGACTGGCGACAAGCAACCTTTAGAAAAAGAGTCGTTATACGGTTCATAATCATCGTCATCCGTGGGGCACTCGTCATCTGGAAAGGACGAACAAGAGGGAAAGCGCAGGCCTGAACTTGTCCCGCATACTCCGTGTACGGAGGCAAAAATATCCGCTCCAACAGCCATGACCCTCTACCACTGTCTGCTCCACCGGTGGCATCTTCTGCTGTACCAGTCTCAGCGCTATATCACCCTTAACCACGAGTTACAATGCCAGAGGATTATAGACCGGAACGCAGACCATCCAGCTGGGCATCGAAAACGTGCGAGATGAGTGAGAAGACGCATCCACTGTGGATTTACCTTCTGCTGACTTTTCCTTCAGGGAACAATTCAGTTCATATCTCGATTTGTCGATAGCATCGTTTGTTTTCACTCAGGTTATGAAGGTAGTAAAAGATTTGATTCGCCGAAATGCTCATTTTCCTTCTCAGTTGGTCAATTCCAAGAAGTCGGTTTCAGTTCAACAGATAGAGTTTATGGGCGACCGACCTCTTAGATTTTGTAAGGGCCAGAGCGTTTTCCACTCAAAATCTTACACAAAAATTGTCAACTCCGATTGCTCATATCGTGCCCACTCTGTTAGAGTCACTTCTCGGTTTGTTAGTCGCCACGGAAGAGACAGTCGAGTTAGGCGGGTGTCATTTTTTCGAGTTTCAATGTGTGGTTTTGAGGGCGCTGCGCCGTGGCAGGTCGTCACATCATCGAATACGGCTCTCCTTACTAGCACTGAGGGATCTCGACTGGTGGTCGCGTCAAGTCAGTCTGTTGAAAGGTGTGCCTTTTCCTCTTCCATCCCCATCAATGCAGGTCCAGACCGATGCGTCTTGCAACGAATGGGGTTTCTTTTTCTAAGGGCATACTAGAAGGTCAGTGGTCGATTACGACCGCACACTGCATATCAATGTGTTGGAAATGAAGGTAGTATTGATTGTTTGTCAACTCCTCTCTACGTTTCTCAAGGGTCACGAGGTTTAGTTTCTCGTGGACGATCAGGTAGTGGTCTCTTATTTGTCCAAGCACGGCGGCACACGTTCACCGATGTTGTCTCGACTCACCATGCAGGTCCTCTTGCATACCCGCGGCAATGACTTGATCATTCAAGCGCCACACATCGCGGGCAGTCTGAACGTACTTGCAGACCTTTTGTCAAGTATGGCCGAGATCGTCCAGACGGAATGGGCTTCGGCGGATTACAAGTTTCAGTGGAGTGCGGCTCAGTCGCCTTGGAGGAGGCCTCAGTTCGATATCTTCGCCAATCACCTCATTGATCGTCCTCCGATGCATATTTCTCCGTGTCCGGACTTAACAGCACTATTTTTGTTTGCGTTTCCGCCATCCTCTCTAATGCGGAAATTTCTCATGAAGACTTGGCACAAGAAACAAAGACATCTGTTGCTTGTAGCTTCCGATCTTCCAGGACTGTCTTTGTTTCCTTTGTTGATTCGGTTACCGGGCTCTAGGGTCTTCCAATTCCTCGGTAGTATGGCAGTGTGCAGTAACCTCATTGAAATTAACATTACCCAGATCTGCAGTTGTTTCAACTCCATCTATGGTGCATAACTTCTCCTTTTTAAAGAACAATGGTTTCTCTCATAGAGTAATTCAGAGGATGGGCAAGGTCCACAAAGACTAAATGAACAAGGTTTATTTGTAGCAATTTTCGATTCATGGTGAGTCGATGGAGGCATCGATCCTTTAGTAACCACGGTGGTGACAGTGGCCGATTTCTTTCTTTACCTTTTTGAAGTCAGAAAGGTAGCAATTAGATCGATTATGACATATCACTCAGCTCTCACGTTTATCCTGAAGCTCTCCGACAGCTCAGTAGTGCCTATGGATTGGTTCCTGATTTTGAAATATCTCACATCTACACTCTTCCATCACTCTATTATTTTGGAAAAATTACTTACATTGCCCTGGCGTTGGGCCAGCCCGCAGGGAAAATAACAAGCATGGCAAACTCTATCAGTCAAGTTAATGGCTCTAGGGGTTGGTACTGAAAGCATTACCATCTTTTCTGGACAAGGCGCACATTGCAATCAAGGGCTAAGGTACATTCGATCAAATTGTGATACCAGCCTTGCCGGGTGTGAGGTCATGTAGCAGAGTCGACACCGCGTCATTAAGCCCGGTCTCCCTACTACGTGGATATAATAACAATCGAGTACTTACCATAGCACGTTATAATGTCGTCTACTTATATCTTTTCATGCGTAATATAACAATAGATCTTTCTAAAACATTTAGATCTAATTATATCAAGCAAATCATATTGTTAGCATATGATGATATTCTGAAATAACCTGAAGATATAATGCAAAAGAATTTGTCAATTAAAGTTCATCAGGTCAGACATGTAGAGAACTCTATGAGCTAATGGTTTGTCAATGTATGATCAATACAAGTTGGTAAAAGGATTACGGCGTAAGGATTCAATATGACGTCACAAAATATTTCTTAATCACAACAAGTTCCTCCTTTGCTTTGGTCCAGATGGGTTCGAATAGTCAACGCAGAATGCGCGATACCAAGGTTTTTGTGCTGTAGTTGTAATCTACTAAAATTGATTGCAATCTCCTAAAATTGATTTTAGTAGAAGAACGTTTGGTTAAACATTTGAAAATGTTCTCTTCTTTTGCAATAAATCCCGAGTCAGGGGGATAGGAAGATTGCCGCACAATATACTACCTATCCTTCAGTCAAAAACTATCTCACAAGAAAAGAAAGACGATATGTGATTTTAAAATAACCTCAGGTTAATAGCTTGAGCAATATTTGTTTTATTTTATTTTTTTGACGATAGAGATACATCCAAATTTAAAGGATGCAAAAGTGGAATACCTGGGCTTGTGACGGTGACAGTGTAACTGTTGCTTCTATTTTATTTTGTGGTAAAATAGGCATAACCGGTGCCCGTGGTTTCAAAGGTCGCAAAAGCGGAATACTTGGGCTTGTGACGTCGATATTTATGTTATACACAACATTCTTCTGCGTGCTGATAGCATTAACGTTTCAGTTTGGTGATGACATATTTTGATATTTTAAGATAATAATTTTACCCTCTATATTTGTAGCTTTTTACTTTGGTCTTATGGTACAAGTATTTTTATACAGAATTTTAGCAGCAATTCGCTTAATAGCCACGGTTATTAAGCGAATTGCTGTTTTATTGATAACTGCTATTATGCAAAATAAACCCAAAGTATTTCCATAGACATTTTAAATCTTAGTTGGTTAAATTTGCTTTAATAAAGAAAGGTAAAAAAAATGAAAATAATCAGTCGTGAAGAATGACTAATCAAACAATCTCATAATCAAATGTATTTTAGCAACTTAATTTCAGACTATCTAGTGAGTGCTTCTATGGAAACTCTTTTCACTTCCATAACCAAAGAAGAGGCTAAATCAAACGTGTGCAATATTTGGAGAACTTAAAACTCCTTAACTTAAAAGGAGAGATGGCATAAAATCTTTAGGTTATTACAATCTGGTTTAGAAGTTGCTGATTGACTAGTATCTCTGGGTACAAAAACAATTGATATCTCTGTGATCAGGTAGTATTTTTAAAAAGATTCTTACATTAAATCAATTAATGCAAATTAAATAAAATAGTTAATTTTAAAGATACGTTTTAACACAAATTTTACTGACTCATGTAATTTAAGGAATGGTGGTTATTGTTGTTGCAATCCGTTCAAAGGGAGAAAAGGCTATGCCTATAAAAGACTTTTTTGAGGCTCAGTCGGAAATTGTATTTTCCCTGGTTCACATAGTTATGTGGTAAGCCCTGTCTTTGGTTATAATTATAAAGAGCTTATTAATTAGTTAAAATACACCATGCAATATAAATTATCAATAGATCTAGAACAATTGTCTGTGTATTATTAATTCAAGATAGTATTCTAAAAGAAATAAGGCAAAGATTTGATTCTGTAAAACGTAAGATATATATCGCATCAATAACTAATGTAGGAATTAATAAAAATAAGTAACTAATTTAAAACATGTATAGCATTACGTGCTTTTTATATTTTAAAAAAAAGACTACTTAAATTTAACATTTTGTCTTTAAAATACTCCATTAAATTCAACTCTTTTAATAGAGACAACACGTATAAAAATGTTGCCCAATTTTAAATGAGTAAACTTAATAGCTAAATGATTATTAGTGTTTCATAATCATTTTAAAATTCCATTCTTACAAAATAATCCATAAAATACAAGTAAATGTTACTGTGTGCATTTTAACAGGTATACACCTTTGGGAATATGCTGCATGATAGCAGGTGCTTTTCTTGCAGAGGAAAATCTCTTTGATGCATTGAAAATGGTATTTTCTTTTGTCATTACAAATATAGCGGCCTATGCAATACATACTTTTGTATTACTTTGTGTTACGTACTTAGTGGTTGTCAGAAAGAACCCAATGCAGATGCCATTGTAGAGGGACTTGCCCCACCTACCAGGTTTGACTGATCTCTTTTTTAGCGAGAGAGAGAGTCAATAAGTACAATCCTTAAAGATGACAAGTTTTCAGAGCATTCTGAATCCCAACAGGTTGGGATGATCTACTTCTAGGCAAAGGAATCAACAAATATTCAAATTCCTTTAGAAATTTAAATTCTTTGCACTTCAAGCAATTTATTTTACACAAAAGAAGGCTTTCTCTAGCAAAAAATTGTACGATTTATAGTATCCGTGCAAGCCAACAATGCGTTACTCTGGCAAAATTGAGATCTAATAATAAGGGAAATAATGTTAATAGTGAAAGTAATAACAGCAATACTTGAAATAGTAGTACTAGAAGCAATAGAGGTATTTGTAATGGTAGCAATAGTAGAAACATAGTAGTATTAGTAGCAGTGGAACTCAAAACAGTAGCGTCAGCAGCAGTAGTAATATTTTAAAGTTTTAAAATTATACATTACACACATCATGTCCAATTCCTTATTTTTTCAGTGTTGTTGCTATGAAAATCCTGTTTGAAAAAGCGGAACAAAACTTTCAAACACAGCCGGATATCGTTAATGTTGTTCTTCCGGTGTCGGTTGTACTGATTAAAATGATTCTACTTTATTTATCTGCATCAGTGTTTTATTCATGGCAGATTCACAAAAGATTCCTTTAACTGCAGCTAGCATTGTAAGGATAGGGCAATTGAAATTAATATATTATATTTACATATTTGGAATTAATCTACACAAGAGTTATTTTTGAAGTCTTCTTGAATTAAAAATGCTAGACTTGTCAGACTAAACATATACAGCCACGTACCATAAGTCTTCGTCACTTTGAAAATGGGGACGCGTTTGGCGTTTAAATGATTTGCAATTCAAACTTCATTTAATTTGACAACACAATCTTTACCTCAATATTTGGTGAGATGGACATTGGAATAGTGCTGTAAAGCACTTAAACTGTTGTTTGCTATCAACTCTGTCGGGGTGTCTATTTGGTTTGAACACTTTTGAACCTCTCGCTTTAAGGTTAACCACACATTCTCTATGATATTCAAATTAGGGGTCTGTGCTGGCCAGTCTTATGTATGAATATTGTTCTCTTGGACATAATTTTTCACTTTTCTTGCTCGATGAACTGGAGCATTGTCAGCTTGAAAAATAAAATTTGATCTGGGAAGTGCTGGGCCAGCACAGGCCAAAGGTTCTCGTCTAAGATATCTATATATTTCTCAGTGTTATATTTACTTTGACGTCAGAAATTGTTCCAACACCAAACCATTAAAGTCACCTTCCTCCGAGGCTGGGGCACACCAACTGAGGGTTATATATTTCCTCTCTGTTTTTCCAGATGTAAATTTTGTTATCTACTCTGCGAACAATCTGACTTTTATCACTAAAGATCCACTTCTCCACTCTTCATATAACTAACTTTGCATTTTCTCCTTTCTTTGCACCACTTAACTCGCTTTTTTTCTTTTTACCTGTGTCACTGATACTTTCTTCTACAAAATCCTATGTAAATATCCCAAACCTTCAATTTTCCGCCTCAGTGAAAACGTGACATTTTTATTTGTGTTTCATCATTAAAAGCACTTGTAATTTCCGATAAAGTCTGCCTCGTGTTCCTTTTAATGATCTTCGAAAACTAGATTTCATCGCGCTTCGTGAAGATTTTTTCTTCCTCTTCTTAGCCGATTTTCTAAACTTTTAAGTTTCTCAATTTTTTCAAAAGGGAAGATATCGCAGTTCTTGGTATGTTATATATTTTTGCAAGTTCTGAAATGTTTTTGCTTATCCGATAACCTTCTATGAATTCTTCTTTCATTTCTTTTGTTAATTCTTTTAATACTGTCAAAATTTTGCATGAAAATAAAAATGAAACGTCATTATAAACACAATGCGAGAAACTACGTTGATTTTCTATAGCAACCGTTAAAATGACGTCACAATACCGGCTCAATATTTTTTCAAAAGGACCTAAACTAAGACAGTGCCAAACACCCATAACGCGCTCTTCAATGTGACAAAACTGTTGCAACGCGACTGTATGTGAATCGTTACTAGAGTCTAGTTCGTGTTTTTTCTACAAATTTCAGTTAAGATAATTGTTAATATTGGTGTTAACATTTGGATTCATACTTAAGTCTTTAATGGTTTTTGCTAATTTTCACATTTCATAGTTCGCAGCCTGCTAAATCTGTATAGATATTTATAGACGTTTAGTCGCTATCTTAACAGCAGCAGTTCCAAACATTCCAAGGGGCAGTATTTTTATAATACTTTTGACAGTAATGCAAGTACCCACAAAGGATTTTCTGGGTCCTATCTACAATGGAGTGGTTGCTGTGAGTGAAAAATTTATTTACAAATACATTTTAGTTCACAATGAAAAATAAAGTCTGGATTTGAATCACTAGTTGCATAAAACCAGTTTAAAAATCATACGTTATTCATTGCTCACGAAGTGAGAGAGATTGGTCAATAAGAGACTAGCAGCATCCCTTCTCTTGAACCATTTGAAATTCTTAGCTCAGTGAATTGATATGTTAATGAATTGATATTTTGATGCTTTATGAAGCTGGAAATATTTGGATGTTTTTAATTTGGAGGAATAAATGAATATTTAAGATCATTTACTCTTGTAATTTGCAGAGACCGATTGAGGATATCAACCAATACTTGTGGTACTGCATATGGTGTCATTGACAAAGTTGTTCAGTTGCTTTACTCAGAGACGTCGGCCGAGGAATTAGACGGCAGCGTAGAAAACCAACATGACAAAGAAACTTTAATTTACTTGCTAGTCTGGTCAAACCTCAGTTGTTGTAGCAACTGAGGTTTCATTTTGCTACATTTATCACAATGCCAATACAACAGCACATACATTAAATTCTGAAATTTTGTTACAGAAGGTTACTTAATCTAAATTGCTGCATAAAAAGCAAAATACCTTATCTTAAGCTTGCAAATCCTCTTGCAATTACATGACATAAGAGGATTTGTAATATAGATTAAGTCAGTTCATTTTAACCGTATACAATTAACATACTATATCGAGTCGTTCTGTGCAAACTTACTTTTTGTGTCACAAATTTAGCACACAGGGCAACCAAAAATTATAATATACTTAAAATTTCAAACTTTAAAGAGTAAGTCGGACTAGCATTTTATTCAATGTTGAAATGAAGAAAATTTAATTTATTATCGAACACATTAAAAATTTAGTATATGAAAATATAACATTCTCATAGATCTGATAAGCAGTTATCTTGAGTGCTTACTTTAATCTTTCTCAAGACAATAAATAGTCCAGAAAGTCGTTTTTTTTTTTTAAATAACACAGTATATTTATGCACTAATATATTCTAAAAGTTCTTAAACAGTTGGAATGCAAAATATATCAGTCTTCTGAAACGGAAAACGATTTGCTATGACAAGAACAAAAAACAAAGCAAAACAATATTAATTTAAATATAAATTGTTATTATATATTTGTTATTTTGTTGCTTGCGAGCAGTATCTTTTCAAATAATTTGGTATATACAAATCATTTTCGTAATTTCAGATGCAGACAAGGGAAAGATTAAGATATATAATGAATTAATCAATAAGCATGTAAAATACAAATAGATCAAATATGTTCGAAATAAACTTGAAGATTTTGTTTGTTAATTAACAAGTCTATATTTATGTTTTTGTATGCATTTTTTAGCTGAGTCGATTTAAATTCAACAGAGCAAAAGGTTACGACATATGAGCCACGGGCATTTACTAAACTGATGCAACATACCACGTTTTTGTCTTGTACTTTGAACTTCATTATTTGTGTGTAGAATATCATAATACAGAAAATCAAAGTATTTTATTTGTCAATTGACTCTATTTCAGATAATAAAAAATTAATTCCAAAGGTAGGTTAATTTTACCTTCAGCTAAATGGGTTAGTAAGTCCATTGCAATTGTTCATCTTAGAAATATTACAAAAATAGTACGATTTTCGCAAAATTAGACATAAAAGAGTTGCAAAAACAAGGCATGAATTAAGTTTAACTTATGCCAAAATATTTTATTGATTTGTGTTTCCACGCTCCTTTCGGGATTGATATGTGTAAGAAATGGCAAATATTCGTTCATGGTAAATATTTTCTACATACAGGTGTTTAGAATACTGACATCACATACTGACATATCTCGTATGTGGAATCAAAATTCCTTCTGTGTGTTACTTTTGAATCTAAAATTAGAAAAGTTGATGCGGTGTGTATCCTCTAAAAATGTTATTGCATGACGTGATATTTGGAATATCAGCGTTTGAATATTTATAAACAAAACAGCAGATATAAATATATTTGAACGCATCAGTAAAAGGTGCAGTAACAAAAATATTATTAACACTATCATGATCGCAAAACAAATCCTTGAGTCATCAATGAATAGAATCACTTCTTTAGTTTCAATAGCAACCTTAATTCCATTTGGTACCGAACCTCATAAATAGTTCTGAAGAACTAATGGCATTGTCATAGTGGCATTAAAAGGAAGTGGAACGATCTTTTATTATTGGGGAAGGTTAAATATGTTTGACAGTTACTCCTATTCATTTATTCATTTAATATATATTCTAAACATCAGATGGGTGAACAATAGCAGGGAGAAGCAAATGAAGTCAATGTTAATTTTCTTGCAGTTGCCCCCACCCCCTCCCTCCACAATAAACCGCAATCAATAACAGATCTCATTAGTAAAATTGCCTTCTATGTATAGCTAATATAATTGATTACGTATCAATTATTGCATGCAACAATAAAGAACAAAGAAAGAATTTTAATCAATTGCAAAATAATACATGTTATAAATAGAGTAAGCTTCGCTCTTGCGATATCTGAATTTTTGCACCGATTTATTAAAATTTAGGATGAGAAAAAACTGTTATTTTCTTGGCCTAACTGTATTATAGCTAAAAGAATTTTCACCACACTTCAGTTTTTTGTTTTCTTGAATGTAGCTTGTTGAATAACTCATTTCTCCATCCAGCTGTAGCATGTGTCTACAAATGCATAATTTGTATAATAATTATCTGTAATATATACAAAGAAAGCACACTGGAGCGTGTAATTCTGTTAATAAAAGGACTGTTTTCCATTTCATTACTTGAAGAATATATAAAAAGCTCTCTCAAACACGAAATGAAGTGTTAAGACGTCTAAAGCGTCTTTGCAGCTAACAAAAACCCATTGCATGTCCGTATGAATAAAACAACTGAAAGAAGTGGGGTAACATATTAGACCCGCTTATTTATTCATCCTATTCTATATCAACAAGTAATACAACTCCAGTTTCAGTGGTGCATATGCACAGCGCATAAACTGCCTTTTAAATATGTACAACATTTTACTTTGTCGTTATAAAATTCCCTGAACAGTGAACTGTTTACTTTGTTGTGCATATGGCTCATAGCAGGACATTTTTAAAGGCGTTTCAAACTTCGCTTAAATCAGGATAAAGAAAAGTATATAATGGCGAAAAGATTCAAATCATCTCGTCGATTTGACTGTCGAGTGGATAAATTAATGATAGCGATCACTGTTGCAGTATTTCTTGGTGTTACTGCAGGATTGTGTCTGCGACTGGCGCATTTGAACATCAAAGCTATTGAATGGATAAAGATATGGGGTGAATTGTTTATCCGCATGTTTTCTGCCTTGACCTTACCGATCATTCTTTCATGCATTATCGTTGGTAAGTTCTTGTTGAAAAGAGTAACGATGTACAATCGCTGCAATCACCTTACTTAATCCATCTCTACAAATGTTTTTACAGCATACAGGGAACCAGAGCTTTTTATGAGGGTTGAAATCTGTTCGGATATGAGGGGTTTCGTTGGTACCTTTTACCTTTACAATTACAATTTTGTCTTTTCATTTTACAATGCATTCCAGATCGAGAACAAGGAAGGTTGCAGCTCAGCATAATATTCTGTCCCTAGAAGTTAGTCTTGTCATGTAAAATAATCAAGTAAAAATGTAGCAATATCATATATGCAAGTGCTGTTGAAACTGCAGGTTTTATATCAGTCATATGTAATAATTTAATATTTCATTTTAAGCGCATCTTTAAGCCGTGCCTATTTTATAAGCACGTCCTTGCACTATGGATATTATAGATTCTTTATAAAGGTCACAAAAGTGGAATACTTCTCTTGTAACAGTGATATCTTAACTTACAGCTATCGCTTTTTACTTTTTTCTGTGACGAAATAGGTATAGCCGGATTGGAAGGTCGCAAAAGCGGAATACTTGGGCTTGTAACGGTGATATTTATGTTATACACAACATTCTTCTGTGTGCTGATAGCCATAATGTTTCACTTCATAATCAGACCAGGGCAGCGCGCTGGACACTCGTCCGCTGCTGTGGGTGATAATCAGTCTGACCAGTCTGGTGATGACATATGGTTTGACATTTTAAGGTAGTTATTTTAATATTTCTGTGTTAGTATTATATTGAACTTCCATTCAACATTACAGTAATGCTAAGTAAAAAATGCAAACTTATCAATTTCTAAATTATAGATAATGCGTTTTTCAATGGAATTTCTTTTAAAAATATATGGAACACTTTAATATCCATCTATAACAATAACAGTAAGAAAATATATATTTGTGAATGTTAAAATTATTGTCAATACGTTTTTAAATGAAGATTTGGCAAAGGACGATGTCTTTTAAAGATATATCAACTTTTGTACAATGGGTAACCTTTGTGGCAATGATGTCGGTTCGGAGACTCTTTTGTGGTATTGCACACAATGGAGGATAAAAGGGAGAAAGGGGGAAAGCTAATGAGCTAATTGTTTGGTCCCTAAAATGACACATTTACTACCTTGGAGCTGATTTAATTGCTAATAGGGCCAAAAACTCGGTTCATCCTTTAAACGACATAAGCACTGCCTTTTGGCTTTGATGCTAGGCACACATAAAACACCCAGTTCATAGTCTATGAATAAACCAAAGTAAAGTCTGATTTCTGGAAAATTATGTTCTTCAACCTTATGATACATATATTTACTGATTCCCTGATTGTTTTGAAACATTTTTATCAGGCACACTAGGCAAATTTCCGGAGCGTTCACGACTCGCCAGTGACTGCTTCTTCATTTTGAATAAATCACATACCAAAATTTTCCAATCGTGCCATAAAATCATTTACAGATATAATTTCAAATTTATCAAGATCCTTCTAAAGTTCTATTACATAGCAACGACCAGAATCCATTTCTTTTACACAACAGTTTTAGCATTTTAAGTTCGAACCCGGATTGGTAAGAGCGTGAGATGAACTTTACATGCGTTGAGAAGAATCGTTATTATGCAAAATATTTTCAAAGTATTTTATTGTAGCTGTCTTGAGATTAAGTTATCGAAATATTTAAGCTTGTAAACTAATATTCGAAGCAATATTTGTACAAATATTTTTGACATTTTCTTCGTAATAACTTCATTAATCATATTTTCATTTTATTATACCTCTTTAGAATTTCACTTGACTTCTGAAAATTGCATTGTTTTTTGACTAAGCAAATAAACACTCATATAAAATAACAATGATAACCAGTTGATGTCATTATTATTCATATAGTTTAATAATTCATTTAATTTCTATTTAGGAACTTAATCCCAGACAATCTTGTAAGTGCTTCTGTGGAAACTGTTTACACTTCTGTAATAAAAGAAGAAGTTAAATCAAATCTTAGCAACTTGACTAATATACAATATATGGAGAAGAAGGTACTTAAAAGGAGAGCTGGCATCAATTCTCTAGGTCAGTTACAATTTCATTACTAAATTTATTTTAGATTTTGATCCATGGCTATAAAATTCTTTAATATCTCCGTGCTATAACTGTATTTTTCAATATTCTTACATTACATCAGTCAATGTGCACATGTACTTAAAGGAATGGTGGTTGTTGCTGTTGCATTTACTTAGGTTACTTACAGTGGTTTGGATATTGTTGTTTGACTGATATCTCTAGGTACAAAATCAATTAATATTTCTGATCAGACTGAAATTTTTAAAGTATAAATATAAATTAATACAGACTAGATAAGTTTTAGCATGAATTTTAACACTCTCTGGCTTAGATGTTGTTGGTTGACTAGTTTCCTGAGTACAAAAACAATTAATATATCTGTAACCAGATTGTATATTTTAAAATAGTCTTACATTAAATCAATGAATGCAAATTAAATAAAACAACTGATTTTAAAGATACGTTTCAACATGAATTTTACTGGCTCATGTAATTTAAGGAATGGTAGTTATTGCTGTTGCATTTGCTTGTGCAATCCGTTCAAAAGGGGAAAAGGCCAAGCCGATAAAAGACTTTTTTGAGGCTCTGTCGGAAATAGTGTTTTCTCTGGTTGATATAGTTATGTGGTAAGCTCCGATTTAGTTATAATCATAAGAAAAGCTACTCGGCCGGAGAGAAAAACAAACTGAATGATATGGCTAAAACAATGCACAATGCATTATTAATTGAAAGGAATATTATTTTCAAAAAGGCATCTTCATTCTATAAAACATAACAATATTTATGACATCAATAACTAATAAATTAATTTTTCTGCAAGAATTGCAGTAATTTGAAATGCTGTAGAAACAATATCTATTTTACAATTTATTATGCCAAAAAGTGTTTAAGTGTGATATTTGTCTTTAAAATGCTAAATTAGGCTACACTAATGATTCAATTAAAACCCAACAACGTATTCAAAACTATGGTGTAATCCTAAATATTTAAGCTTAACAACATCCCTTAAGATTATATTTCTATAATTCACAAAACCATCACTAAAATACAAGTAAACATGCTCTGTGCAATTTTACAGGTATGCGCCTTTGGGAATATGCTGCATGATAGCAGGTGCATTTCTTGCAGAGGAAAATCTCTTTGATGCATTAAAAATGGTGCTTTTCTTTGTCATTACAAATATAGCAGCCTATGCAGTACATGCCTTTGTATTACTTCCGGTTACGTACTTAGTGGTTGTCAGAAAGAACCCATTGTGGTTTTATACCAAAATAGCAGATGCCATTGTAGCGGGACTTGCCCCACCTAGCAGGTTTGACTGATCTCTTTCAAGCAAAAGTGTCAATTAGTATTCAAATTCTGTAAGAGAACGACTTTAAGAGCATTTTGAAAGACACTTGCTTTGAATTTTTATGTGGATGGTACTTTTACTTTAAATAATCAAAAAATCTATTGTACTCCAAAGCTTTTTCTACTAAAATACCTCAATGGCATTAAACCATATGTGCAATTTCTTTGTGTTTCAGTGTTGTTGCTATGACAATCCTGCTTGAAAAAGCGGAACGAAAATTCGAAACAAAACCGGATGTCGTTAATGTTGTTCTTCCGGTGTCTGTTGTATTGATCAAAAATGGTTCTACTTTATTTATCTGCATCAGTATTTTCTTCATGGCAGATTCACAGAAGATTCCTTTAACTGCAGCTAGCATTGTAATGATAGGGTAATTGAAATTATTGTGTTTAAATATTTAAAGTATTAAATATTTGATTTTATTCTTCAGAAAGGCTTATGTTTGAGGATTCAAAAACTAACATTGATCTTAAATATCTAAATATTTGGATATGTTTAGATTTAGATTCTTTAGATATCTTAAACTAACTTTGGTTCTCAAAAATTTGGGAATATATCTGAAAACGGCATCCCATATATAGGAATGCTTACTTCAATCTGTTTGTATTTTTATCCAATCAATTCGAGATAAGGTAATTGTGAGCATGTTTATTCATATTTATTGAATTCTTTAACTGTGTTCATTATTTTTTGTGAAATAAGTTATCCCTTATATCCTCTGAAAGCTAAGTCAATATTTACAGGTGTTTGGTGGCTATACTTACTGCAGCCGTTCCAAACATTCCAAGTGGAAGTATTTTTATTATAATTTTGGTCGCCTCCGTTATGCAAATCCCCATTCAAGATTCGCTTGGTCACCTTTACACTGTGGAGTGGTTGTTGTGAGTGAAAAGTTTATTTAAAAATATGATCTTAGTTCACCTGCAAATAAAAAAGAAAGATTGAGAAGAAAGATCTTGATTTGAATTCCTAATCCAAGTAACGATGAGGTAATTTAAATATATTGTCCTGATTCATTTTCTTTTCATATAAACAAGCTTCAGCAATTGCACACTAGCAGCACGCATTTCTGATATTTGTCGAAACCTATTTAATTTTTAGTTTTAGCTGCAGTTTTCTAAATTTATGCTCATATTTTTTTTATTTTTAGAGACCGGCTGAGGACATCAAACAATACTTGCGGTAGTGCATTTGCGGTTCCTGTCATTGATAAAATTGCTCAGATGTTCTATTTTGAGAGGCCGGAGGAAGCAGTAGAGGGCGTTGTATATAAACAATGTGACAAAGAAACGCTCCTGGGGAAGGAATGCATAGTTGATATCGATAGTCTTAATCATGAAAAGAGTGGCGCGCTTATATGTGATCAACTTACCGACTGTCCTGAAACTATAGTATAGATAAAAAATTCGCGGGACTTACTTACAACTGCCACAAAAATCACTAGCCTACTAGAGCTGTGCATTATAAATTCAAATAATGTCCGACAACTTGCAATATAACATTTTAAAAGTATATGTTTTAACCTTGCACATTTACCAAATAAGAAACCAAATAAAGCAATCTTTCAAGTAATTCTTACTTTTGTGGCAGTATTTGGCCAATTATGGCAACAAACAAGTAGTATTTCTGGCTCTCTAAATAAAGCAGCAATTTTATCCATTCTCTAGTAAAGAAACTGTGACGAAAATTAAATTACTAAAAACGTTAGACTGGCAAAGAATTCCTGAAAGAACTGTAGTAGCTTGCTTTCCATTTAATTCAAATTTGTCTTTTTTTGCCAAAGCTAGTGTATCGCTCACACACATAAAAAGACGCCCAAAACACAATCCAGCAATCGCACCGATGCACACACAAATATATATACACACACAATCCTGTATTGTCTCCCCCAAAATGTCAATTTCCGAACGAAAACTCATTGCTTACCAATGCCTCATGTTTTTATCTAAGTGTGCTGGAAATGGTACTTGTTATACGTTCGTGGTTGAGACACTCATTTGTTAATCGAAACTTTACATTGGTTTAACAATAAATTTCCGTGTGTCATTTTACTGTATGCTAAGGCTAAAGCTTTCCCGCTCTAAATGCTATTTACCATTCTTTCGCACACCTTCATGCAATGCATTGTGGGCAACTGAGGGCATAATGAGTGATATTTGGAGTTTATCGCACTGTTTTATACCAATTTGCTGCATGCTAAGGCTAAAGCTTACTGGCTCTAATTGTTATTTATCATTAGAATTTACAAGTGACTTACGAAGAAAAGAAGTCTTGTAATATTTATCGCACGCTCTTATAACAAGTTTTGTTTCTGTCGTGATGCAAATGGTGGTTCAAACAGTGGACAGGTGTTCTACATCTGCAGCACATATATTTTCCCTCCATAAATATGTGATAAATTTGATGCGATATGATGCAACAAATGTGAAGTGGTGTCACTGAAAGTGTGACGTTAGGCCGTTTCAAAATTAATCTGGCGTTGCACATCTGGGGTGGGATAATTCGACTTTGTGATGATGCTGTGACGTTTCAAATGAATCGCCAAGACACAGTCTATAAATGAAAGCGGGCAGGCGAAAAGTTATAGAAAAGAATAGTCTTGTCCTCCATATTAAGCAACTGAGTACTTTTGAAGTTTTAAACATGTCAAACTTTCATAGCTATGTTAGTTTGAATTGTTTTGAAAGTTTTTAAAAACTAATATGAAAATGTAGCGAATGCGCAAGCCCGTCTGTTACTTTAGCATACAATGAAACCCTGCAATTCACCAGTGATTCGTCAAGTAGATAGTTGATTTTCAAACGTTTGATATGTTTACGCCATTAAAATTTCGGCTGAAATTTTGTCTGTAACTTTAATGTTTCACTTGTACTTTTCATGATATATTTAGATTGCATAATATTATAGGTATACATCGGAAAAACATGAACTTAGCTCGAATGGGTAAAAGGGGTCAGAGCCCCATTGAGATATATAATTTTGAGATAAGTGTATTTATAATTATCCTGTTTCAATGGATAGGGAAACTACTGTGAGGCTTCATTCTGCGGGGTACAATTAAATGTACGTTGTGTACTTTATTAATAAACCTGCTATTATGCAAACAAGGCTGCACAATTCCCACTAATGTTGTTTGGCGGGGCTTCATAAATAGTATAAACCAATCTGAGCAGAAAATTTATGAAAAGGTACATCTTTTTAACTGTTGGAATTAAATACAATCTGTAGGAAAGCTTTATCAGAAATTGTCTGAACTTCTCAGCGAATTGGATTTTTCTATCATTCCGTAGGGTCAGAAGAATAAAACGAGAAGACCCGTCCAGAAAATCAGTCTTGTTGGTGTGATGTCTGGCCGCATTACTAAATGAGCTCTCGCCTAAAGGTGTCCCAAGTAAAAGCTTGATAATCTAAAAAACTAAAAATGATCAAATATCGATAACTTCGATACTTGTGACTTTCGACATCAAGTACAACTAATATTCTTGTATAGACAGGGAGTTTCAAAATGATTAAATCATATCTATAGGATAAGATATATTTCGAAGTTTCAGATTTACTTTTGTAATATGCCATTTTAAATAATCGATAAATTTTTTTTTAAAAATGATATTTTGGGGAATATCAAACTTACGCACAAGGTATTTTGGACACTACTTGGGGGAGCTTTCTACCAAGCTGCACAAGTTGAAACTGCACATGAAGCTTTAAAATGCTATGGCCGATCCCTAGTGGAAATCATTCTTATTACATTTGAAAGACTTTGGACAAATTAGAGACATCAGAGCCTTTATTATCGTGGTGTATAATTTTTTCAACAATCAAGGTCTATTCTGCATTCTGTCCGGTGATCCGACATAAAGCTTAGGAGAAAAACAGTTTTGAAAATCGGGACAAATATCTTAAGTTGCGTTATTGCACCAAATTTTCACGCATCGTGAAAAAATAGTAGTCTGGTAGCTACTGGAACAGTGTGTAATATAAAAAAGAATGTCAGTGGACATAGTGCCCAGCCATAAAATTTTGACAAAATTTAGATTTGGGCAACATTGTTATCAAGAGTAATCGGACCGGATCTGTGGGATGAACAATATTTTTGTGTGTTTCTGTTAAAGCTGTCTGCCAAGTCTTTGCCGAACCGAGAAGAAAAATATTATAACTCTACTGAAGATCTGCCTGGGATCAAGGAAGGGAGGGAAGGAAACAAGGAAAATAAAAATATAATATGTCGATTTATATACTTCTGTTGAACTCAAACCTCTTGCTTCGTAGACAACAACGCAAATCACTGCTTCTTTTGGAGGCAGAGCTATAAATATTGCCTATAAAACCGATAAACGGAGACAATAAAAAAATCGCCTATAGCGACTTCATGATTAGAAGTCTAACGCCTTACCACTTCAATTTTCAGGCAGGTGGTTAGGTGCCATGTGAAGAACAATGAAGTACGAGCACATTTTTTGCAAGTTGTCCGTCTTGGGATAACATTTTGGCCAATTTTGGTCAAATAACCAAAACAAGTAATCGTAGATATTACAGGTTCTCACCGACGCTATAAATGAATTTGATGTGGTTGCCTCAATGCACGTAAGATTCTACACTATATTAACTGAAGATGTTACAGGAATAGTGGCAATACACTAATCATGCATACAAATGCTTTTGCTCTGTTTTCACATGTTTGCGGATGATCCCAACTCCATACATCACTAAACCAAAACAGTATCGAGTCGCAGTATGCTAGTATCGAATCGCAGCAAGACAAAAATTGGAGGATGGAGTTGGTTCTATACGCAAATGGATGAACGAGAACAGACTTAAATTAAACGGCGACAAAACAGGATTCATGATTGTTGGTACCAGCAAAGACTGTTTACTACTAAGACATGACACTCAGCCATTTTCGCGTATCCAGACAGCAGTGGCGCCGCCTGGTATAAGAGTTGCAAATTAAGCTGTCAATACATTGAGGCTACCTGGAAAGTGCACCTGTTTTTTAACTTTTCATTACTTTTTCGGTCTTAAAGTTCATAAAAACATTTTGTCGCCTGGATAATGATCAGTAAGTAATAAGAGTGCGGCTACTACAAGAAGAGGACGACCTTGTGCAGCAAATTGGATGCGATAATGACTATTACAACTGCAATCTTTCCTTCTTTCGATTTCCAACGGACAAACAAAGAAAGAGATTAATATCGAATGTTGTTCCAACATTGTTTCATGTTGGAACTCACTCTCTCCAAATTGCAATATCGCGCCCCGGGCCAAAAAATCGAAGTACAAAGAGGGAATTAAAAACTCCAAAAGCATCTTTTTCTGTAGGTCCATCCTCACCGCAAGAAAAATGTGATGAAAAAAAGATAGTTTGGTTTCAACGCCTTCACCATCAACTACACCTGATATGCCCAGAAAACAAAAATTAAAAAAAAGAGGTGCGACGACTTCGGTCAAAGTTTCGGAGAGCGAAAAAACGAAAAACCAAAACAGACCAATTCTGCAGCGGCCAAAATTAATTCTTGCATGAATGAATTTAGCTAATATTTATTTATGCCATCCGAAAAAATTGGGTTGCTTTTGTGAAAGATCTGGAAGCTGTTTTCGTTACCGTTTTTCCAATGGTGCAGCACATGACAAAACTTGACACGAGACTCGTTTGCAATGCCAAAGATGTGGAAAAATGTAATTGAATGTACAAATACCGCGTGTGTTAAAAAGATAAAAAGCGCTGTAAGATTGTTTATGAAGATGCGAATTCATTTCGCTTTGAAAATGGCAAATTTTTCTCAAGTTAGTTCCTAGAGTGATAAAAGAAATAGAAAAGTCTTATAGCTTATTCATGTGTAAATGTGAGAGCAATATTTACCTTTTTCTATTGTGATCTTTGACGGGAGGGTGGGGGGGGTGATCGTTATCTGATCAGATTTGTTAAATAAAAGCTGGCTGTGCTGATAAAATGGCATTTTTTTATCCTTCTTACTTCTATTGTTCAGCTCCTGTTGAAATAAATTACTTTAAATCCCCTAAAATCTATTGAAATATGGAGCTTAACACCAAAACTGTAAAGTGTTTTGACAGCTGTTTGCAACTCTTCCGCCAGGGGCGCTGCAATCAGCTGGATACTATAGGCTGTATAGGGAGTGTCATATCTTAGTAGTTTATAGTCTTTGGTACCAGTAAACAGTTGCCAAAGATGGAATACGACAGCATCAGAATTCATGGGCAGGAAATTCAGGCTTGCCCAAGCCTTCCTGATCTTGGTGTCTTACCGGACCTCAAGATGTGGGTTCATGTTCAACATGTCCTCCGCGTCTGTTATGCTAACCTCAGAGAGCTGTGGTCAATTCGCAACTATTAGACCACAGAAGCAACGAAAACCCTAGTTCAAGCTATGATCACTCAGCATCTGGACTTCTCAAACCGTCTGCTGTATGGTGTTAGTACCCAGTTGATAGATCAATAGATCGTGCAAACGCCTCATAAGGGCTTGTTTTAAATATACGACCGTATCATAGATGGCTGCCAGTTCGTTTTAGGATTACGTATAAAATAAGCAGTTATCACGTTCAAAGTTTTGGCAACAGGTCAGCCAGCGTACCTGAGATACCTTTTTGGTGTTGCACAAACCAAAAAACTCTTCGTTCTTGTTCACGATTGCTGTTAGAAGTATCCAAGGCGATGCTCCGCCGTGGTGACCGAGCGTTCGCTGTGGCAGCGACAAACGTTTGGAACAGATCATTGAGTATATCAAAGCTTGTCCCATGCTATACTCGTTTAAGCGTAAGCTGAAAACTCACTTTTTTAGAAAAGCCTACAAACTAGATTTTATATTGTAATCTAAGTCATATCGTTTAGCCTGACGTATTTGCTCTATTCAGTATTATATTTTATCAATTGTTGCATGAATAGATATTGTTACATTATGTTCCAAGTGCTTGGAGCAAAATAAGTTGATTAAGCGCTCTAAAAATTGTTACTATAATAATAATAATAACATCTTCAGCTCACCCAGATCTTCATTACAAAATCATATTTGGTTAAAATATAGAGAAGGTACTTCTAGTGTGAAAGAACAATATGCACTTTTCCACTTTTTGTCCACAATAATAAATCAATTCATTCTTCTTTGAAATTTCTGAATAATTGATTCATTTCCTGTTGAAAATTTTCTTCAGTTAAATTGTGAAAGGGGACCAAAGGGATGTTAGGAGTGTTAGTTATGAAAAGGTTCTTAACTTGAGCAAAAAATAATAAATAATAAATATATAAAAAATATCCATTTTCTATAGCAAATTTGTCCACGAACTGCTGGTCTAAAGTTTGTCTAAATCCTATAGGGTCGTATATAGACGTCACTAAACATGAATATTCACGTGCACCACAGCAATAAATTTTTTTAGTGAGTAGTGTTTCGACTTATTCCAGCACAGATCAGCATAAATTCAAATCCATCATTTTTCTTCAACTCGTATTTGTCCGTTGTCAGTCAATGAAAAAGTAGGACACAAACCGGTGCACAACCTCAATATATATTCTTTCGATGTGTAAGATCTCAAAAGATTCTCCCCAGTATTGTTGGAGATCAGCGATAAGTCAAATTTCATATTTTCGTTGTTTTATAAAACATTTAGATTTTCCTTTTGTAACAGTATTCTTGGCCAAATAAAGGGTTAAACGCAGTATTTTGCTCAGTTTCAAGTATAGTAGGTGTATATGGAGGGAACTGGGCAAGGCATTAAGGGGCCACCTCACCGTAGTATAGGCGATCTCCTCCTTCCCCTCCCATAATTTGAGATTTTTGCATGTCGTTCCATACAATTCCGAACATTTTTGGATTTTTGATCTTCTGACTCTCTCTGGGAAATTGCGTTTTTGCATATTTACACGTTTCAAGCAATTCTGAACTTTTTTCGTCCCCCCCCCCCCCAATAGGTAAGCAATTGTGATTTCTGTATATTCACAGGTTTCAAGCAAATCTGAATATATTTTATTTTTTACCCCCTCCCCCAGTGGAAAAATTGTTATTTTTGTATATTTAAACTTTTCGGGCAATTCTAAACATGTTTGGTTTTGTGACACCCCCTGCTCTCTGTGACTAGCATATGAGGCATGCCAAATTCAACAGTGCATAACTTTGAAACCACTGGACCGATTTGAACCAAAAATCTTCAGCAGGACTTTATGTTTCTAAGTAAAATATGTATGCTTAAGTGGCTAACTTTAAATTTGTGCCAGAACAGCTTTGTCACTTATATCCTTTTTTAACATTGCGCACTACAACATTACTCTAATTGATTTATACAACCAGCTTATTTAAAAGTACTAAGAAACTGAAATAGAAGATGTAGAGGACTTTGGTTTTGATTCTGCTTTTTACCTTATTCGTACTGATGAGTGGGTCTACAATCGCGTGATGCATTATTTAACGGATTGTTTTCTAGAAGAACAACTCCTTGTTCACTGATAACGTCATAGATCATGTTATTTATCAAAGCTACTGATGTCGTGCATTACAGTTCAACTTAGATGAATCTGAGAGACATTTATGTGAAAAAAATGATTGCCTTTCGTAAAGAAAGAGGACTTATCACTTGTCGCGTTTGCTTTCAACATTGCTGAACAATATGCAGATCCTACATGTGATGATACCTGTATAACACCAGTGCAGAGCATATGTGTAAAAACATTACCTGATGGGTCGGATTAACCTCCAGCAAAGACGCAAAAGAAGAAACAAAGAAAGAAGCATGTTATATAAGTGGATAAAGGTAGAAGAATAAGCCCTGCTAGACATGCACATCAAGAAGTGTTTGAATCTGAAAATGAATCTAACTTGCTACTGGAAATGCGACAGCTACTGGAAATGCGACAGCAAGAAAATCGCATCACACGACATTTGAAAGATTAGACAATGGAATAAATGATACATGTAGCATTGAAACACCCCAGCATTGAAACACCACCTTATTGTATGGGCCCATCCAATGGCTGGGCTAAATCAATACAGAGGCTCTTGAAACAGCACATACAGTTTCTCCCGATAAAACACGATTCGGTGAAGGAAAATACAGCACACACTGACTTCGTTTCTAGCCTCAGTAAAATATTTTGTTTTATATTTAGATTTGGGTGATATTTTTTTCTTGTTAAAAATTGTTAATTGACGAAACAATGACTTGGATTCCCACCGCACCCCCCACCACCCAATATGTTTATCTCAATATCTTACAGTTTTTTCCATAAAATATTCATAAATACATGTCTATTGTTCCAATTGTTCCAGAAAAAAAGCTGCAAAATTTCTCTTTGGGGCATATATATATATATATATATATATATATATATATATATATATATATATATATATATATATATATATATATATATATATATATATATATATATATATATATATATATATGCCCCATATATATATATATACCCCTCCTACGCAGCAAAGACAAATTGCGTTTTTTTGTTGCCTTTCCCATTGGCTTTGTAATTAAGGCCTTGAAGATGCTTGATCAAAGCAGCAATATGAGCAGCGATGTTTTGGTTTTGAGGGTTCCTTTCAGCTTAAAAACCCCCTAATCTAGCATTTTGAAGTAAAAAATAGTTTGGATCCTCAGTGCCACCGGGTCCGCAGCGGAACTTCGATCGGGACCTCATTACCACTGGTGGTACTGAGGTCCCGAGCAGACGGTGACCCGCCTCTAATATTGGAGGCGGGGTCACCGTCTGCTCGGGACCTCAGTACCACCAGTGGTACTGATGCTTCGAAATGTTATATAAACGGTTTTAAGCTGAAAGAAACGCCCAAAACCAAAAAACAATGCTGCTCATGTTTGATCAAGCCGCTTTAACGCTTTAATTATAAAGCCGATAGGAAAGGCAAAAAAAAAAACGCATTATGTCTTTGCCGCGTAGGAGGGGTGGGGTGGGGGTCCTCAGTGCCATCGGGTCCTTAGTGCCACTTCGGGACCTCAGTACCACTAGTGATACTGAGGTGCCGAGCAGACGATAACCCTTACTGCATATTCTTGATCAGTTGTGTTGTTTCTATGGATGGGGTATTCTTATGCAACTGTCTGTAGATTTGGCCCATATTCTTGATCAGATGTGTTATTTCTATGGATGGGGTATTCCTATGCATCTGTCTGTAGATTTGGCACATACTGACTCTAAATGTACTATTTCTGTGGCTTTCAGCTATAGGATGGGCCCATTCTACACCCATCAACCATTAAAACAGCCCATCTTGTTCACAACACAAGGCAATCTGTTCCCATTTTTAAGGGGAGAAGAAAATATGTGCTATTCCTATAGCCAAATATGGGCTGAAACTATAGATGCGAAAAACAACGAAGATAGGATAAATCAATACCTCGCTGTTATTGGATGGGCCCATCCTACGGATGGGCTGTTTCAATACAACAATGCATTGTCGTTTTAGCTTGATTCAAGAAAGTAAAAAAAAATGAACAGGTAGTATTGGAAGAACGTGTGGCTAACACTCATCTGAGCACTGATTTAAAGTATTCAATCAACGAGATATTGCATTCAAAAATTTGTTCAACAAGTTTGATGAACATGAGCGTCAAGGATCTGGATTCTTTAGCTGAAGTTCATACGGCTACCTTAGAACCCTCTCATGCCTCCAACTATATTGAGGACTTAAAGAAGATAAATAATACCAAGGCTGTTATCAACATCAAGAACACAGATAACAAGTGCTTCCTATGGTCTATGTTAGCTCATCTACATCAGATGCATGATCATGTATATAGACAATGCTAGTATGAACCGTTTGAACATGAACTGAATGTGGAAGATATAACATTCCAACACCAATTCATCAAATTCCTAAATTTGAGAAGATTAACAACATTAACATTAATGTTTTTGGTAGGGAAGATCAGGCTGTCGTACCCATTCATAAGCCGACATGAGAGTAACGCTGAAATTAACTTACTCTTCATAAGTGGCAATTATTGCCTGATTAAGAACTTTTGTCGACTCAAACTCGTATCGCTTAAAACATCATGGCAAAAGTTTTACTGCTTACACTTTCTGCATGTCTTTATGCGACAAGACCTTTTGGACAAACATCCTGAAGTTTGTGGGAAGCATGGAACAGAACGATTATTATTTTCAGAGGATACAATTATTTGATTCAAGGGCACTGCAAAACAACAAAAGGCACCCTTTCTCAATTATACTGACTATGTGGTCGTCAGTGAATATGAGAAGCGTGATTTTGTGCTTTACCGTGGAGCCAATGATGTTCAACAGTTTCTACAGTGCGGGTTAGAAGAACGTAATCGCATTGTAAATCGGTTGAACAATCCAAAACAGTTTAAAACCATTGAAAAAACTGCTGAGGATCCGAAACCGTTTGCTCAAGCTACTCATTGTTACCTTTTTTCCATGAGTTGATGGGAACGGATCGTGTGCGAAATCATGATCACATCAGTGGGAAATACCGTGAAGCAGCCCATAGTGAATGCAACTTACAGTTTCGTTTAAGAAAGGATCAACAAGTAAAGTGGGATTCATTCGCATTCCTATCCTATTTCACAACCTACGAGGATATGATAGTCATCTTCTTATGAACAGCATTGGAAATTCAAAAAGTTGAGGCTGTCAGTCATTGTGGAAAAGTACATTGCGATTACCATGGGTATTCTGAAATTCATCGACTTCTACCAATTTATGGGAGCACCCTTGCAAAAATTAGAGGCCAAGTTAGAGACTGGGGGTGAAGATAGGTTTCAGAATACGACTGCTCAGCATTAGACAATCAGCATTACTTACTTTCGAGAAAAGGAGTATACCCTAATGACTATGTTGATGAACCCTCTAAGTCTGAAGAAACCAAACTTCCATCACAAGAAGACTTTTACCGTCAATTGTCTAAAGAAGGAATTAGCTATGAGGATTATGATCATGCACAACGAGTCTGAAACGCATTCCACTGCATTAACTTTGGAGAGTATCATGAACTTTACCTAAAAACAGATATGTTGTTGTTGGCAGATGTATTTGAACATTTCTGAAATATGTGTCTTGGCACGTATGAATTGGATCCGTCTCTTACTATACAGCATCAGGTTTCACATGGGACACTCTGTTGAAACAAACCAAAGTTCAATTGGAATTGATAGATGATATTGACATGTATAAAATGATAGAACAAGGTCTGCGAGGAAGTATTTCAGTGATTACATACAAAACGTTTCAAAAAGGTGCGGCCTCAGCTTACATTTCGTAAATTCCATATTTTCAATGAAGACTTGACAGCACTACACTACCTCAACTCGGATCTGTTGCTGAGCAAGCCCAGTCTCTGCAAATAACAGGGTATATTCCTTCCAGGTCCTTCCTGTATTGACATTATTAAGGCTGTTCTTTTTCACAAAAATAATCATATTTGATTTTTAACAAGATTTTTTGCAATTTCACGAAAACTCAGTATCTCAAAGTAATCCTGAGTTCTAGCTATGTATGTTTACACCAAAAACATTGATAAACAACTAAGTTACGGCTTAGCAAAAGTTCTTGATAAACGCTCAAAGCTGAGTATCCTGCATTAAAACTGGCTATTTTCAGGGCATGGCAAGAATTAAAATAGGGTTACTACTGTTACAAACCTATATTTATGCAGATCAATGAAATTGTAAATTACTCAAAGAATAAAGTGCTCAAGATGTATAACGTTAAGGTTTCTATTGAGAAGAAAATGGAGAGAAAAAATTACTCAAAAATAAGCCCAAATGATAAAATTCAAAACAGCATATTTTGATTTTAACTCTCTTTGAACTGTAAAATTAGTCTAAACTAGAAGCAAATATTTGGTAATTATTAGTCTTACTTTTTTATATTATTATTTGTGCTCTATGATCTGAAATAATAGTTCCTTGAGAGATGTTCAATGTAAAAATTTATTTCTTAGCTATTTCTTAAAGAAAAATATATATTATTCTGTCTGTCAAACACGAATAAAACGGTAATTAATGACAAAACGATGAAATTAACTCATAAAAGGGAGAGTAAAGTTACTTAGAGGCTTTAGGGGGTGTCATTGAAGCAATTTATCAAAATCGTGTCATTTCATAGTTGTAAGAACATTTTTTTCAGGACAAGCTATGGGGATCAATCAAAAAATATTTCAGAACTTGAAATGTATCTTTCCTCTTATTTTTAAACTTCGGCAAGTTTCGTGGTTATGTGTTGCTCGTCTCATATCAATCCTCAGACCACAGTCAATTTATTTATGTTTCCTTATAGCTTCGGCTAAAATCCAGTTTTTTCCTGTGGTACCAGGTCCCAAAAGTACCTTGTATTCAAATAAAGTGTTCTTCTACACGCACAAAAAATACCATCAAAGTAGGGAAAAACCAGTTTCTTTTTTCCCTGTCTTTTGTCAAAGGTGGGTACCCTCAGGCACCTTGCTGATCTTTATCTTCAGTGGTTCATTTAAGAACAAAAATACAGAATTTATATTTATGCCACGCAAACTACAATTGTCAATTTGTCAGTTATTTTACTGCGATTTTTCAAAGAAATATTTAGCCCAATGTAGCCTTTTTTTGGTCAGTCACTAAGTAAACAATTGTGGTCTTGAACAATGGAAACACTCACAAGAAAATGGTGGCTGAATTGTGTCTAGGAATCGGGCCACAATTGTTTGCTTCCTGATTTCCCTAGTGCTGTATAAGTTAACAGCACAGTCAACTTTGGTGAATACTGGAGATGGTAGCTGATAAACAGAAGGGCGTTGTTATCCTGAGGTTCGGTCTATTGTGTGTAACACCTTTTTACTCCGCAGATCCATTGCAGATTCCGCGAAAATAGTGTTCAGAAAAGAGTGGAACTACTTATTTAAACTATCCATCCGCTCGTTTTATACAGAACAAATAGATCACCTTAAAGTTCAGCTGTTTTACAACAACGATACATTGGAGATTGGAAAAGACACTTGACAGCAGGCGGTGCTGGTTTTGAATATTTTTTGTCTATAGAAATAAAATAACAGTCCATTCATAAAGTAGAGAGGTTGACTTTTTGTGCGAGAAAAGGCTTGAAAATTCCAGCTCTATTGGCTTGGCAAAAATAGAGAAATGGAATCATTCGATCACATCAATGAAATAAGGTTTTGTAGAGCATTTCCAGAGGGTACCAGTGTCCGCACAAAACATGTCGAAAAGTAAATGGTTGTAATTATTTCTGTTTGTGTACATGTGAAGGTTTAAAATATATGGACGTCTTGTCAGTTTTGCTCTTCAAGATGCAGAGAAGGCGTCAGATTTAGAATGTTATACCGATGTATTTAAGTACATATGTGGCGCGTTTACGTGGAGCTTAACTAGAACCAGAACAAATGACATGCGCAGTGGCAGTTCTGGTTCTAATTATGCCCTCCAGATAAATGGTGGTTCTGAACCTAGCTATGTGTACAAATTTTGAGAGCAAATCAATTGTAAACAAAGATGAATGCACAAATATTTTTTAAAATACGTAAACAATTACTAATATTAAGTTGAAAATACTTTGAAATAAAGCATAATATAATATAAAATATAAAACCATATTCTTTTAGAGTTTCTTGTCTTTTTGTTCAATTTATCATATTTTACAATACAAATTATCATATATTAGCACTTTTTATGAGAAAATTTCTGACTTCAAATTTTAAAATGTTGTTTATTTTCTATTCAAAAAGGTCAAGGGCGTACCCGAAGTGTGGCTCGGGAACGACTTTCTTCACGAGAACTGGTTAGAGTTGACCAGATAAACGGCAGTTCTAGACCCATTTATGCGGTTCTGACCAGTTATTGCCCACGTAAACGCGCCAATGGATTACCGGTTAGATATAAACATGCTAGTAACCTATGAGGGGAACGAAATATGATGCCCAGTGGTATGAAAATTAGAAATATTTTAAAAGTTCATTTTGCCCACAAGAGTAAAAAAAATTGCCGTCCCGGGCCCGTTGTGACTACCACAAGACGTTTCTGTGCATTTCCTGACCCGGAAATGCGATGCTGATATATTAAACGAGAACCAAAGACACTTTCCTCCACATAAATGGTAAAATAAATGACACATTAAATCATTAAGTTACTCGTTGCACATGAAGGTCTTTTTTCTGAAACAGTTGAGCCTTAGAACGGCGAAAATGTAGAATACTGAAATATCGCCCACCTTGACCACATAAAATCTCCGCTGGGGCCCATGGACCACAATTACATTTCCTGTTAGAACATAAACATGCAAGGAGCAAAACCAAAAGCAGTGCTACGGTAAATGTATTATGTAACCCACGTGCAGCCAATAAATCAAGTTATTGTAAAATAATCACAATAGGTTGGATCGTTTTATGGGAAAAAATCCTCTGAATTATTTACTCGTATTGGTTTTAAAAATGAGCAAAATACAAGAAGCAAAACAGTGAAAACAGTTAACCGTGGTTAATACTTTTATTTCAGGCTCAGAATATGCTCTTGTTCCCCAGGCGTTATTTTACCACCATATGTACGAGTATGCATTTAGGTAGTTTTATAATAAAAAATATAAAGTATTGTAAAATGAAAATATCGTACCATTTTTTTTCCAGCGAAACCATGAGTTGTTTATATGAGTCGAAATCCTTGATGAACCTGTTCTGTGATCAGAATTTGTTTTTTATTGTATAATCTGATGTAACGAGTAATTTCTAGACAGCTTTTACACATATAATAAAATTTTCCCCTAAAAAGTCTCATTATTTGGGGGACATTTACTAAATGGAGATGTCACTAGCGTATTCCTATCATTTTCGAGTCATTTCCTTAGGCCGAGAAGCCAGCCAATTTATTTTGCTAAATTGATATATTTAACTCCGTGTATTTTTTTATTTTTGGTCTTTCAGTCATCGAAATCTACTGTTTTCATTCAATTTTAAGACTCTTCATTTTAAAACTCTTCATTTGGTTTTCCTTTTGATTTGTTTCAAAATCTTTGAAACTTGAATATCTATGATTTAAAAAACTACTTTACAACTATTTAAGCATTCATAATAAGCTATATGGGTGTGGATTATATTTGCTACCCGTAGTATGAATTATTTAAGATAAAAAATACCTAGAACCGCATTAGATCCTTAATAAATTGCCTAAATACTGATATAGATAAAAAATAATAATTTTTTTGGCTGTTTTTCCCCACACAGTTTAAAATCAAAACATGTTTTTCTTAAAACAACTTTATTGAAAGACTAATATTACAATGTGTAAAGAATAAAAACTGCGGAATGTATATTTTATGTAAAATAGTTTCAGAGTAATAATTTGTTTAACTTGAAATATGGTGAGGGTGCCTATATTAAATTGATTTCTAGAGAATTCATGTGCAGGTTATCCACAATATACTTGTTATCTACGGTGGAAGGGATAGTAACCTATTCCGCAGTATTACTTTTGACACCTTGAGATTTTATTGCAGTCCATATTCGATAACTCGAACCTCGAGGGACCGAGGGAAAGAGTTCGAGTTATCGAATGTTCGAGTTATCGAATATCATAACGCACCCAGCAAAATTTATTACAATAATGCATTCGTCCATTTCATCCATTTTTATCAATGAAACTCAGAAAAATAACAAATAAGTAACTATTTATTACGACTAATAAAAAAAACCATTTATTGCATCTGAAATGCAGAATACTGTATATTGTCAATGTACAGGGTTTTCAAACGCTTCTCGAGTTCTTGACCTCGGAAGCCGGGTAAAATAAAATCAGTAATGTATTTCTGAAGATTCTTTTCAAACAAGCTCAGTAACCAGCTGACACGATCGAAAGCTTCACTCGCTTGGTCCAGAGAAGATGCTGCTCCAAACTGTCCTGTATGGCATGCGTACTACGTCTTGGTTTGATTTCGGGGTCAGCCTCAGCGTTTCCAGTTTGCTCACATCTTTCGTTTTCACAACGCACAGATTCGATTCTTGACTTATCTGTCACAACTTCGATGCAGCTTGCACCACAGTCAACTTGGCAATACTTCACAAAGTCTTCCTTCGGCATTGGTCCACTATCCTTTTCGGGCAGTGGATCGTCCCCGGGAGGAATGGATCCTATGATCGGATGGGACGTGTTTTGGACGTTATCCACAGCAACCTTTAAAAAACAGTTCGCAATACTTTTATGGAGACCTTGTCCCATGCCTGGCGCAAAAAATGGAGTGCGTCGTGAAGGTTTACATTAAATTTCTGTTGATTGTCAATTCCTGATGACATTTTTGTAACCAGGTTACGTCTGTACTGTGATTTGAGACTGTTGATAATACCCTGATCCATAGGCTGCGTCACGCTGGTTGTGTTGGGTGGTAGGAAAAACAGCTTTGTAGCTTTTAATCCAGAAACCTGTGGGTGTGCAGGACAGTTATTCAAAATTAAAACGACTTTTTTGCATATCCTATTTCGAGTCGAAATTTCGAACTCACTGGGTGAAAACTTCGCTGGTCATCCAGGCTTTCTTGTTTGCTTCATAATCCGTGGGTAATGTATTTATGTGCTTGAAGCAGAATCTGGACTTTATCGCTTCCGTTCATATTTATTTCCGAGTTGTCGAATATCATAATGTACCCAGCATGCTTGCAATGATGCGTCTAGATGGGAGTTGTCACCAATAATCGGGTTATTTAAACAAAAGAGTATACTACTCAAACAAGTAGCGTGTGTCATTTTTATTTACAAACACACAGATTTAAGGCCCCCCCCCCCCAAAAAAAAGGGTCGAGGTAAGGAATAATTCGAGTTATCGAATATGCTATAAGACTTACAGTGAAAAAAAGAACGAGACCGAGCAAAAGTGTTCGAGTTACCAAATACTTCGAGTTATCGAATATGGACTGTAACCCCCCCCCCCCCCCCCAAAAAAAAAAAAAAAAAAAAAAAATCCAGGTAAAATAGGTCATTTCACAAATTTCCTTTAAAATTAAATTGGCTGCCGGAATGGGCACCAAGTTGTTGTTGATAGCATGCAATATATACTCTTAAGTGATGATTATCAAAATAACATAGCCTTCTAAACTTAAATAAGGGATAGGCTGAAAGTTTAAAAATTTTATTTCTTTTGAGCGATTTTATGTTTTGGTGAGGGTAACCTAAGTGCCTCTGGTTCCCTGATCGATGAAGCGATTAGCGTCATATTTGATTATATGTTGTGTAACAAAGCTACAAAGTGTTGTGCTAGAGTATTTATGACGAGTTCAAAGTTTTCCGTCCTTGATAGGCCATAGACCACAATTACATTTCCTGGTAGAACATAAACACGTAAGGAGTAAAAACAAAAGAACAGGCAAAACCGGTTAATCGCATAGCCAGTTTGCCAAGCCCTGTTATGCGTTTATCCGATATATGCGTTTATCCGGAGTACTCTGGCCGTGCCTATTTTTATTATTTGCGGTAGTTATTAAACGTGCACCTCATCCCCGCATTTCAATTTTCCAACAGCAAAGAAAAATAACTCTCGTGCACGCTTTCGTGCCCGCTTTCGTGAGGGATTTGCATTTTCACGGTGATTTTGAAGAAGCTTGCCACGTTGTTTTGAAATCCGTGAGATTTGTGACTGCGAGACACCAAACTTCCGTGCAATTGCTATTTGAGAAACTTTGTTATCCAGTTCTTTTTTTATTAGTATTTTATCCGAGAGACTTAGGTCTTTTCGTTTCGATTTACTTTCTGCCTTTTTGACGAATTAACCATAACCGACACAGTTTCGAACTATGTTCGGTAAAATTTCATCTTTGCTGCGCATTTAAATGATGACTTTGCGCTCACGGTTATCTGAGGCAACGTAGGGATCAAGGGTTTCTGGCCATTATGTAGTGAGAGCTCAGGCAGCGTGGGGACTAGGAGTTGCAGGCCATTATCTAGCGTCAGCTACGGCAGTGCGGGGACTAAGGATAAAGGTCATTATCTAGTGAGAGCTGAGAGAGTGCGGTGATTAAGAGTTCGAGACTTACTGTTAACAACCGCGAATGGGGTTGGTTCATGCACACAATGGGTCAAGCAAACAGAAGACAATGCATTAGATAAATAAATTAGGAGCAGCTCATTCCCTTAGTTTGCTTTAAGTGTGGCACTGTTTCGATAGTCACCCAGAATTATGCAATTAATCGGTGTGCTTCCCATTTTAACGTGAAAAAGCTGTACGTTTATCCAGTTTATGCGATTAAGCGGTATGCAATTATCCGGTTAAATTTCCAATGGATAGCATTGGAAATGGTTTGGGCTTTGCGAATAATATGCAGTTAACCGATTTATGCGTTTAACCGGTATGCAATTAAGTAATTTCATCTGTAGTGCAGCCAGTAAATGAAAGTTATTGTAAAGTAATCACAATAGTTTGGATTGTTTTAGGGAAAAACTGCTGTAAAATATCTATTAAGTCTCCCCGACCTATGAGAGGCTTTTAGTGTTTGTATGTTCTAAGTGTGTGTTCGTGCGTGCTCCTGTCTTCACGACGAAGTTAGAGCCTGTTGTCGTAAGCTTTTTTATGAAACTGAACCCTATACCCAGGGTCTGCATTCACAAACCGAGTGTGTCATAACCATAATTTGAATTGAGAGATGGACTTTCATATGAGAGGGGTGTCGAAAAACGCCTGATGTATTTTTTGTGCAAAATTTTAGTTTATACACTTCCCAATAGAGGGAGACCAAAGCATCATTCTGATCACTGTCGAGTAATAAATACTCAACGTTTCTTTAGAGCTGTTAATCGTATGAAATGGCGTTTTTGTGTTCATTAGTCTGTGGAACTGTTGCTCAGTCAAACTGCTAATGCATGACATTACACAATAGACAATGTGAGTATTAAAAGTACTTTATCTGGTTATAACTTGTCTTCTGTGTAACAACACCAAAGAAAAAGAAAGGCACAAAACTCACTATTAAGAAAGAGGGAGGTTTGGGGAGAGATGAACATGCACGCAATTGCTTAAACATCTGGGAGGGGGGGGAGGCAGTGTCTTTTGATAAATAAACAAGATGCACTTCATGTCGCAAGCTTTGCTTTCAAGTCCGTGTAAGGCAGAGTTGTGTAATTGAGCGGCAAGTTGCCCTTTAGCCCAGTTTAAAGCTATGCTATTGTCCGGTTTATGCAATTAAGCGATATGCAATTATCCGGTTGAAATTACGTCAGACAGTATAGGAAATGATTTGTAATGTGAGATTTTATGGTCGATTTTGTGTCAAAACGTGATTAAAAATATAAATTGCGCATCGAGACTTTGGATGTTGTCATTGATATAAAATGGGCAGATGTGACCGTGGCAGATGTGGAGGACGGTAAGGGTGGGTTATATAATGGGCAGATGTGGAGGACGGTAAGGGTGGGTTATATAATGGGCAGATGTGGAGGACGGTAAGGGTGGGTTATATAATGGGCAGATGTGGAGGACGGTAAGGGTGGGTTATATAATGGGCAGATGTGACTGCGGCGGATGTGAAGGGCGGGATGGATGGGGTTATAAAATGGGTTATGAAATGGGCGGATGTGGAGGACGGTAAGGGTGTGATAGGAAGACGTACCAGTTCTTTGTCTTGGAATCCTCGACATGCAAATATTCGGGAATGTGTAGCGATTCTGGAGTTGGACATATTTTAACGACATATTTTACGACACACACTGATCTTACCATTCTGTATCAATAAAAAACTTGTGCAAGGGAGTCGGTCGGACTGGGGTTGGGGGGATATCTTGCTGCACTGATTTGGTCATTCTAGTTATATTGCATCTTTACCAGAAAACCACCTCTTTAAGCCACATTGACCGAGGGCTGTGTACCTCCGATGCCTAAATTTGTCTTTCCCGTGATATGTGTGTAGTTTTGTGGTGGTGGTGGTGGTGGTGGTGGTGGTGGTGGTGGTGGTGGTGTTTTAGTTTTGTGATTGTGAAGTAAGAGATAGAACAATAAAATTCTGATGTTTCAGAAATGGCTGAGAGCAAAAAATTAACCAATATGAAGTCTGTGCTGGTGAGGGCTTGGCGCGAGAGATGGTCGGGTCCACAGTGGAGCATCCACAGCAAGCGTTACGTTACTGATCAGACGGCCGACGCGGCCATGCTGGCGGGTAAGTGTGACGTCACTGATCAGACGACCGACGCGGCCATGCTGGCGGGTAAGTGTTACGTCACTGATCAGACGACCGACGCGGCCTTGCTGGCGAGTGAGTGTTACGTCACTGAAGAGACAACGACCATGCTAGTGGGTAAGTATTAGTCACTGATCAGAGATCGGCCATGCTAGCGGGTAAGTGTTACGTCAGTGAACCGTCGACGGCCATGCTAGCGGGTAACTGTTACGTTAAAAAAAACGACCATGCTAGCAAATAAATGTTACGCCACTGACCAAACAACAGCCATGCTAGCGTTTAAGTGTTACGTTGCTGATCAGACAGCGGCCATACGAGCGGGTAAGTGTTACGTCACTGACCAGACATCGGCCATGCTGGCAGGTAAGTGTGACGTCACTAATCACACAACAGTGTTTTAACCAATCGATTAGTCTCTGTTTCATTTGATCAGTACTGACATGTGTTTTACCGGTGCCGATTAATATGATTTAAATTGTTAAAATATTTAAACTTCTAAAAGATTCGCTGAAGAATCAGTTTCCTTAAACATGGACACACACTCAGTGCGCATGATGTCTCTGTGTGAAAACTATACGAATGCAGTGCATTTTATTTAAGTGTTATGGTTTCCATTTTGTGTCATAGATCTACTGCTGTCACAGGCCATGGTGGGACTGAGTGGCAACCACTTGATTCTGTCCTACTTCAAGCACGCGGTCAACACACAGGTAAGGGTCAACACACAAGTTAGGGTCAACACACAGGTAAGGGCCAACACACAAGTTAGGGTCAACACACGGGTAAGAGTAAACACAAGTTAGGGTCAACACACAGGTAAGGGTCAACACACAAGTTAGGGTTAACACACAGTTCTTGTGACGCCACCACGCGGATTTCATTCCTCCAGTTACCGGCAGTAGTATCCATGAGATCTGTACAAGGTTCTGCACTTGTAGAATATAAAATACGTAGTCATGGAAGCCTGTTGTTATTGTATTATCTTTTCAATTGTGAAAACTTTGTCTAAGTTTCAAAGAAGAGTAAATTTCATTGAGGTTAAGAGATTTTACTAGGACACTCCCGGAAAGGAGTTTGCGCTTTTGAATTCAATTTGTTGTGTTGCATCTGTGTTGTACCTCTGTTGTATCAATGTTGTATCTCTGTACTTTTATGTTTTAAACAGCTCATTCCATATACTGTGGGTATAGACAGTGTCGTCAAGTACGATGACGTCAGCAAAGTGTACTGCGTCAAGGCGATGATGGAGCTGGTGCTCACCCTGGTGCCAAACATAGGGTATTTCCCCATCCTGATCATAGCCTAAAACAGTTCTAGTTCCCCATCCTGATCATAGCCTAGAACAGTTCTAGTTCCCCATCCTGATCATAGCCTAGAAGAGTTCTGTATTTCCCCATCCTGATCATAGTCAAGAAGAGTTCTATATTTCCCCATCCTGATCATAGTCTAGAAGAGTTCTAGTTCCCCATCCTGATCATAGTCTAGAAGAGTTCTATATTTCCCCATCCTGATCATAGTCTAGAAGAGTTCTAGTTCCCCATCCTGATCATAGTCTAGAAGAGTTCTATATTTCCCCATCCTGATCATAGCCTAAAACAGTTCTAGTTCCCCATCCTGATCATAGTCTAGAAGAGTTCTATATTTCCCCATCCTGATCATAGTCTAGAAGAGTTCTATATTTCCCCATCCTGATCATAGCCTAAAACAGTTCTAGTTCCCCATCCTGATCATAGCCTAGAAGAGTTCTCTATTTCCCCATCCTGATCATAGTCAAGAAGAGTTCTATATTTCCCCATCCTGATCATAGTCTAGAAGAGTTCTAGTTCCCCATCCTGATCATAGTCTAGAAGAGTTCTATATTTCCCCATCCTGATCATAGTCTAGAAGAGTTCTATATTTCCCCATCCTGATCATAGCCTAAAACAGTTCTAGTTCCCCATCCTGATCATAGTCTAGAAGAGTTCTATATTTCCCCATCCTGATCATAGTCTAGAAGAGTTCTATATTTCCCCATCCTGATCATAGCCTAAAACAGTTCTAGTTCCCCATCCTGATCATAGTCTAGAAGAGTTCTATATTTCCCCATCCTGATCATAGTCTAGAAGAGTTCTATATTTCCCCATCCTGATCATAGCCTAAAACAGTTCTAGTTCCCCATCCTGATCATAGTCTAGAAGAGTTCTAGTTCCCCATCCTGATCATAGTCTAGAAGAGTTCTATATTTCCCCATCCTGATCATAGCCTAAAACAGTTCTAGTTCCCCATCCTGATCATAGCCTAGAAGAGTTCTATATTTCCCCATCCTGATCATAGTCAAGAAGAGTTCTATATTTCCCCATCCTGATCATAGTCTAGAAGAGTTCTAGTTCCCCATCCTGATCATAGCCTAGAAGAGTTCTATATTTCCCCATCCTGATCATAGTCAAGAAGAGTTCTATATTTCCCCATCCTGATCATAGCCTAAAACAGTTCTAGTTCCCCATCCTGATCATAGCCTAGAAGAGTTCTATATTTCCCCATCCTGATCATAGTCAAGAAGAGTTCTATATTTCCCCATCCTGATCATAGCCTAAAACAGTTCTAGTTCCCCATCCTGATCATAGTCTAGAAGAGTTCTATATTTCCCCATCCTGATCATAGTCTAGAAGAGTTCTATATTTACCCATCCTGATCATAGCCTAAAACAGTTCTAGTTCCCCATCCTGATCATAGTCTAGAAGAGTTCTATATTTCCCCATCCTGATCATAGTCTAGAAGAGTTCTATATTTCCCCATCCTGATCATAGCCTAGAAGAGTTCTAGTTCCCCATCCTGATCATAGTCTAGAACAGTTCTAGTTCCCCATCCTGATCATAGTCTAGAACAGTTCTAGTTCCTATCCTGACCGGGTGTATAGTGCTAATTAAAGTTTATGCTTCAAGTTGAAAATGTGGTGGTGCTGAAACTGGTAATTATGTGCGTTAATTCCACTGGTAGTTAAAATGTGATAAATTAAAAGCAATGCGCCAGCGATATTCTCGTGATTTGTTGAAGTAAGCGTGGGAGGGGGCGGGGTGGGGGGGAGAGGCATGGTGACTCGTACCTACATTAGCGCTGTGATCCAGTGAAACCAACGAGGTATGACTCGTTCAAGTACGAAACAAACCAAAAACACACACACACAGCAACACATTTAAATTTTATCAATTTGAAAAACAACCTGTTGTTAGAATGAAGGGAAATTTTGAGGACAGCTGGAAGCTAGTCAGATCGTCTATGCAGCTTCTCAAGTGGACGGTAGAATGCGCGCTGAAGTGTCTACGCAAAGTGCAGGATAACGCGCAGGGCGCGGAGTACGGCACGGTGGTCGGCAAGGCCACGCACGTACTCCGCGCCTTCAGCTCCCGCAACGCGCTGCTCGCGCTCCTACACATAGCCTCTTTGGATGAAGCAGGTGCGCGGTTTTTTTGTTTTTTTTTTTGTTTTTTTTTGTTTTTTTTTTAGGAAGGGGGAGGGAGGGAAGGTGTCGTTGTTATGGAGAGTTACTGACAGTTAGAAAAAATAAAATATAGAATTAAATATACAAAAAATAATGCGTTATGTTGCAGTCTGTTTTAAGCTATTTTACGGGTTTATCTCAGCACCTAACGATGATCAGTTTTAAGAAATTCCTAAACTGTGGTTTGTTCTGTTCGCATCTTTACCGTTGATCCAATTTCACACGTAGAAATCCAAGTTTAGTGAAATTCATTTGGTCAGTTTTCTCAAGGAGACTTTTCATGATAGTTCAGGAAAGCTGGTCGAGAAATTCAATCTCTCCCACACCCACTCTTCATGTCCACTCCCTCCCCTGCCCCACCCCACCCCCTCCCTCTCTATTCTGTCCATGAAATGGTGTGGTGAGCTGGAGGGGGGGGGCGGGATGTCTCCCCCTCCCCTGCCCCCTCCCCCGTCCTTGTTCTGTGCATGACATGGTACAGTGAGCTGGAGCGGGGCGGGATGTTCCCTCCCTCCCTTGTTCCCCCTCCCCTCCCTATTCTGTCCATGACATGGTATGGTGAGCTGGAGGGGGGTGGGATGTCCCCTCCCTCCCCTGCCCTCCCCCCCCCCTATCCTGTCCATGACATGGTATGGTGAGCTGAAGGGGGGGCGGGATGTCCCCTCCCTCCCCAGCCCCCCCCTCCCTATTCTGTCCATGACCTGGTATGGTGAGCTGGAGGGGGTGGAATGTCCTCTCCCTCCCCTGCCCCCCCCCCCTCCCTCCGTATTGTGTCCATGACATGGTATGGTTAGCTGGAGGGGATGGGATGTCCCCTCCCTCCCTTGTACCCCCTCCCCTCCTTATTCTGTCCATGAACATGGTAAGGTTAGCTGGAGCGGGGCGGGATGCTGCTTGCAGGGACGTTTGAGGCGCTGAGGGAGGCGGTGGCGGGCGTCAGGGAGATCATCAACAAGCTACAGACGCCTCACGTGTCCTCGGACGACATGCTTACGTCACTCAGCTTCATTGACAGGTAGGTTGTCTCCGTGTGTGTGATATCTCTGATGTACTTCTTTAATCTATGGTATCTCGGCCCAGTGGCACTGACACAGTCTCCATCCAGTGGCACGAACGCAGTCTCTATCCAGTGGCACTGACACAGTCTCCATCCAGTGGCACTGGCACAGTCTCCATCCAGTGGCACTGACACAGTCTCCATCCAGTGGCACGGACGCAGTCTCTATCCAGTGGCACTGACACAGTCTCCATCCAGTGGCACTGGCACAGTCTCCATCCAGTGGCACGGACGCAGTCTCCATCCAGTGGTACTGGCACAGTCTCCATCCAGTGGCACTGGCACAGTCTCCATCCAGTGGCACGGACGCAGTCTCCATCCAGTGGCACTGGCACAGTCTCCATCCAGTGGCACTGGCACAGTCTCCATCCAGTGGCACGGACGCAGTCTCCATCCAGTGGCACTGGCACAGTCTCCATCCAGTGGCACTGGCACAGTCTCCATCCAGTGGCACGGACGCAGTCTCTATCCAGTGGCACGGACGCAGTCTCTATCCAGTGGCACTGACACAGTCTCCATCCAGTGGCACTGGCACAGTCTCCATCCAGTGGCACGGACGCAGTCTCCATCCAGTGGCACTGGCACAGTCTCCATCCAGTGGCACGGACGCAGTCTCCATCCAGTGGCACTGACACAGTCTCCATCCAGTGGCACGGACGCAGTCTCTATCCAGTGGCACTGACACAGTCTCCATCCAGTGGCACTGGCACAGTCTCCATCCAGTGGCACTGACACAGTCTCCATCCAGTGGCACGGACGCAGTCTCTATCCAGTGGCACTATCGCAGTCTTGATCTCGACTAAAAAGAAAAGAAAATATCCGAAAAAAGAAAGAACGCGAACTAAAAGTTACACCGGACTTTCGCCCTTGCATTTGTCCTTGGCCATGATTGGTCGGACCAGCTTAAACTTTCTGGGATGACATCATGGGAATGCCCAATGGTGACGATTATGTTTTGAAGAGCATTTAAGAACTCTTACGTCACGTGATGTCATCACGTGGTTTTGTTGCATACTTGCCACTCTAATTTTCTTCGGATGTTCAATTAACCCGCCATAACATCTCATCGAAGCAGTAGTTTTGTTTCTATTTTAGGATTGGCACGCTATCGGAGCAGCGTGAGCCGATTCTAGAATGTCACTATCACATGCTCAACCCGAGCATCAACGTCCTTCTGCACTTCGAGGCCACGCTCAACTCCACCAATGAAATCCCACCAATCGTCGAACAGCTGTTGTTGATAGAAAAACTGCAGGTGCGTGTGCATTCCGATATGAGGAGCTGTCATGGGTAATGTCTGTAGTGGTAAGGAGAGGGTAATACAGTGGTAATGCAGTGGGTGGCGTGTGTAACGTCTGTAGTGGTGGAATGAGAAGGTAATACAGTGAGCGGCGTGTGACCGCGCCTGAAGGTTGGACTGGCTCTCTGTGTGGACAAGTCCTTTGGTCTGTCTTTTATACGCGTAAATAAAATAGCCTTTGTGCAGGCTAGTTGAGTATAACCCAGTACTCGGGTGGAAAAGTAGGCAAACTTAAATCGAGAGCTGTCGTTTTTGTGCTGTCGTTTTTATGCTTTCATTTTCGTGCTGTCGTTTTCGTGCTGTCGCTTTTGTGGCGTCGTTTTTCATGCTGTCGTTTTGGTGCTGTCGTTTTGGTGCTGTCGTGACAGATGGGTTACTTCGTTACCACAAAGGTTTGGTCTTATCCAGTGTGATTGTGAAGAAGTGTTACCACAGTGTGTTTGCGAAGAAGTGTTACCACAGTGTGTTTGTGAAGAAGTGTTACCACTATTTTCATGAACTATTGCGCCGTCGTACATTTTAACCTTTGTTTTATCTACAGGGGATAGAGAGAAGTGACCTGTACTGTGAGGTTCTCCGCAGTGGCTACATGGGTGTCATTAATTCCGTGGCAGGGCCGGAAGAGCTCAAGTGGGCCGCCTTTGTCTATCTGAAGGTATGGGCCGACACAACAACACCTACCACCCCACCCCCCCCCCATCCCCTCCAACCCATCCCCCACCCTACCCCAAGCTGTCTGTTACTGAGTAACAAATCTATAACTGTTATTATAATGTGATCGATAAAGTGATTGTACTGTGCCGTAATGTCCTGCCAGGCGGGAGTAAAGCTGGTACCAGCTGTCAATCAATCAGTTGTACTTCATTCGGCAGGCTGCCCCAGTCATTCTTGCTAGCCATTCGGACGACATCGGTATCACAGAACGGAAGCAGAATCAGGCTATGTGAATAAAATGAGGCTCCATCTGGCGGCGCTGCGTGGTTAGCGTTTTAGCAACTCCAGCGGAGTCCACCGCTGACCTTGAACTTTCGGGGTGGGGGGGAGGGGGTGGGCTGTGAGCTGTGTGATGCCGAAGTCTCCATATTGTGAAGAGCTCCGGTTGATTTGCGTTCACAGGTGCCTCAGATCTTCCTGACGTTGTCTAAGACCGACTCGCCGAACACGGAAGTAGAACAAGGCTTGAACAAGTTCCTGCACTACGTGCCTCTCCTCAACCTGGCCGATACCAAGTGCGGGTAAGTCAGCACATGCAGGGTCAACATCCTGGAGAGGGGAGGGTGGCTGAGTTTATATTTGGATCGTTTTTATTGTTAAAAAGTTCCCACTCATTATTTTTTTTCAAAGATATCTAAAGATAAAGTTTTTTTTTAAATGTATCTAAAGATAAAGTTTCTTTTAAAATGATAGTAGTTAGAGTGTTTGTTTGCAGGACCGACTGTTTACAGCTGCTCATGAACGAGCTACGGAAGCACGGCGCGATCACAGACACAGTGCAGGAACGCGTCATGCTCAGGCGGTAAGCTCACTGGCCAGCGTCCTGTGACGTCATAATGCCTCTTGTTCCTGTGTAGTCATTAGCTCTTATATTTTGCTCAATCCGAGTCAGCAAACTGCCCATACATTGTAAAGCTGCATGGTAAAAAAGAGAATCTCGCAGTGAGTCTCTACATTTTTTTTATTTTTAAAGGAAAGAAGATAGTAAAAAGATAACAAAACCAGACCAGCCGCCCACCCAGCAAGCCAGTGCTGGGCTCATACTAAGGGCCGAGCCGGCAGTCACCAGCATACTAAAGGTAAGTTCTTGTCTGTCATCTGAACCTACCAGCCTCGGTGGCCTAGTGGTTAGAGTGTCCGCCTCGAGACTGGAAGATCGTGGGTTCGAACCCCGGTCGGGTCTTATACCTAAGACTTTAAAATTGGGACTCCTCGTTGCTACCCTGTGATGTACTCCACATGTAAGAGTTAGAAGGAGGGCTGGAATGCCCCATTTCAGTATAATGTGGCAGGGGGATCCCGACATGACCACAGCAATTGAAAAGGATCTAAAGAACAATACAATACAATCATCTGAACCCATGTCCTTTGCGTGCAATTTCCAACCTCCTGATATCACGTCCCACAAAGGTGAATTTGGTACAATTCGAGGTGGACATTGAGAAAAAGAGTGAGCAAATGTGCGCTGTGTGCTGTGTCTTTGCCGTTAGGCTGAACAGCAAGTATCTCAGCGGGGATGCTTGTCTCCGGCGTTTCGGGGATTCTCACCTCCATACTAACTGTTGTTTTCACATTATAAATGCCATTCTGGGTTTTTTAACTCGATAAAAACATTAAACAACACGCGAAGAATGATCCGTCCATTTGTAGCAAGGTTGTTATAAACAGTAATGTGACGTTATCATTATCTGTTCATCATAGTAAGCCTTTAAAGTTTCATCAAGGTCGGGTGTTGGATGATTATGGAAGTCTACAAGGCAAACATCCGGGTATGGCAAAAATGGCGTCCGTACCAAATCACCAATGAAAATCCGACCATTTGACGAACAAGTCATTTTTCCCGATGTTTTTTAGACCAGCCGACTATGTCGGGCTGGTCTTATCTTATCAATAGAGGGGTATCCGTCGTCCGTATGTACGTATGTACGTATGTACGTGTGTATGTACGTGTGTAAACTTTTACTTAAAATGCTTCTTCTCCTTCAGTTTTGATCGGATTCCTCTCAAATTTTACACGAATGTTCTCTAGGTATACCTCTCTTTAAAAATTTTTTTTTTTGGCAATCCGCCAAAAATTGGCCAAATGGGGGGCATTTCAAATTTTTCGGTTGGCAATTTTCAAAATGCTTCTTCTCCTTCAGTTTTGATCGGATTCCTCTCAAATTTTACACGAATACGCCAAAAATTGGCCAAATAGGGGACATTTTTTAATTTTTTGGTGTCAAATTTTCAAATTGCTTCTTCTCCCATAATTTTGATCGGATTCCTTTCCAATTTTGGATATTTGTTCTCAAGGTAGACCTGTCTTGAAAAATTACTCGTTTTGGCGATCCACCAAAAATTGGCCAAATGGGGGCCATTTGTAATTTTGTGGTTGCCAATTTCCAAAATGCTTCTTCTCCCACAATTTTGATCAGATTTTCTTCAAATTCTGCACGAATATTCCCTAGGTAGGCCTCTTTTGAAAAATTACTCATTTTGGCGATCCGCCAAAAATTGGCCAAATGGGGGACATTTCTTATTTTTTTGGTGTCCAATTTTCAAATTGCTTCTTCTCCCACAATTTTGATCGGATTCCTTTCCAATTTTGGATAGTTTTTCCCTAGGTAGACCTCTCTTGGAAAATTACTCTTTTTGGCGAAACGCCAAAAATTGGCTAAATGGGGGACATTTGTATTTTGTGGTTGCCAATTTTCAAAATGCTTCTTCTGCCACAATTTTGATAAGATTTTCTTCAAATTTTGCAAGAATATTCCTTAGGTAGGCCTCTTTTGAAAATTTACTCATTTTAGCGATTTACCAAAAATTGGCCAAATGGGGGACATTTTTTAATTTTTTGGTGTCAAATTGTCAAATTGCTTCTTCTCGCACAATTGTATTCGGATTCGTTTTCAATTTTTGTTGGTTGTTCTCAAGATAGACCTCTCTTTAAAAATTACTTTTTTTGGCGATCCGCCAAAAATTGGCCAAATGGGGGACATTTGTAATTTTGTGGTTGTTAATTTTCAAAATGCTTTTTCTCCCACAATTTTGGTCAGATTTTCTTCAAATTCTGCACGAATATTCCCTAGGTAAGCCTCTTTTGAAAAATTACTCATTTTGGCGATCCGCCTAAAATTGGCTAAATGGGGGACATTTTTTTAATTTTTTTGGTGTCCAATTTTCAAATTGCTTCTTCTCCCACAATTTTGATCCGATTCCTTTCCAATTTTGGATAGTTCTTCCCTAGGTAGACCTCTCCTGTAAAATTACTCTTTATGGCGATCCGCCAAAAATTGGCCAAATGGGGGACATTTGTAATTTTGTGGTTGCCAATTTTCAAAATGCTTCTTCTCCCACAATTTTGATCAGATTTTCTTCAAACTTTGCACCCATATTTCCTAGATAGACCTCTTTTGAAAAATTACTCATTTTGGCGATCTGCCAAAAATTGGCCAAATGGGGGACATTTTTTAATTTTTTGGTGTCAAATTTTCAAATTGCTTTTTCTCCCACAATTTTGATCGGATTCCTTTCCAATGTTTGATAGTTATTCTCAAGGTAGATCTCTCTTGAAAAGTTACTTTTTTTGGTGTCAAATTTTCAAATTGCTTTTTCTCCCACAATTTTGATCGGATTCCTTTCCAATGTTTGATAGTTATTCTCAAGGTAGATCTCTCTTGAAAAGTTACTTTTTTTGGTAATCCGCCAAAAATTGGCCAAATGGGGGACATTTGTAATTTTGTGGTTTGCCAATTTTCAAAATGCTTCCTCTCCCACAATTTTGATCAGATTTTCACCAAATTTGGCACGAATGTTCCTTAGGTAGACCTCTTTTGAAAAATTACTCATTTTGGCGATCCGCCAAAAATTGGCTAAATGGGAGGCATTTTTAAATTTTTTTGGTCTCAAATTTTCAAATTGCTTCTTCTCCCACAATTTTGATCGGATTCTTTTCCAATTTAGGATACTTGTTCTCTAGGTAGACCTCTCTTGAAAAATTACTCGTTTTGGCGAATTGGCCAAATGGGGGCCATTTGTAATTTTGTGGTTGCCAATTTTCAAAATGCTTCTTCTCCCACAAATTTGATCAGATTTTCTTCAAATTCTGCACGAATATTCCCTAGGTAGGCTTCTTTTGAAAAATTACTCATTTTGGCGATCCGCCAAAAATTGGCCAAATGGGGGACATTTCTTATTTTTTTGGTGTCCAATTTTCAAATTGCTTCTTCTCCCACAATTTTGATCGGATTCCTTTCCAATTTTGGATAGTTTTTCCCTAGGTAGACCTCTCTTGAAAAGTTACTATTTTTGGCGAGACGCCAAAAATTGGCTAAATGGGGGACATTTGTAATTTTGTGGTTGCCAATTTTCAAAATGCTTCTTCTCCCACAATTTTGATAAGATTTTCTTCAAATTTTGCAAGAATATTCCTTTGGTAGGCTTCTTTTGAAAATTTACTCATTTTGGCGATTTGCCAAAAATTGGCCAAATGGGGGACATTTTTTTATTTTTTGGTGTCAAATTGCTTCTTCTCGCACAATGTTATTCGGATTCCTTTTCAATTTTTGTTGGTTGTTCTCAAGATAGACCTCTCTTGAAAAATTACTTTTTTTGGCGATCCGCCAAAAATTGGCCAAATGGGGGACATTTGTAATTTTGTGGTTTCTAATTTTCAAAATGCTTTTTCTCCCACAATTTTGGTCAGATTTTCTTCAAATTTTGCACCAATATATCCTGGGTTGACCTCTTTTGAAAGATTACTTGTTTTGGCGATCTGCCAAAAATTTGCTAAATGGAAGACATTTTTTAATTTTTTGGTGTCAAATTTTCAAATTGCTTCTTCTCCCACAATTTTGATCGGATTCCTTTCCAATTTTGGATAGTTCTTCCCTAGGTAGACCTCTCTTGGAAAATTACTCTTTTTGGCGATCCGCCAAAAATTGGCCAAATGGGGGACATTTGTAATTTTGTGGTTGCCAATTTTCAAAATGCTTCTTCTCCCACAATTGTGATCAGATTTTCTTCAAATTTTGCACGAATACTCCCTAGGTAGGCCTCTTTTGAAAAATTACTCATTTTGGCGATCCGCCTAAAATTGGCCAAATGGGGGGCATTTTTTATTTTTCCCCTTATGAAAGAATTGAAAGATCGACTCCTCATCAGCCACAACTACACCGATCAAGTGAGCGAATATTTTCTCCGTTCAGTTACGGCTTTTTTCGTAACCGCTGTCTGCGAATTTGATCATGATTTTGTCTGTGATTCTTGGATATATATTCTGTAGGTCACGGCTGGTCACCATGTCCCTGGACATGCTTGTTTTTTTTTGGGGGGGGGGGGGGCAGGAGGAGTTTGCAACCAAATTTTTCAGAGGTGGTCTTTTTCTACAGTTGTTTAAATAAGGGAGGGGGACTACGCCCATGAACTTCACAACATCTCCCTGCTAACTTATTTATACGACTGGAGAGTGACATGTAGACGTCGCGAAAATATTAATCATATAACCGTCTACTATTTTGAAAACGACACCGCGTCGCAGAATACCGGTTCCATCGTCAGGATGCGTCTTCCTTCAATGGTCGTTTCGGCCCTTGCATCGACGACCTCCAGAAGTAGGCCAGTGGAGTTGATCAGACCCCACTCGGAACCGGTAAGCTTTTTTTCTCTTCTCTCTTGCTCCAAATCCACAGAGAGGCCTTTTCTGCTCTCTCGCCCGTCTCTTTTACGATCTTTCTTCTCTCTTCCCCAATACGCCGAGCATACCAAGTGCCCTACACAGCGATTGAGCCGGGAAACCGCGGCACCCCGCCTCCACTGGGAAACACCACGTCTTCTAGCCTTTGTCTCGGCACTGGTCTACAAGTTCTTGATACTTAAGTAGCTTCCGCTCGTGCGCCTCGTCTACTCGCTCCTCATACGGTACCGTCAGCCCGATTAGCACGACTGTTCTGCTTGCCTGCGACCACAGGACTATATCCGGTCGTAGGTTTGTTGCAACTATGTGCTGAGGAAAGCCCATCTGTCTCATGACATCCGCCCGCATTTCCCAATCGCCACTCGCTCCTAGTATCCCTTCTGGTGATGGTCTCGCCTGCCTCGCGCCACTCGCTCCAGTTTCTCGGACAAACTGGATGAATTGTAGGCCGTTACAACGTTGGTGAGCACTCCCGCGCCTTCTGGCCTTGTCTATGCTTGCCGCCAGGGCTTCCAGTACCTGGTTGTGCCGCCAAGTATATCTCCCATCAGCTAAAGCTTGTGTGCAGGCTGACAGCACGTGCTCTAGAGTTCCTTTCTTGCCGCAAAGCTTACATAAATTGTCTTCACGCATCCTCCACGTGCAGAGATTGGATGGAGTTGGCAATACGTCGTAAACCGAGGCAATGGCGAAGCGGATGCGCCTTGTTTCCATTTTCCAAAGTTCGGTCCATGGTAGCTTTCTTGCTCGGATAGACTCCCATTTTACCCAGCTGCCTTGCTTCTTTTGGGCGACTGCTTTTAACTGGCGTGATTCCTCCTCACTTTGCCTCACCTCTTCCTGGACCAGCTCCGTACGGCGTCTAGGGGTGGCTGTGTTGAAACGGCTTCTGGTCATGCATCCGAGCCCCACCCGCCCATGAGTCACTGTTCCGACTATGTCGCTATGCCTCAATCTCTCCTCTGCTGTTTTTACTGCTTCTTCTACGTGCCGCTTCTTCCCAGAGCGAAGTCTTATTCCGGCCCCGCTTACGTACTCATCGGCACTGTCTCTTAGCAGAAGGGACTGTCTGACCTTCGCTACTTTGTACTCTTCCACGAGCGACGTCAGCGGCAGCTGTAGCTTTGACCCAGAGCCGTAGAGTCCAACACTACTCAGGCTCCTAGGCACGTTCAGCCACCTCCTTAGGTATCTGCTTATTGCTCTCTCCAGCTTCTCTACCGTGCTTACACTCGCGTCTAGATAGTGAGAATGATAAGGAATAGTGGACATGGCTCCTCTGAAGTTCCCCCTGTGTCATCGGGTAACGCAGGATATGCATGAGGTCCATTTTCATGAATATGTTCAAAAGTAGGCGGTAAAACCTGGCGCGCTTCTGAATATGCCATACTTTATGTCCTGGTTGTCGTTGCGTACGTTTTTGTCAAACGTATGTTCAGTTGAAGTTAAAGACGTTGAGTAGACGTTAATCCGTGGTCACACAAGTGATCACAACCAAATTGCAACTTACAAGCAAATTAAATGTTGCGGGCAAAATCGGCTTCTACGCATCCTTGCTTATGCAACGTCTATTCAACGTTGTACCAAAGACGTTGCTCTATGGTCGCAAACCAATCAAAATCAAACAACAACCAGATTCAGTGTTGCGATTTGGTCTGGTAATGATGTAACCTCAACTGGAACTTTTCTCGGCGTCAGAATGTTCACTGGGATTTAATATGTCAAAAGCAATGTGGCGCAGAATTTTAATGCCCCTGGCAACTTGGCATGACTTTTAACAGAGATTTTAAAAGAATTTTGAATTTTTACGTGTTCAGAATAGAATCGCAATTTTGTGGAGAAAAGTGTAATTTTCGCTACTTGGTGACAAAATGCTCTAGTTTCTAATTACAATGATGTTCAAGTGAATACTCACAAAAAATTACTACCCCGAGCATGTACTGAAGCACATTATGAATACTGACCGCAAGGTCTCAAAAACTAACAAGTTTCGGATTAAATCTGGATGTAAATGCTTCTGAAATGTAATAAAAGGGGACCGGCAAAAACACCTGGAATTAATCGTGTTTCGAATTAAGCATGTTTGAATTCAGTTCAAAATGGAAGAATAAATGACTAAACATGGCATTTGTCCGAAAAAAAAACAAGACAATATTTGAATTCAAATTGAAAATTCTTGTAGTAGCAAAAGTTAAACGTTTTAGACCAGTAGAAACGTAATTTAATGTTTACGAACGAGTCAATAATCAATGAGTGTTATTTTTTATTTGAATGCGTTTCACCTTTTAAAATTCTGGATGCGGGTAATCTAGCATTTTGCTTAATGTATTGAAATTAAAACCAGAACAGTGAATTTGTGGGGTGGGGGGGGGGGGGTGTTGCGATTAATCTACATTTCATTTACAGGTTTCAAGAGTCAATGTTGCCAAAACAAAACGCTTCAGCAGTCCTATTAGTTTGCAAGATTTGTTTCTGATCCCCCTCATGTTTGGAAAAGGCGACACAAGTTTCGTTTCACATTGGAATTCATTCTTCAGTCTCAAATTGTAGCTGAAAACGAAACTTTGACGCATGTGATGGAAAACGTTCTCGAAATTTTTCCCTGCCTAAATCCATCCTCCCCCAAAACTGTTCCAGACTTATGAAACACATTGTATATATATATGTTACAGTCAATGAGCGAAACCCGCCATTTCACGAAATGGCAAATTATTTTAGCCATTTCGTGAAATGCCTGAAATCATTTGCCGTTTCATGAAATGACTAAAATTTTTAGCCATTTCGTGAAATGGCTGAAATTTCCGCTTTGCCATTTCATGAAACTGGCAAACCAGACTTTGAAAATAAAAAAACAGAATAATTTTAACTTTTTATATGCAAATTTTGACACCATCACCACACAAATACCAGTGTAACATACAGAAACAACTTTTTTCATATTCTTCGTATTTCTGCGATGATCTGACCGGTTTTTAGTTTTACACGTAAGCTGGCTTATTCCTATCGGTCTGCGGATGGCGTCCGTTAGTTAGTTAGTTAGTTAGTTGTTTATTTAGTAAACTTTGTTTCAAAATGCATCTCCTCCTACAATTTTGATCCGATGTCATGTATTTTTTGTGTGAGGCATTCCTAAGGGGTCGTGCATACGGCTTGTGCTTTTCTAGTCGATCGGGTGATTTTTGATTTTTTGGGGAAATTTTAAAGAAAATTTTTTTAAATGTATCTCCTCCTCTTTGTATGCATTTATCGGTCTATGCTCTGGTCCGGTGCTAAAATGTTTTGCCATTTCATGAAACGGCAAAAGATTTCAGGCATTTCGCGAAACGGCTAAAATGATTTGCCATTTCGTGAAATGGCGAGTTTCACTCATTGACTGTAACATATATATGTCCAAATGGTCATGTCCACATGATAAAGAGATCAGAGGTTGCAACTGGAGTGTCTGTTCCTGCAAAGGCATTTTCATTTGCTTGTTCCTGTGCAGACTCTAGATGCGGACTATTCGAAGAACCAAGAGGGCTTGTTTGGCGTGCTTGGTCACATGATGTCTGGGAAGAGCTTTGAGCTCATCCTTACAGCAGCTGCAGCAACCGGCAAGCTACACGGCTTCGCTACGGAGCTCATCAAGTAAGTGCATCAGTTTTACGATTTGGCTACAAAGTCAATGGGTAAGTGAGTACATCAAATTTATGATTTTACTCGTTAATTGAGTACATAAGCTACAGAGCTTGAGTTAAGTGAGTGCATTTGCTGCAGAGCGCATCAGCTACAGTGTTCACCAGTTAATTCGAGACTTAAAGGCAAAAGCATCTAATTCTGCCATGTTGCAGGTTCAACGAGTTTGCACGCACGTGTTCGGGAGAATCAGGCAGACAGGCGAACACACGATGTCTCTTATTTGACACTTCCTTCCTCATGTTATGTCACATCGCCCAAACCTACGGTCTACACGTGAGTACAGCGGTCGCTTCGTTCCTCATGTAATGTCACATCGCCCAAACCTACAGTCTGCACGTGAGTACAGCAGTCGCTTCGTTTGACACTCCCTTATGATGAGTATTTTAGGCCGATTGTGTTGTCATCGTTCCACGTGTAAATGTGACGTACAACGTGTTACCATCAGTGCAGCGTGCATCCTGTTGTCGTGTGATCCAGTCACGGGTCTCCACAACAAATATGGCGTGCAGCGTGTTTTCAGGTCTTTGTAATCACAATGATATGCACAGGTGTTCACAGTCCTTATGATATGCACACGTGTTTTCATGTGTTCACAGCCACTGCGGCGTGCACATGTGTTTTCAGCTGTTACCATTCCCCATGATATGCACACGTGTTTTTTCAGGTGTTCACAGTGCCTATGATATGCACACGTGTTTTTTCAGGTGTTCACAGTGCCTATGATATGCACACGTGTTTTCAGGTGTTCACAGCCACTACTGCGTGCACACGTTTTCAGGTGTTCACAGTCCTTATGATATGCACACGTGTTTTCAGGTGTTCACAGCCACTACTGCGTGCACACGTTTTCAGATGTTCACAGTCCTTATGATATGCACACGTGTTTTCAGGTGTTCACAGCCACTACTGCGTGCACACGTTTTCAGGTGTTCACAGTCCTTATGATATGCACACGTGTTTTCAGGTGTTCACAGCCACTACGGCGTGCACACGTTTTCAGGTGTTCACAGTCCTTATGATATGCACACGTGTTTTCAGGTGTTCACAGCCACTACGGCGTGCACACGTTTTCAGGTGTTCACAGTCCTTATGATATGCACACGTGTTTTCAGGTGTTCACAGCCACTACGGCGTGCACACGTTTTCAGGTGTTCACAGTCCTTATGATATGCACACGTGTTTTCAGGTGTTCACAGCCACTACGGCGTGCACACGTTTTCAGGTGTTCACAGTCCTTATGATATGCACACGTGTTTTTTAAGGTGTTCACGGGGCTGGACAGGAGCACGGAGGACTCGTTCTTTGTGCAGTGGGCGACCATGAGCCTTCCCGAGGACGGGCAGTACAAGTCCCTGGACCTGCTGCCTGCCGCCGAGGACAGCAAAGTGGACGGCCTCATGCAGCAGTTCAAACCCGGAAGTGAACTCAAAACCAGGTTTAAATGTTAATTGAATTTTTGCATTGGACAAATTTCAACTCATATGAGACTGATAAAAAAAGGCATGACCTTTTGAACCTATCGTAACATGTAGATTCTATCGTGAACCCCTTTTGAACCTGTAACGGGTAGATTCTATGGCGAACTTCTTTTATTTTGTATGGGACTTGGGTTTAAAGGGAATGATGTATACATACAAGTTGCTGTCTGTCGAAGTGGCAATAGTTTAGTAATGGATTACAATGTTTCTTTTTAATGCAGCTTGACAAAGTGGAACGAGGTCTGCCACAACGCGCCGTTCGCCATGCGGGAGATCCTGAACGCCTGGGAGTATGGTGTCTTTGGTCAGGACACCGTACAGGTAATGTCTGTCCCCGTCCCCCGCTGCCCCCCCCCCCTCTTACCCCCACGCGGGAGATCCTTAACGCCTGGGAGTACGGCGTCTTCGGCCATCAACGCCTCCCACCCCACCTCTACGTTTCCCACCCCACCCTCCTAAACCCCTAGGGGTACGGCGTCATCGTCCTGTAGACAACTTCAGCATGTATTTTGTTGTAAGTAAGACAAGAAAACGTTTTAGAGATGTGGCTTAGTTGTAAGTAAAAGATCATTTTGTACCAAACCATTGCTCGAGATTTAAATTCTATAATGATTCCTTTATTCCCCACAGGGAGAACATATGCGATCGGTCTATCGGTCGGTCGCTCGGTCATCAACAGCTTGTTAACACGATAACTTAAAAAAACTGCTGTTAGGATTTTAATGAAACTTGGTATATAGCTTCTATGGGAACAAACACAGATCGGTACTGAAAATGGGCCAGGTTCGTCCAAGGAAAATGGACCAGCTGGACTTAGACAATTTCAGCTCTTGATTGACTATTCATGGCCGTGTTTAACTGATGGGGGGCCTGTAGGGAGTATGTGGGCTATGCACACTGCTCTAGTTTTACTTAAGTGTGTTATTTGTGGCTGTCTAATTATGATACTTGGCCAATAGGGCTGATTTAAGAAACAAGACAGCAGCTGTTCTCAACGCAATTATTTATTATTCAGAGCTTTCTTAACAACGTGAAGAGCAAGATGTGTTGTCTGCCGGTCGTCATAGCGACGTATCTGAGTAGTTACGTCAACACGGTGGAGCAGGAGCTACGCGCCAAGCCCGTGCTCATGCTGGAGACGCTCATGCAGGCCTGCAGTGCGCCAGAACCCGCCACCAACACCTACTTTCACGAGAGGTAAACACGGCACGTGACTGACCTACATGTAGGACAAAGGTCATAGTGAGACGCCGCTTAAGTATTTCACACTATGGTATGGCAATGACAATAACGATGATAATGAGCCATAAAGTAACTACGCAAAGATTTGTGATTGCACCCCCCCCACCCATCCTCCTTCCGTCCGTGCGCAGAATTATGACGTTACACATTGACTGTAACATAAGCGTGCGCATAACCACACACTCCTTGCCCTCGCGCTTTATGAGTGGTTTCTACGATAATAATTATGATAGTTATAAGAATAATAAAATATTTATAACAATAATAGTCAAAATAATAATTACAATAATTGTGATAATAAAAATAATAACAATGGCATAATTATTATTATTATAACTATAATAATAATGAAATAATAGCAATAATAGTAACCCTAATAATAATGGCAATAATTGTAACCAAAATAATAAAATAATTATAATAATAATAACGGCACTACAACAGCAATTGTAAAGAAGCATAAAATCTCGACTCGTGACCCGCCGAATCTATTTTTAGATCTAACCTGATGCAGCTGGTCATCTCAAAGATCATACAGGGCATTCTGCCGCCAGAGAGCGCCCACAAGAAGCAGACGGCGCACCTACTTCCGGCCGTCAAGCCCATCCGCGACATGCTGCGGGAGACCTGGAGGGATATGTTTGACAAGGGCTGTATCTGCAATCTGGATCTGCACAAGTTCGAGCACCTGCTAAGCGTGGGGGGCGTGCCTTGGTTCTGTGATACGCTAGTGAAGGTGAGGTGGCTTTTGATTGGCTGTTGGGTCCTCTTATCCATTTAATTTCAAGAGATCGTGAAAAACGTGCTGTGATAGGGCCTGTGTGAAGGAGTTACTTGTCAGCAGGGTGTTCATATGTTACGGAATAAATGTGCCGTTTAAAATCGGTTTCTGGGCATGTTTTGATTCGTGTAAATTATGATGTATTGCCCATATCGTTATATCTCTCCTCGGTCGGGGAGACACCGCGCATTGACACAAGTTAAATAAACATGTGCACTAGTCCGAAATGCGAACCGCTCATCAACGGAAGTTAAATAAACATGCGCAATGGTCCGAAATGCCAACCGAGCATTAACGCAAATTAAATAAACATGCGATCTGGTCTAAAATAAGCACCGTGCTTCAACGCAAGTTAAATAAACGTGCGCACTGGTCCGAAATGCGAACCACGAATCAACGCAAGCTAACTAAACATGCACACTGGTCCGAAATGCGAACCGCTCATCAACGGAACTTGAATAAACATGCGCACTGATCCGAAATGCGAACCGCGCATCGACGCAATTTAAATGAATATGCGCACTGGTTCGAAATGCGAACCACGCATCAATGCAAGATAAATAAACATGCGCAGTGGTCCGAAATAATAACTGCGCATCAATGCAAGTTAAATAAACATGCGCAGTAGTGCGAAATGCGAATCGTGCATCAATGCAAGCTAACTAAACATGCGCACTGGTCCGAAATGCACGCTGGAATTGGTCTCATCGCTTTTCATAAGCCAGGACTTTGTCCTTGGACAAACTTGTTTATGTAAACCTGTTTGCACGGAGAAACGCGTTCTCCGAAACTATTCGATCCAGCATTCGGAAATTTTTTGCAGTGAAAAAATATATATATATTGTTGATGTGCAACGTCGTGTTTTTAGCCCAGCTTACGTTACACGTAAGCTGGGGTATTCCTATCGGTTTGCGGGTGGCGTCCGTTAGTTAGTTAGTTAGTTAGTTAGTTCGCTGTAAACTTTGTTTCAAAATGCATCTCCTCCTACAATTTTAATCCGATTTCATTTATTTTTGGTGTGAGGCATTCCTAAGGGGTCGTGCATACGGCTTGTGCTTTTCTAGTTGATCGGGTGATTTTTGAATTTTTGGCGAATTTTTAAAGAAAAAAATTAAAAATGTATCTCCTCCTACATTTTTGACCCGATGCCATTTATTTTTGGTATGAGGCACCCCTAAAGGGTCGTGCATACGGCTTGTGCTTTTTTAGTCGATCGGACAATTTTTGTATTTTGGGGGATTTTTTTAAGCAAAAATTTTGAAAAAAATGCATCTGCTCCTACAATTTTGATTCGATGTCATTTATTTTTGGTGTGAGGATTTCCTAAGCGGTCGTGCATACGGCTTGTGCTTTTTTAGTCGATCGGGTGATTTTTGAATTTTTGGTGAATTTTTAAAGAAATTTGAAAATGTATCTCCTCTTACATTTTTGACCCGATGTCATTTATTTTTGGCATGAGGCACCCCTAAAGGGTCGTGCATACGGCTTGTGCTTTTTTAGTTTGTATTTTTGGGGAATTTTTGCAGTAAAAATTTCGAAAATAATTCAAAATGCATCTACCCATACAATTTTGATTCGATGTCATTTATTTTTGGTGTGAGTGGATACGGCTTGTGCTTCTTAGTCGAACGGGCAATTTTTGTATTTTTAGGGAGTTTTTGAAGAAAAAAACTTCAAAATGCATATCCCCCTACAGTTTTTTTTTTTTTTTTTTTTTTGGTTTGAGTCATGCCTAAGGGGTTGAGAATACGACTTGCGCTTTTTAGTCGATCCGACAATTTCTGTATTTTTGGGGAATTTTTGAAGAAAAACTTCAAAATGCATTTCCTCCTACAGTTTTTATCCGATTTCATTTATTTTTTTGCTGTGAGGCATCCTTAGGTAGGTCTCGCATACGACTTGTGCTATTTGACTCAACTTGGGAATTTTTGATTTCGGGGGGAATTTTTGATGAAAATACCTCAAAATGCATTTTCTCCTGCAGTTTTGACCCAACATCATTTATTTTATGGCTGAGGCATGCTTAGGGTGTCGTGAATATGGCCTGTCTTTTTCAGTCGATGAGAGAATTTTTGAAGAAAAAAATTCAAAATGCATTTCCTCCTACAGTTTTTATCAGATTTCATTTATTTTCGATACGAGCCGTCTCTAGGGGGTCATGCATACGGCTTGTGCTTTTTGAGTGAATTGGAAAACTTTTGAATTTTTTTCGGAATTTTTGAAAAAAAAATTAAATGAATCTCTTCCTACAGCGCATAAACGCAAGTAAAATGAACTTGCGCTGTAGTCAGATTTAACAACTGCACATCGACGCAAGTTAAATAGACATTCGCAGTAGTCCAGATTAAGTACTCCGCATCGATGCAAGTTAAATAAACATGCGCATTGGTCCGAAATGTGAACTGCGCATCGACTGAAGATAAATAAAGATGCGAACTGGTCCAAAATAAGCACCGCGCATCAACGCAGGTTAAATAAACATGCGCACTGGTCCGAAAAAAGAACTACGCTTCGACGTAAATTGAATAGACATGCGCAGTGGTCTGAAATGCGAACCGCGCATCAACGCAGCCTAAAGAAACATGCGCACTGGTCCGAATTGCGAACCGCACATCGAGGAAAATTAAATAAACATGCGCAGTGGTCCGAAATGCGAACCGCCCATCAACGCAAGTTAAATAAATATGCGCACTGGTCTGAAATGAGAACCACACATCAACACAAGTTAAATAAACATGGGCAATGGCCTGAAATGCGAACCGCGCATCGACGGAAGTTAAAGAAACATGCGATCCGGTCCAAAATAAGCACCGCACATCAACGCAAGTTAAACAAACATGCGCACTTGTCCGAAAAAAAGAACTACGCATCGACGCAAGTTGAATAGACATGCGCAGTGGTCTGAAATGAGAACCCCGCATCAACGCAAGTTAAATAAACGTGCGCAGTAGTCCGAAGAAAGAACCATGAATCGACGCAAGTTGAATACACTTAAGAGTCGGGCATCGACGGGACTTAAATAAACATGCGTTCTGGTCCGAAACGCAGATCGCGCGTCAACGCAAGTTAAATGAACCTGCTCACTTGTCCCAAAATGCGAACTGCGAATCAACGCAACCTAAAGAAACAGGTATACTGGTCCGAAATGCGAACCGGATATCAACGCAAATTAAATAAACATGCACACTGGTCCGAATTGCGAACCGCACATGAGCGTAAGTTAAATAAACATTTGCACCGCTCCAAAATAAGTACCGATCATCAACACAAGTTAAATAAATATGTGCAATGGTCCAAAATGCGAACCACGCATCAACACAAGTTAAAAAAAAACGTGCGCTGGTCCGAAATGCGAACCGCACAGCAACACAAGCTAAATAAGCAAGCACACTGGACCAAAATAAGCACCTTGCATCAACGCAAGTTAAATAAACATGCGCACTATTTCGAAATGCGAACTGCCCATTAACGCAACTTAAATAACATGCGCACTATTCAAAATAAGAACTGCGCATCAACGCAACTTAAATAAACATGCGCACTGGTCCAGAATAAGAACCGCGCATCAACTCAAGGTAAAGAAATGTGCGCATTGGCCTGAAATAAGAACCGCGCATCGACGCACGTTAAATTAACATGCGCAGTGGTTCGAAATGCGAACCACGCGCCAACGTAAGTTAAATAAACATTTGCACTGGTCTAAAATAAGCACCGCGCATCAACGCAAGTTAAATAAACATGCGCAGTGGTTCGAAATACGAACTACGCTCCAACGCAAGTTAAATAAACATGCGTAATGATCCGAAATTCGAACTGCTCACCAACGCAAGTTAAATAAACATAGGCACACGTCCAAAATAAGCACCGTGCATCAACGCAAGTTAAATAAACATGCAAACTGGTCCGAAATGCGAACCGCGCATCAAGGCAACCTATGGAAACTTGTGCACTTATCCAAAATAAGTACCGCTCATCAACGCAAGTACAATAAACATGCGTATTGGTCTGGAATAAGAATCGCGCATCGACGCAAGGTAAATAAACATGCGCACTGATCCGAAATAAGAACCGCACATCAACACAAGGTAAATAAACATGCGCATTGATCCGAAATAAGAACCGCACATCAACACAAGGTAAATAAACGTGCGCACTGATCCGAAATAAGAACCGCACATTCACAAAAGGTAAAAAAAGAAACATGGGCGCTCGTCAGAAATGCGAACCGCACATCAACACAAGTTAAATAAACATGTGCACTTTTCCAAAATGGGAGCCGCGCATCCACGCAAAATTAAATAAGCATGCGCACTTGTCTGGATAAGAACCGCGCATCAAGGCAGGTTACATAAATATGCGCACTGGTCCGAAATGCGAGTGTTGTTTGAAAGTATCTATGGCAGACTATCCAGTCTACCAGAGATACAAAAAATCTGTTTCCCATTTTTGTGGGAAAGAAATCTTTGTATGCATTTATCGGTCTATGTTCTGGTCCGGTGCTAAATTAATTATTGGGCTAGTTCTTTGTCGTCTCATCTTTTGAAGCCCAATTTTTCAGGAAAATTCCCTTACTCATGTACGCTGGAATTGGGTCTTATTGCTTTTCGTAAGCTGGGACTTTGTCCTTGGACCAAAAATTGTTAGGCAATGCAGGGTTTTCAGTTTCATTGAATTCCCTAACATCCAGTGACATTATGTGTTACACAGGGGATCCTGCCTCACTGATGCTCTAGTCTGATATTGCAAATTTTCAAAACATATATTGGTTATTTCCGTCTATAATTTTGCTATTTCTTTGAATTTTTGACAAAGAATTATGATTGAAAGTGTGTAAAATACGCCTGCACGCTTATGTTTTGTGTATACTGTCCACTCTAGTTAAAAGTTATGCTTGGATTTTGAGATGATAATGAATTCCGTATGGTCACCCTAAGTGTTTATTCCTGTGGTCCATTCATCTGCGCGTGGAAAAGCACCTCCATCGTGACATTTAGAACGCCATGTGTAATCTTTGGGACATGTAACGGACTATAATTGTTTCCGTTGCCCCCGCAGGAGGTCCTGAATAGAGATCGCCCAGAGGATCTGTACAAGGGCGTCTGTCTCCTCTACTCACTGTTCAACCTTGACCTGGAGAATTTGACCTTGTCCTTGCTCCACTGCACACTGCCAGGTATGACCTTCAACCTCTCTGCTGTAGATTTAATATTAAGGTTGGTATATTGGCTTTAAAGATTCAGAAAGCTTCTTGTACTTCGAAGATTGGAGGGTGAGCGGACTCGGTTGCGCTCCGCTGTTAAGCTTGAGTTGCCTCTGCTTAACTTGTGGTATATGTTTGTATGCATAAGCTTAAAAAGAACTGTGTATATCTTACAGCTAGATTGTCAAATCAGGCAGCTTATGTACTGCCTGGAGGTGGCCCTTGGCTGCTCAAGATGGTGTGTTTGTTGCACCACTTCGCTTAAATGCTCGCGGTGGCGTGTGTGTTGCTCAGACTTGAATGCTCTTGGTGATGTTATGTGTGTGCTGTAGATGGCGTATGTGTTGTGTTTGTGTTGTATGAGTGCTGTAGATGGCGTTTGTGTCACGACGGTGTTGTATGAGTGCTGTAGGTGGCGTTTGTGTTACACCGGTGTTGTGTGAGTGCTGTAGATGGCGTGTGTGTCGCGCCTGTGTTGTGTGAGTGCTGTAGATGGTGTTTGTGTCGCGCCTGTGTTGTGTGAGTGCTGTAGATGGCGTTTGTGTCGCGCCTGTGTTGTGTGAGTGCTGTCGATTGTGTGTGTGTCGCACCTGTGTTGTGTGAGTGCTGTAGATGGTGTTTGTGTCGCGCCTGTGTTGTGTGAGTGCTGTTGATTGTGTGTGTGTCGCGCCTGTGTTGTGTGAGTGCTGTAGATGGCGTTTGTGTCGCGCCTGTGTTGTGTGAGTGCTGTTGATTGTGTGTGTGTCGCGCCTGTGTTGTGTGAGTGCTGTAGATGGCGTTTGTGTCGCGCCTGTGTTGTGTGAGTGCTGTAGATGGCGTATGTGTCTCGCCAGTGTTGTGTGAGTGCTGTCGATTGTGTGTGTGTCGCGCCTGTGTTGTGTGAGTGCTGTAGATGGCGTGTGTGTCGCGCCTGTGTTGTGTGAGTGCTGTAGATGGCGTTTGTGTCGCGCCTGTGTTGTGTGAGTGCTGTAGATGGCGTTTGTGTCGCGCCTGTGTTGTGTGAGTGCTGTAGATGGCGTATGTGTCTCGCCAGTGTTGTGTGAGTGCTGTCGATTGTGTGTGTGTCGCGCCTGTGTTGTGTGAGTGCTGTAGATGGCGTATGTGTCTCGCCAGTGTTGTGTGAGTGCTGTCGATTGTGTGTGTGTCGCGCCTGTGTTGTGTGAGTGCTGTAGATGGCGTTTGTTTCGCGCCTGTGTTGTGTGAGTGCTGTAGATGGCGTTTGTGTCGCGCCTGTGTTGTGTGAGTGCTGTCGATTGTGTGTGTGTCGCGCCTGTGTTGTGTGAGTGCTGTAGATGGCGTTTGTGTCGCGCCTGTGTTGTGTGAGTGCTGTCGATTGTGTGTGTGTCGCGCCTGTGTTGTGTGAGTGCTGTAGATGGCGTGTGTGTCGCGCCTGTGTTGTGTGAGTGCTGTAGATGGCGTGTGTGTCGCGCCTGTGTGTTGTGAGTGCTGTAGATGGCGTTTGTGTCGCGCCTGTGTTGTGTGAGTGCTGTAGATGGCGTGTGTGTCGCGTCTGTGTTGTATGAATACTGTAGATTGCGTATGTGTCGCGCCTGTGTTGTGTGAGTGCTGTAGGTGGCGTTTATGTTACACCGGTGTTGTGTCAGTATTGCAGATGGCGTTTGTGTTGAGCAGGTTTGCTGGCGGCGTACGGGCCCAGGCTGGAGCTACTGAGCGGACTGCGCGGGGTCGTCCTCGCCCGCCTGTCAATCATGCTCATTGTCCTTCACCAGAAGATGAAAACTTTCAAAAGTGAGTATGAGAAACGCACACTTCATACAGGGGGGGGGGGGGGCGGAGGCGCCTGCTGGTTAATTTAGCTGATTTCACATTATTTTATAATAGTTCTTAGAGCTATATTTTTGCGCAATAACTGTGTCTGTTCTCTGGGCGCACATAAACAAGTAAAGTATTATGTTTTCAATATTGAATGCCGCTTGCCGTGACTGCAGGTGAATTGTGACTGCAGGTCAAGTGGGCGGATGGGCAAGTGTATTCTTGCCCATCCGCCCACTTGATTTGTGTCTTATTTTTGTTGTTGTTATTTTTAGATTTCAATATAACGAAAAAGAGCAGAAAAAGAACGCGGACTGAGATAGAATTAGAGGTCAGTACACGACAGCATTCAGCAATGGCAACTGAAGTTTTTTTTTTCCTTTTTTTTTTGTCCTTGCCCCTTGCTTCAGTCCGCCGGAAGTCATCACGGTTAGTCCTGTCCTTCATCACGACTGGTTTCTGTAGTGGTGCACACATTGTGACCTGCTCTAAGGAAACAGTTGTCAGGGTGAAAATAACATCGGTCAGAGGAACTGGTAAAAAAAACGCGTGGCAGCAGCGAAGCTTGGTTGGCGTTAATGGCTACGCCGTATACAAAAAGACTGGTTGTTGGGAGCCTGAGGCCTGGCAAAGAAATACCGGAAGACCAGACCGTGGCCTCGTGACTCCCTTCTCTCAGGGCCGGCCAGGGGTAAGTATTTGAAAAACAATGAAGGCGGCCCCTATCCCCCTCCACCCCACCACCCACCCCCTGCCTCTTCTTTCGTGCGCAGTGTGTGAAGAAAAAGTCAGCAATTTGATGGACGAAGTGGATGAGTTATTACGCGTTGTTGCAGGAGGCGGGGAGTTCTATCGGCGACGATTTTGATTTGCGACCAAGTAAGATGCGACGGATGACTGACAGCACTTCTAAGCCAATAGGATCGTCGTTCTCGTCGACTGGTGAGCAAATTCTTCACAAAATAATTCTGGCTTCTGACTTGTATTTTCTAGATGCTAAACAGTAGAATTGAACGAAATTTAAGGGGGGAAGGCAAAAAAAAAAAAAAAAAAAGCAACAAGTCAGTCAATTGTATGTTTTTTTTTAAGATATGGCTGAGAGAGAAAAGTAAAAAAACGCCGTTTAAACGGTATTTATATTGTAACAATTGAAATGTTTGTATAATTGAACTCACTGTTGTTTTCTTCATGTTGTATTCCTGTGTTTATTTGTCATGTGTATGATATACGTTAAGGCTTTGTTTATTTATCGCTCTGACTGCGCACATACACGTTAAGGCCTTGTTTATTTCTCGCCTTGATTGCGCACACACACGTTAAGGCCTTGTTTATTTCTCGCCCTGATTGCGCACACACACGTTAAGGCCTTGTTTATTTCTCGCCCTGATTGCGCACACACACGTTAAGGCCTTGTTTAATTCTCGCCCTGATTGCGCACACACACGTTAAGGCCTTGTTTATTTATCGGCCTGATTGCGCACACACACGTTAAGGCCTTGTTTAATTCTCGCCTTGATTGCGCACACACACGTTAAGGCCTTGTTTATTTCTCGCCCTGATTGCGCACACACACGTTAAGGCCTTGTTTATTTCTCGCCCTGATTGCGCACACACACGTTAAGGCCTTGTTTAATTCTCGCCCTGATTGCGCACACACACGTTAAGGCCTTGTTTATTTCTCGCCCTGATTGCGCACACACACGTTAAGGCCTTGTTTAATTCTCGCCCTGATTGCGCACACACACGTTAAGGCCTTGTTTATTTCTCGCCCTGATTGCGCACACACATGTTAAGGCCTTGTACTTTACAGATGTGTTTCTAACGGAGGATGGAGACGACAGCTTAGGCTCAGTGAAAGAACCCATCAATATCGCCCTCGGTTGGTCTTTACTTATCGAACTGTCTGGTAAAATATGCGTGAGATTAAAAGCTGACCAAAGCCTTTGTTGGTCGCCAAGTTTCCATTGTTAATTGATAATTACTGATTGCTAAGTGTTGGATGCTAAGTGAAAATTGCCAAGTGATAGTTTGCGAAGTGATGATTACCAAGTGGTGATTGTTACTTAAGTTTGGGACTCTCTTCTGCTTGGCTTTGCAGCGAATCTCTTCAAGCTTTTCAACAGCATCGTGGTGAGCGAGGAACTGAGCCAGCGGACGAGCTTCGTGCAGGCCTTCGTGCGTGAGACGATCAAGTGCGACGCTTCTACCACCGCCCTGCTGGCCCAGTACATCCCGCCCAACATGGTATGTGCCCCCCCCCCGCTCTGCTAACCCAGTACATCCTGCCCAACATGGTATGTGCCCTCCCCGACCACCGCCTTGCTAGCCCAGTACATCCTGCCCAACATGGTATGTGCCCTCCCCGACCACCGCCTTGCTAGCCCAGTACATCCCGCCCAACATGGTATGTGCCCCCCCCCCACCACCGCCTTGCTAGCCCAGTACATCCTGCCCAACATGGTATATTCCCGCCCCCACCACCGCCCTGCTGGCCCAGTACATCCCGCCCAACATGGTATGTGCCCCCCCCCCCGCTCTGCTAACCCAGTACATCCTGCCCAACATGGTATGTGCCCTCCCCGACCACCGCCTTGCTAGCCCAGTACATCCTGCCCAACATGGTATGTGCCCTCCCCGACCACCGCCTTGCTAGCCCAGTACATCCCGCCCAACATGGTATGTGCCCCCCCCCCCCACCACCGCCTTGCTAGCCCAGTACATCCTGCCCAACATGGTATATTCCCGCCCCCACCACCGCCCTGCTGGCCCAGTACATCCCGCCCAACATGGTATGTGCCCCCCCCCCCGCTCTGCTAACCCAGTACATCCTGCCCAACATGGTATGTGCCCTCCCCGACCACCGCCTTGCTAGCCCAGTACATCCCGCCCAACATGGTATGTGCCCCCCCCCACCACCGCCTTGCTAGCCCAGTGCATCCCGCCCGACATGGTATGTGCCCGCCCCCACCACCGCCTTGCTGGCCCAGTACATCCTGCCCAACATGGTATGTGCCCTCCCCGACCACCGCCTTGCTAGCCCAGTACATCCTGCCCAACATGGTATGTGCCCTCCCCGACCACCGCCTTGCTAGCCCAGTACATCCCGCCCAACATGGTATGTGCCCGCCCCCACCACCGCCTTGCTGGCCAAGTACATCCCGCCCAACATGGTATGTGCCCGCCCCCACCACCGCCTTGCTGGCCAAGTACATGCCGCCCAACATGGTATGTGCCCGCCCCCACCACCGTCTTGCTAGCCCAGTGCATCCCGCCCGACATGGTATGTGCCCGCCCCCCCCCCTCCCCCACCACCGCCCTGCTAGCCCAGTACATCCTGCCCAACATGGTATGTGCCCTCCCCGACCACCGCCTTGCTGGCCAAGTACATGCCGCCCAACATGGTATGTGCCCGCCCCCACCACCGTCTTGCTAGCCCAGTGCATCCCGCCCAACATGGTATGTGCCCGCCCCCCCCCTCCCCCACCACCGCCCTGCTAGCCCAGTACATCCTGCCCAACATGGTATGTGCCCTCCCCGACCACCGCCTTGCTAGCCCAGTACATCCTGCCCAACATGGTATGTGCCCTCCCCGACCACCGCCTTGCTAGCCCAGTACATCCCGCCCAACATGGTATGTGCCCCCCCCCCCCCCCACCACCGCCTTGCTAGCCCAGTACATCCTGCCCAACATGGTATATTCCCGCCCCCACCACCGCCCTGCTGGCCCAGTACATCCCGCCCAACATGGTATGTGCCCCCCCCCCGCTCTGCTAACCCAGTACATCCTGCCCAACATGGTATGTGCCCTCCCCGACCACCGCCTTGCTAGCCCAGTACATCCTGCCCAACATGGTATGTGCCCTCCCCGACCACCGCCTTGCTAGCCCAGTACATCCCGCCCAACATGGTATGTGCCCCCCCCCCACCACCGCCTTGCTAGCCCAGTACATCCTGCCCAACATGGTATATTCCCGCCCCCACCACCGCCCTGCTGGCCCAGTACATCCCGCCCAACATGGTATGTGCCCCCCCCCCCGCTCTGCTAACCCAGTACATCCTGCCCAACATGGTATGTGCCCTCCCCGACCACCGCCTTGCTAGCCCAGTACATCCTGCCCAACATGGTATGTGCCCTCCCCGACCACCGCCTTGCTAGCCCAGTACATCCCGCCCAACATGGTATGTGCCCCCCCCCCCCCCACCACCGCCTTGCTAGCCCAGTGCATCCCGCCCGACATGGTATGTGCCCGCCCCCACCACCGCCTTGCTGGCCCAGTACATCCTGCCCAACATGGTATGTGCCCTCCCCGACCACCGCCTTGCTAGCCCAGTACATCCTGCCCAACATGGTATGTGCCCTCCCCGACCACCGCCTTGCTAGCCCAGTACATCCCGCCCAACATGGTATGTGCCCGCCCCCACCACCGCCTTGCTGGCCAAGTACATCCCGCCCAACATGGTATGTGCCCGCCCCCACCACCGCCTTGCTGGCCAAGTACATGCCGCCCAACATGGTATGTGCCCGCCCCCACCACCGTCTTGCTAGCCCAGTGCATCCCGCCCGACATGGTATGTGCCCGCCCCCCCCCCTCCCCCACCACCGCCCTGCTAGCCCAGTACATCCTGCCCAACATGGTATGTGCCCTCCCCGACCACCGCCTTGCTGGCCAAGTACATGCCGCCCAACATGGTATGTGCCCGCCCCCACCACCGTCTTGCTAGCCCAGTGCATCCCGCCCAACATGGTATGTGCCCGCCCCCCCCCTCCCCCACCACCGCCCTGCTAGCCCAGTACATCCTGCCCAACATGGTATGTGCCCTCCCCGACCACCGCCTTGCTAGCCCAGTACATCCTGCCCAACATGGTATGTGCCCTCCCCGACCACCGCCTTGCTAGCCCAGTACATCCCGCCCAACATGGTATGTGCCCGCCCCCACCACCGTCTTGCTAGCCCAGTGCATCCCGCCCGACATGGTATGTGCCCGCCCCCACCACCGCCTTGCTGGCCAAGTACATGCCGCCCAACATGGTATGTGCCCGCCCCCACCACCGTCTTGCTAGCCCAGTGCATCCCGCCCGACATGGTATGTGCCCGCCCCCACCACCGCCTTGCTGGCCAAGTACATGCCGCCCAACATGGTATATTCCCGCCCCCACCACCGCCCTGCTAGCCCAGTGCATCCCGCCCAACATGGTATATTCCCGCCCCCACCACCGCCTTGCTGGCCAAGTACATGCCGCCCAACATGGTATATTCCCGCCCCCACCACCGCCCTGCTAGCCCAGTGCATCCCGCCCAACATGGTATATTCCCGCCCCCACCACCGCCCTGCTAACCCAGTGCATCCCGCCCAACATGGTATTTGCCCGCCCCCACCACCGCCTTGCTGGCCAAGTACATGCCGCCCAACATGGTATATTCCCGCCCCCACCACCGCCCTGCTAGCCCAGTACATCTCGCCCAACATGGTATGTGCCCGCCCCCACCACCGCCTTGCTAGCCCAGTGCATCCCGCCCGACATGGTATGTGCCCGCCCCCACCACCGCCCTTCTGGCCCAGTACATCTCGCCCAACATGGTATATTCCCGCCCCCACCACCGCCCTGCTAGCCCAGTACATCTCGCCCAACATGGTATGTGCCCGCCCCCACCACCGCCTTGCTAGCCCAGTGCATCCCGCCCAACATGGTATGTGCCCGCCCCCACCACCGCCTTGCTAGCCCAGTGCATCCCGCCCGACATGGTATGTGCCCGCCCCCACCACCGCCCTGCTAGCCCAGTACATCCCACCCAGTTTGGCATGTGTCCCACCCGCACCATTCATCCTCGTACATTTTATCCCCTCCTGCAGTGTAAATACTGGTAGCTACCTGTGTGTATTGCCAGATCGCTGGGCAGGATTGTTTATTTCATGATGGAATTTTTCGCGCGGCTCGGAAAAATATAACTTGTTTCAAATTTCACTAAAATATTAATAACGCTGCATTTCCTTTTTTAGTCCCCCGCCGGGGGACTATAGTTTTCGGGTTTGTCTGTCCGTCTGTCTGTCTGTCCTGCCGTCCGTCCGTCTGTCCGTCTGTCGACACTTTTTTTGTTAACACACTCAAGCCTACAATTTTCCACCAATTGTTAAGATATTGTATATATGGGTAGTACTGGAACGAACAAGGATCGGTATTGTAAATGAGCCATGTCGGCCCAAGGACGTTGGCGTAGCTGAACTTCACAAATTTTCCCAATCCTTACTCAGTCGAATGAGTTCGTTAACACACTCAAGCCTACATTTTTCCACCGATTGTTAAGATATTGTATATATGGATAGTACTGGAACGAGCAAGGATCGGTATTGTAAATGAGCCATGTAGGCCCAAGGACATTGGCCCAGCTGAACTTCAAAAATTTTCCCCATCCCTACTCAGTCGAATGAGTTTCTTAACACACTCAAGCCTACAATTCTAGATCGATTGTTGAAATCTTTTAGATATAGGAAGTATTGGAACCAACAAAGATCGGTATTGTAAATGAGCCCTGTCCGCCCAAGGACATTGGCCCAGCTGAACTTCAGAAATTTTCACAACCTTTACATGCTGGAATGAGTTTGTTAACACACTCAAGCCTACATTTCTAGTTCGATTGTTAAAATCTTTTAGCTATAGGAAGTATTGGAACCAACAAAGGTCGGTATTGTAAATGAGCCCTGTCGGCCCTAGGACATTGGCCCAGCTGAACTTCCCAAACTCTCCCAATCCTTACTCAGTTGAATGAGTTTGTTAACACACTAAAGCCTACAATTCTAGATCGATTGTTGAAATCTTTTAGATATAGGAAGTATTGGAACCAACAAAAGTCCGTATTGTAAATGAGCCCTGTCGACCCAAGGACATTGGCCCAGCTGAACTTCAGAAATTTTCACAACCTTTACATGCTGGAATGAGTTTGTTAACACACTCAAGCCTACATTTCTAGTTCGATTGTTGAAATCTTTTAGATATAGGAAGTATTAGAACCAACAAAGGTCGGTATTGTAAATGAGCCCTGTCGGCCCAAGGACATTCGCCCAGCTGAACTTCACAAATTTTCCCAATCCTTACTCAGTTGAATGAGTTTGTTAACACACTAAAGCCTACAGTTCTAGATCGATTGTTGAAATCTTTTAGATATAGGAAGTATTGGAACCAACAAAGGTCGGTATTGTAAATAAGCCCTGTCGGCCCAAGGACATTGGCCCAGCTGAACTTCAGAAATTTTCACAACCCTTACATACTGGAATGAGTTTGCTAACACACTCAAGCCTACATTTTTGGAAACAATTGGCAAAATGTTATACACATAGGTAGTATGGTTGGTAACAAGAACTGGTATTGTAAATGAGCCATGTTGGCCCAAGGACATTGGCCCAGCTTGAATTTAAAAATCACGAATATGATACGAAGGGTTGTAGTCCAACCTAACAAAATAAAATACCGGGATTGTACGCCGGCGGGGGACATAGTCAGTTTCACTGACTCACTTGTTCGTTTTGATTCTCAGAAGCATGACATGTTAATTCTTGTATAATGTCTCCGATAATTAACTAGGATGTAAAGTGATTGACACCAATTGATTGGCAGTAATTGACTGGTTGTAGATAAGTCAGCTGCTGAGGACGATGCCGAGTCAGTTCAACTTCGATGTCATATTGTCCATGTGCAACCTCACCAACGTTCAAGGTCGCCGTATCGCCGCCAAGGTCATTTGTCAAAACGAGAGACTGAAACAAGAGATAGAATCTCCTTCTGTGCAGCAGGAAAATTCTGACGCTGCAAGTGCAGCTGTTCTGAACTGATGTTTGAACACGTACAAGCCTCCACCCCTCCCCCTCCCCTCCGCCCCCCTCCTCCCTCTATCATGTTGATCTAGTCCTGGGTTTTAGTGGGATTCCACAGTGACCCGGATGTTGGACAATTCTCCTTCTGTGGAGCAGTAGAATTCTGAGGCTGCAAATGCAGCTGTTCTGAACTGATGTCCGCTTGTCTTTTGCAGCTGCCAGCTGTCATGGAGACTTATTTGAACCGTACAACCCCCTACCCCTCCCCCCCCTCCCGCCATGTTGGTTTAGTCCTGGCTTGTAGCGGGACTCAACAGTGACCAAGATGTTGGAGAACTGAAGGTGGGAGCTGTCGCTATTGTCACTGATATTGTTTGAACCGCATATTTGAACCGCATAACCCCCCCCCCCCCACGGCCCAGCACCCTTCCCCCCAATGTTGATTTAGTCGTGGGTTGTAGCGGGACTCGGATGGTATAGAATTGATGAACTGACATGGTTGATTAGTGTGAGACGTGTCATTGCGTGATACCGACAAGCAACCGCCCCCCAACCCCCCCCCACCCCCCAACCCCCACCGCCTGCTGACGGGATGCTGCTTTAACGAACTGCTCTTCTCCAAACGATCTAAATGATGGCAACATTAAAACAGCCAATGATTCGCCCATTTTTCTGAAATGAGACTGAAATAGTGCGAATAACCAGAGAATGCATTTACGGGGCGGTGACTTCCGGTCGTCAGTCGTATGTTTATGTCATATTGTGTATGTTACGGGGAATCTGCATAATCAGGGATTTGTCAGGAAATTTGTGTATTGATTAATATTAGATTTTGAACCTTGTTGAAAGATTATTTCATAAAAAATGAATGGTGAGCTATTGGAGAGTGGAGGGTTATTGGAGATCGCAGGGTTACTGGAGATCGGAGGGTTATTTGAGTATGGAGGGTTATTGGAGTGTGGAGATTATTGGAGATTGGGGGGGGGGGGGGTTATTGGACATTGGAGGGTTATTGCCATGTAGTAAGATTCGGCGTGGGTTGTAGCATCAGCCTGTAGCCTTATTGTGCAGGAAAATGGTGGGGAAATTCACAAATGACTCCTACACGTTGTGAAGGAAAAGTTTCAAATTGGCATTTGTACTTCAGTCCGTGACTGAATATCATTGGAAAAAAAGCGTAAAAAAGGCGAAGAAATTCGATGATTTTCCTTTACAGTTCCGCCAGATGAATAAAAAGTTTATTTTTAAATTTATTGATCTTTTCACGGCAAATCCTTGACTACACAGATTCCAAAAAAATAACAACATATTAATAAAAAGTTAATGATTCTTCTCATCTGGCTTTTCTTTGATGCTCATCTTAATGAATATCAGGATATAAGGAACACCCTCCGTATAAAGAACGCATTCCGTGTAAGGAACACCCACTGTATAAGGAACGCCTTCCATGTAAGGAACACCCTCTGTATAAAGGACGCCTTCCGTGTAAGGAACACCCTCTGTATAAGGAACGCCTTCCATGTAAGGAACACCCTCAGTATAAAGAACGTATTCTGTGTAAGGAAACCCTCCGAAAAAGGAACGCCTTCCGTATTAGGAACACCCTCTGTATAAGGGGCGCCTTCCGTGTAAGGAACACCCTTCGTATAAGGAACGCCTTCCGTGTAAGGAACACCCTCTGTATAAGGAACGCCTTCCATGTAAGGAACACCCTCCGTATAAAGAAAGCATTCCGTTTAAGGAACACCCTCCATATAAGGAACGCCTTCCGTGTAAGGAACACCCTCTGTATAAGGAACGCCTTCCATGTAAGGAACACCCTCCGTATAAAGAACGCCTTCCGTGTAAGGAACACTATCCATATAAGGAACGCCTTCCGTGTAAGAAACACCCTCTGTATAAGGAACGCCTTCCATATAAGGAACACCCTCCGTATAAAGAACGTATAAGGAACGCCTCCCATGTAAGGAACACCCTTTGTATGAGGAACGCCTTCCATGTAAGGAACACCCGCCTTGTACGGAACTCCTTCCGTGTAAGGAACACCCTTCGTATAAGGAACGCCTTCCATATAAAGAACGCCTTCCGTGTGAGGAACACCCTCTGTATAAGGAACGCCTTCCATGTAAGGAACACCTGCCTTGTACGGAACGCCGTCCGTGTAAGGAACACCCTCCGTATAAGGAACGCCTTCCATGCAAGGAACACCCTCCGTATAAAGAACGTATTCTGTGTAAGGAACATCCTCCGTATAAAGAACGCATTCCGTGTAAGGAACACCCTCTGTATAAGGAACGCCTTCCATGTAAGGAACACCCTCCGTATAAAGAACGCCTTCCGTGTAAGGAACACCCTCTGTATAAGGAACGCCTTCCATGTAAGGAACACCCTCCGTATAAAGAACGCCTTCCGTGTAAGGAACACTATCCGTATAAGGAACGCCTTCCATGTTAGAAACACCCTCTGTTTAAAGAACGTATAAGGAAAGCCTCCCATGTAAGGAACACCATTTGTATGAGAAACGCCTCCCATGTAAGGAACATCCTTCGTATGAGCAACGCCTTCCGTATAAGGAACGCTTTCCCGGTCGGTGCTAGATGTTCCTTGCATGGAGATGTTCCTCCACGAAAATTCTCGTATTTTTAGACCTTTGTGTGCATTCGGTAAAACACTTTGTTGGAGACAACAATGCACTGACAACGAGATAAAAACAAAAAAATGCAAGTGCCATCAGTCGCTAGTCGAGCGATTTGACATTATTTCTAAATAACGTGGTTTATTGATGCTCTGACTGTGAAAATAGAAGCCTATTTCTGTTGACGATGGTCATCAGCCAAGAAAGTATTCCTCGTTCCCTCCATCAAGGGGTTCCCTGTGCCTTGAAGAAAACTGGTCTCAAAAAACTAAAACCGGAACAGGCACTGCCTATCGCAGGTGGTCTCTGGTCAGAGGCCCTCCCTATCGGAGGTGTTCTCTGATTAGAGGCGCTCCCTATCGGAGGTGTTCTCTGATTAGAGGCGCTCCCTATCGGAGGTGTTCTCTGATTAGAGGCGCTCCCTATCGGAGGTGTTCTCTGATAGGAGGCGCTCCCTATCGGAGGTGTTCTCTGATAGGAGGCGCTCCCTATCGCAGGTGTTCCCTGATAGGAGGCGCTCTCTATCGGAGGTGTTCTCTGTTTGGAGGCGCTCCCTCGCAGGTGTTCTCTTATTAGAGGCGCTCCCTATTGCAAGTGTTCTCTGATAGGAGGCGCTCCCTATCGCAGGTGTTCTCTGATAGGAGGCGCTCCCTATAGCAGGTGTTCTCTAATTAGAGGCGCTCCCTATCGGAGGTGTTCTCTGTTTGGAGGCGCTCCCTATCGGAGGTGTTCTCTGTTTGGAGGCGCTCCCTATCGGAGGTGTTCTCTGATAGGAGGCGCTCCCTATCGCAGGTGTTCCCTGATAGGAGGCGCTCTCTATCGGAGGTGTTCTCTGTTTGGAGGCGCTCCCTCGCAGGTGTTCTCTTATTAGAGGCGCTCCCTATTGCAAGTGTTCTCTGATAGGAGGCGCTCCCTATCGCAGGTGTTCTCTGATAGGAGGCGCTCCCTATAGCAGGTGTTCTCTAATTAGAGGCGCTCCCTATCGGAGGTGTTCTCTGTTTGGAGGCGCTCCCTATCGGAGGTGTTCTCTGTTTGGAGGCGCTCCCTATCGGAGGTGTTCTGTTATTAGGGGTGCTCGCCATTTTACCGCACCCAGAAACAAAGCTGTATAGAGAAGTGTCACACACACTTATACCGTAGACAACATGCCATGTGTGTCCTCCACGATGTGTCCCCATTGGAGAGGGGGCGGGGGGGGGGGGGCAATGCGTAACGTCATCAGCGAAGCCACACTTGACGGGGCCGATGTATGCACCACCTAGTGTCAAAAAATCCTACTAAATGTCGAACTGATTCGACTTCTTGTGTAACGACTATCGGGTATTCTGTCAAATTACATGTTATAAATTACAAAAAGGCATATTTTTCTTTACAATCTAGTCTACAGTATTAGGTATTGACCTTTTGTTGTCGGGGAAATCGGAGAGTGCAGTTAATATATGTAGCCTACGGAAAGAACGGAAAATAACGTATTGGCATGATTTTTCCTGAGATTGTTATTGCCATGTAGAAAGTGGAGCAACAATAATAGTCTAGTGCTGGGAAAATATATACATGATATTCCCTACCAAATATATACATGATATCCCCTTCCAAATATATAAATGATACATCCACCCAAATATATACATGATATCCTCTACCAAATATACACATTATATCCCCAACCAAATATATACATGATATCACCTACTAAATATATACGTGACATCTCCTGACAAATACATACATGATATCCATACCAAATTCATGATATCTCCTCCCAAATACATACATGCTATCCAGTACTAAATTTATACATGATACCCACCACCAATTACATAATATCCCCTGCTAAATATATATATGATATCCCTTTGTTGGCTTATATTTTGGGAAATAATTTGTCAGCAATTTAATTGTGATTGTGCAGTGGGAAGGGACACACATTTCACCAATGCTTGTATGTACACGCCCCACCTTGCACTGTGGTGGCGAGGCGTGGCTGCTCTCCCCCACTCTGCTGTATGGTGGTGAGATGTGGCAAGCTCCCCCACTTTGCTGTGTGGTGGCGATGCTGGTACACGCCCCCACCTTGCACTGTGGTGGCGAGGTATTGGTACTCTCCCCACTGGTGGAGACGTGAGTGTACTCCCCTACCTAGCACTGGTGGCGAGGTACAGCTTCGCTCCCCCACTTTGCTGTGTGCTGGAGAGATGAAGCTCCACGCCCCCACCTTGCTGTTTGGTGGCGAGTGAATGTGTATCTCTCCCCTAGCATGGTGGCGCGTTATGTTGTGTTGGTAAACAAAGAGCGCGTGCTTGTGTGTTCGCCCCCACCTGGTGAGACGGTTTACTCCCCCCTCATGATTCCGCCTCCCGATGTTAAACTGGGTGGTGGTGGTATTGCACCCCCACCCATGTGAATGAAAGGGGGAAGCAATATCACGCCACCCTAGAATAGAGAATCCAAGTAAGAAAAAGAAAGTTCTGAGAAATAAGAATTGACTTTGGTTTTGGGTTTGGAGTCGTCGCATTTTGATGTGTGTTAGTCCGAAAAATAGCGGAGTGTAAAATAAAGTAGTGTAGAAATTAGACAGTGCTCTTGCGTTATTATTCGTCTTCTTATTCGAGCAACTCACACATAAAAAATATCAAAATACGATCCCAACAAATTGGTGGAGATGCCGGTTTGAATTAAATGGAAACACGGTTAAGAAAAAATAAAAAATTACTCTACGAATTGGAACATTTACACAGAATACGAAATGGAACATCTGAACAGGATCTTCATACTTTAACTGACAATTTACAGAGCGACAATTTAACGGATTCTAAAACTGATGAAATTGTACTTGAGGATACTAGTGTAGACCATAATAACTTTGAAGTTGCCATGGAGCAATTTGATGAAATTAGAGGTGCCCTTAATGAGGTAACAAGTGACATACGTGATGTTCAGGGACGTCTTCAAGGAAATCAGGCGGACTGGTTAAAACCACCTTCGTTTCACGGACTAGCTAGCGAAGATGCCAGAACGTGGCTTCACAAATTCGATGGTTATGTAGCCCTTAAGAACTTAAATCCGGAACAAGGAGCACAGTATTTCCGGATGAGTCTGAATGGCCCTGCATTCCAATGGGTTCAGAGATTAGACGCAAATGCAACACTGGACAGTCTAAGAACACAGTTTACACAGAAATATGTCACAGCTCCTACACTTCAATACAGATTGCGACAGGAATTTGATGCGAGAGTCCAACTGCCAGGTGAGCGTGTTGATACTTATATCAATGACGTAAAATCTCTAGGCGCTCGACTGCAAAAGACAGACATTGAGATCAGAGACGCGATTGTAAGAGGTTTGAATGCACCCTTGAAAGCATTCGTAGTTGGCTCTGAGCCTCAAACTGCTGATCAAGCCGAAGAAAAAGCGAAACTTGGTGAAGTAGTCGAAAGCGCTAAAATTTCTGGATCCAGCTCTGTGAGTGCCCTAAAGAAGTACGATGAAGATGGGGTGAAACAACTTACTGCCATTATCAAACAACAACAGGAGAAAGATGAAAAGCTGCAAACCACGCTTAACACGCTCACCAACGTTCTCCAAACAATGAATATTTCTCAACAGCACCCCAACAGCCAGACACCACCAAGAAGATCGAATGCCGTCATGCGTAGATTCGCGCGACCGTCAGTTGCAGTTAATAACGTTGATTTTCGTTGTCGTTACTGCAATCAAATTGGGCATTTTGCCAGAGAATGTCGACAAAAACAACGCGATGAAAGAGGAAACCAAGGCGGAACCTTCGATAAAGGTCGTGGGCGAAACAATATGAGAAAGAACTTTTCGCCTGCCAGACCCAGATTTCAGCAACCAACCGGCCAAGGAGCATTTAGAAGGCAACAGTGGGAAAACTAAGCTGCCCTGTCGTTACTCAGGCAAACGATGGGGCTATGACATGTGACTTCAGAAAGGTAACTTTGAATTTGATTGACAGAAACTGTATCAAGGTGACAATCAATGGTAAAGAGCTACATGCTCTAATCGATACTGGTTCTGATTTTTCTTTGGTTGGTGAGTCATTTTTCCAAAAATTTCCAGAGCTAATTAAACAAGTTCAGCCGTGTGAGCAGTATGCGTCCACTGTCAGTGCAAATACGTTTAAGCTTGTTGGTCGTTTAGAATTGCCTGTGAACATTACAAATTCATCCTATAAAGCAAGCGTATATGTTTCGCCGTATACGCCATGGGATTTGTTACTTGGAGTAGATTTTCTTAGGAAATACGACATCAAAATTGATTTTCAAAGTGATATTATTAAAATACCACAGCACATGAATGTTTTCTGCGCTGACAGAGTGACAATACCGCCATTTAGTGAAAAAATTGTAAAGTGTTATATGTCAACACGAGCCAAAGCTGATATTTCTGGTACCGTTAGCGGCAAAGCGGTGTTACGCAAAAGAGGATTGGTTAGTGCAAATAGTTATGTTAACATCAAGAAGGGTCATAAGTTTTTACCTGTTAGAATAGCGAATTTAACTAGTCAGCCCCAAACCTTATTTCCAAAATTCAGACTTGCGTATTTTGTACTGGCAGACAGTACGGAAGTACTTAAAGAATTCTCTACTTCCCCCACAAACCGCAAATACGAGCAGGCAAGTGGTGTGACTAGAAGATCTTACGTTAACGTCAGCAAGCTCAATCCGCTTATTGTCCACGAACACGAATTCTGTATTGACGAAAGTAGTCTTAACCCACAACAATAAAACAAAATTACTTCAACTTTTAGCGGAATATGATGACTTGTTTCAAAAACCAGGGGAACCACTCGGGTGTACAAACAAAATTAAACATGACATTCAGCTCGAAAAAGGAGCAAGACCTTTTAAATCAGTGCCATACCGTATGTCTCCAAACCAAAGGAAAGAGGTAACAAGACAATTGCAAGAAATGCTCGAACAAGGTATCTGTAGGGAATCTGTTAGTCCGTTTGCATCACCCGTTTTACTTGTACGCAAAGCTGATAGTTCCCAACGTTTTGTTGTAGACATGAGAAAGCTTAACGCTCTAACAGTTAAAGATTCCCATCCTCTGCCCAGAGTTGACGATGCTTTGGACAGTCTTTATGGGTCAAAATTTTTCGCGAGTTTAGATTTGCAATCAGGATATTGGCAGGTCGAGGTCACCGAGAGGTCAAAACCCTTGACCGCTTTCATCACCCATGACGGACTCTACGAATTCAACCGCATGCCATTTGGCTTGACGAATGCACCAAGTACGTTCAGCCGTCTGATGATGCAAGTGCTACATGGCTTGACATGGGAAATCTGCTTGGTGTACTTGGATGATGTCATCATATTTGCACCCACTTATGACGAATACTTAAGGCGAATACGTATGGTTCTAGACAGATTCCGAGATGCAAATCTCAAGCTGAAAGCAAAGAAATGCACTTTCGGCCAACCCCGTGTCAAATTTTTAGGGCATATCGTTTCGTCACAGGGAATTAGCACTGATCCACAAAAGTGCCAAGCTGTTCAAGATTTCCCAGTTCCAAAGAAGTTGAAAGATGTTCGATCATTCCTTGGGCTCACAAATTATTATTCACGCTTTGTCCAAAATTACCGCATCATGGCGCGACCGTTGTACAGGTTAACGAAGAAAAACATTCAATTCGTTTGGAGTTCAGAATGTCAGAAGGCTTTTGATGACCTAAAAGCCTCGCTACAAAAACCTCCAGTACTTTCTTTTCCTAATTTTACAGAAAAATTCATCTTAGAAACGGATGCAAGCGATCATGCCTTGGGCATGGTGCTTACTCAAGAATATGGTGATAGGCGGCACGTTCTGCAATATGCAGGAAGAAATCTGTCAAATTCTGAAAGGCGATATACGACGACAGAACGAGAGGCTCTTGCAATTGTGCACGGAATCAAACATTTCAGACATTATCTGAGAGATGCCCAGTTCACTGTTAGAACTGACCACAATCCCTTAACCTATGTATTTAAGAGAGGTTATGGGACAGACAGAATTGCGCGATGGGCAATGTATCTTCAGCAGTATAATTTCACTTTAGAATACAAAAAAGGTGTGACTCTGCAGGGACCTGATGCGATAAGCCGTAGGGAATATCCTCCATCAAATAAAGGACCACTAGATCCGCTCCCTGATTTTGATGATGAGATATTCCCGCCGAATATACGTACAAAGGCTGTAGCTTCTGCACGCACGGTAGCTAAAAGACAAAAGGCAAAGAGAGATCCAGAGGAAGTGCATGAAAAGGCAAGGCTTAGAATTTTAGGTGAGCGACTTAAAAACCCTTCTAGCAGTAGAACACCATCTATTGTAGAGCTGCCCAGACCGACCACACCCAAACAATTGAGACAATGGCAACTAAGAGAAGAGTGGATGTTGCGGATGATCAAATTCTTGGAGGAGGAACATTTACCAGGTGATGCGAGACTGGCAAGAGCTGTTGCAGCAGAATCCCCGGATTACTTTATGCATGAAGGGGTCTTGTACAGATTATATGTACCCCCACATTCTAGTGAGAATGACCCACGAATTCGAATTCAGCTATGTGTTCCACAGGAATTAAAATTCGACGTGTTTACCCAACAACACGGCGACCTGGCTGGAGCACACTATGATGCGGCAAGAACATATGCAACTCTGCGTCTTAATTTCTTTTGGAAAGGTATGCAGAGCGAATGTAAGAAATGGGTAGCCTCCTGTGAAGATTGTCAACAAAGGAAGAAACCTCCAGTACCATATAAAGCCCCCCTACAGCCTCTCCCGATTGCAAGAATTGGTCAAAGATGGGCAGTGGATATTGTTGGTCCGCTGAAACCATCTGCTGACGGGATGACACATATTCTGGTTTTCACAGAATATGCAACTCGAATGGTGGAAGCTTTTCCAATACCGCATACAAACGCGCCCCTCATCGCCCGATTGTTTATAGATGAAATCTGTATGCGTTATTCACCACCAGAGTATTTGCTGTCTGATCGCGGAGCAAACTTTCTCTCGGAAGTAGTGAAAACTGCTTGCAAGTTAATCGGAACCAAAAGATTAATGACGAGCAGTTACAACCCAAAATGCGACGGATTGGTTGAGAAATTTAACCAGACCCTCGTAAAGAATCTCTCTATGTTTGCACACAAGAATGGTCGGGACTGGTCAAACTTCATAAGACCTATTGTGTACAGCTACAATACCAGTGTTTGTATCAAAAGCACACACTATTCCCCTTTCTACCTCATGTATGGCAGAGATCCACGGACGTTTATATCTCACAGTTTACCGCAGGTAGATGATAGTGGTTTGACACCGGATGTCCGTGCTCAGATAGCAGAAGTAGTCCAAAGGCTGGAATTTGCCCATAACGACGCCAAATCACATTTAGAGAGGCACCGAGAACGTATGAAGCAGTACTATGATCGCGATGCAAAATGTCACAAATATTCTGTCGGTGACCGTGTATGGTGTTATTTCCCCTATGTACAACACAAGGGAGTGAAGAAATTTTATAAAGGATTTTCAGGCCCATATGTTATCATAGAAAAGACAGGTCCAGTGAATTTCAGATTGCTGCGCTCATATGACTACAAACCACTGTCAAGTGTTGTCCATGTGAACCGTCTGAAACCATATATACATCGCGAACTGCTACCCCCAAACCCCGACGAGCTCATTGAAATTGTAGACGTTGCACCGTGTGAAGAACTTCACCAGCTTGACCAGGAAGAGTTGGAGACAAAAACAGATGGTGAGTTAACAAACTCACAAAAAGAAGGTCAGGAAAATGTTATAAACATAAAAGCAACCGAGAAAATTTTTCCCAATGACACATCTGGACAAGCTGTGGGAAAACTAAAAGATTGTGACAGAAATGATCATGAATCAGATTCATGTGGAGATCCGAGAACAAAAACTTTACAAAACGAGCAGTTAAATAACCCAGAAGTAATTCACGAGGGGAAGACAAGGATCACAAGCAAGGAACCCGCTGATAACACCGCTCGAAAAGTTATTCGCAATTCTAAAGAGCCACGTTCCTCACTTCGTCCTCAGCGACGCAGGAAACAAGTGCACATCCCAGGAGGTATTATCGGACCAGAGTTAGAAAGCGAATCTCTAAGCCATGAGCCCCTTTATAATATAGAGAAGGTAATACGAGGTAGGTATAAGAATAACAACAGAGAATATCTGGTTAAATGGGAAGGATTTCCCTACACAGACTTATCATGGGTCTCGTACGATGACTTAAATGTTTTTGCGAAGAAATATGTGGATACGCATTCTCTGCGTATGACGGGTTGTCCCCGCACATATTAGTTAGCCCCATTACTCACTGCGTGGAGCTCAATTTTTTTCTCTCTCTCTCACTCATATAACATAAGCATATATTCATATGAAGAAAGGTGCTAAATTCAATTGAGGGTGCAAGCTTATTAGCCATACTTCAAGAGTTTATTTTATTCGGATTTTAGAGGATTCATTTTACTTTTGTTGCCGGAACATAGGAAAGTGCACTTTGGTGGTTGCGGAACTGATCACTCCGAAACCTCCAGAGTTAAGCACTAAAAAAAAAAAAAAAAAAAAAAAAGATGCTAATGCTAATTCGCCCCCCCTCTCTGCAACTCAAAATAAGGACAAAGCAATTACGCTTGCCTCCCCCTGTCTTCACCACCAAACTTCACCACCAACATCCCCCTCCTCCCCCCTCCCTTCTCCCCCTCCAATTATCAGTAGCTACGCTTCCCCCACTTCACCTCACCCACCTCTATATCACTTCATTAATATTCAACTTCACCACCACCCCCTCCCCCCTCCCTCCACCCCAAAACATACATCACTATTTTTTTTTGTTACGTCTGAGTAAAAAGGGCATTATCAACTTAGAACTTGTGCCATAAGCAGCTGCATAAAAAACTATTAAGTTGGCACGAACTAAGTTCGAGAACTATTTTACAAGGAATTATCTTTGAGCAAATGCTAAATCACTTAGGATAGGCGCGTGTTATTGCTTGAACTCGTTTAACTTGGACCTCTGTAGACCAGTGCAGTCTAAAATAAGGATAGTTGCTCCACGTGTTATTACCTAAAGCTACTAGAATGAACTCTACTCACAGGATAGGAGCAGTCGTTTTGATAGGCCTTTGGGCTGTATTCACAATTCACTTTACTAAGGGAATCAAAGTTATACATGGAATCGGAAACAACGTTATCATCCGCCCGAATTACGGCGTTGCTTTTGAGAAGTTTCTACCCTTTGATATGACAACCAACTACTGGTATCATACTATTGCTGTACGTTTGCCAGAGACATTGAATTTACCGAACAAAAAAATATATTCATGTAATGAAACGGCGATGGATGGGACTGCAGACGATTTGGCCGGTATTCAAGTTCCTTGCAAGGCACTTAACCATACGCTTCAAATGTACTATGAACTCCAAAATCGTCTCGAACAGGTAGCTTTTACCCAAAATGCTACACTTCAACAACTTTTGTGGCTTGATACTAGAAACCGCAAGAAGAGGGGACTGTTTGACTTACTTGGCGAAATTTTGAAGGGTGTAGCTGGCACTGCCACTGTCAAAGATGTTAACATTTTAGCCGAGCACATTGACGCAATTGAACAAAAGGTGAATGAAGCGACTACCGTTATGCATCACCAAACGCACACTCTCGAATCGTATCAAACATTCATGAACCTCCGATTTACCAACCTCTGGAGAGCAATAAATGCCACGATGGACTTAGAACAGGCTCAGAGCGACGCATACTTCGAACTTCACAGAGGATTTAACGTCTTGAATGCCGCCTTGAAACGTCTGGTAATGACTTTTCAACGTTCGCAGTTGTTCAATACATATTTTCATGGTTTGAATGTGCGTTGTCACATGCTTTCTATGCTTTTGGTTGATGCGGAAAGTTTTATAGGTGCCCTCGAACGTCTGCGTGACGGATACATATCTCCGTATCTTGTAGATACTCGCGATATTAAAAACACACTGAGTTTTATTTCGAAAGCTTTACAGCGCGATTATCCCATGTTTCGGTTAGTGCATACAAGTCTAGATCATTATTACCAATCCGGCAATATCATTTCAGTCAGGTCCGACTCATTTCTATATCTACAGCTAAGAATCCCCCTCGAAGAAATAAGTGTAAAATTTACAGTGTTTTCGGTTCATGCAATACCAATGTCCCTTCATTCAAACACCACGGCGAGAACTTTAGCGCAGGTTGCTCCTTATTTTGGAATTTCGGCTGACGGCCAATATTTTATTGAACCAAACGTTAAAGAGATTGAGGCATGTTATGGAAGCTCGTATAAAATATGTCCGACCATATTTTTAGCAAAGAAATTAGACATGTGGACGTGCACAGCTGCAATATTCCTTGATGAAACCTCAGTCATAAAGAGTCTTTGCCAATTTACATTGATGCCACCTACACAGGAACTCTATTCTTACATTCTAGATCTGAAAAATTCTTCTTTGTTTGTTTCTACAAATGATTTAATATGGACCGAGGATTGTCATAGAAAGGCCCCAGTTCAGATTCCATCCTGCAACTTATGCGTTGTTAAGCGTAAGTGCGAATGTAGTTTGAGCGGTAAAACATTTTATTTGCCCCCTGACATATCGGTCTGTGCAATTAACAGTACCCATTCTGAAACTTTTCGTCATCACTTTAATATGGGTGTGATGCTCGCATTACTTGAAAGCCACTTTGACAAAGCCCTAGAATTATCAAGTCATACCCACGATCTAAAGCCAATATCGTTTCCGAATTCTTACATGAACACTCTCGAAAAGACAATAGCAAAAATTTCGAAGTATCAATTAAAAGATAAGACTATTTCCTTAAACTTAAATGAGTCTCTTCAAAGCCTTACGGAAGAAGATGAAATCCTCACAAAATTTTTAATGAAAGACAGTCTCCCATGGTATGCCCAGCACAGTAATAGTTACTTTATACAGAGTGTGAGTGGAACTGTTTCTGTTCTTTCCGTCGGAGGCATGATTCTAAGTATTTATAATTATTATCACATCCGAAGATTACACGGAATTACCCTTATGACCATGGCTCAAATTTCAAAAGTCCAATCAATTAATTTACAAGACATTTTAATTCCAGGTACTACAACAAAAAGTCCTAATGTCACGTATGAAGCATCTGTAGGACCTGAATATACTTGGATGGCCCCTGTGTTAATAATCTTTTGTGTATGCTTTGTCTTTTGGATGCTAGTAAAAGGATTGGTTAAATACTGTCAATGGTACCTGGAACAATTTCAGCGCAAGCCTATTGGGGCCTACTCAGTAATTTCTGTTGTTATTTTATCAGACAATAATGCCTGCCGTTTTCCATTGGTTAACGTGCCAACAAAAGTCTATAACTTGGCCGTACAAGATCTGGAACAGCCTCTCCGACCTAAAATTACATGGAAATTTTTAACACCAATTTTTTCTTGGAACTCTGACTCGGTAGTGGTAACTTTAAGTGGTGGACCAACTCAAAGTACCTTCCCCCTACCTTCAAGAAAAACTGTACCTCTGCATGTGGCTTGGACGTTTTCTAGGATGCTTCATAAATCGCACTCAGTGCAGATTAATCTAGAGGATGATAACGGTACTTTTTGTATAGCCACGCGCATCGAAAACTGTGTCTCCCTCCGACCGGACATACCACCCCCCTTGGAATCGGTAGAGAATACTTCCCCCACGGCTCCTGCAAGGCCTATATATCCCCGCATAAGCCATCTTCCGACACCAGTTGACAAAATTTCAGAAATGAATTCAATTTAAAAATGGCGTTTATTATAATAACTTGCAAGTTTTCTGATCGACAGGAGGAAAAATGGCAAAAGTTTACGAAATTTTTATTGGACAATATGCAATACTTTAGTATGCACTTAAATAAAGACAATAACAAATATGTTGTGCGGATAAAAACGGACAATCCTTCTGAAACATTGGACTTGTTAAACAATTATGTTTCGCATCTCAACGGTTTGAAACCTTTATGTTTTCCTCATTTAAGTGAGGCTGTTAGAAATGCACTACATACACTTTAAGCATTTAATTCTTTAAAAATTTAAAAAAAAAAACTGTAAAAATGTCTGCTGTTAACAGCACGTTGTGCGAATTATTTCTGAAGCAAGTGCATGAAAAAACAGGACTTGATTTTGCCGCGTTCGTTGCCCAAAATTCGGGACAAGTAATATCTGACAGTCAACCCATTTTGACTGAGGAGACAGAAAGGAAATCCGTTTCACAGTCTCCTGCTACTGCCATCGCGCATGGTAATGAAATAGTAATGAATAGCTCTCCGTTCGAAACTATATGTTTGGACACAGTTAATTTGTCCAGTACGGACTTCGCCAAACCTATTTCACCCTCAAATCCACCGTATTTACTGAAGAGACCAACGCCAACAAGTTTTCGATCGATTTTAGAAGAGCCTTCCTCTAAACGGCAAGAAATCCAGACAAGACCGCTGTGCGTCCTTCCGCAAAAATACATTGTAATAGTCCATCAACATGTGCTAGTGAATACTAAATTCATTTCAGAACTCCAGGAGACGCACGGTATTTATTTCTCGATGTTGGAACTTGCGTTATATCTTGATTCACAACCCACAACATCAATAGCACTAGTCCCCTCATCACCATGCTGTGGGGTAATGAGGGCATTCCAACCGACTTTACCGAACAGCGAAATCATCAAAATTCTTTCCAGATTTTTTTCGCAGTGGACATCACTTCGACCAAATTTACCAAAATTCTAAGTTAAATTTCATTTTAAATATTTATATGTCATATTTTCGTTAATCTGCTAGAGTGTAACGTAACATAAATCTCTAAAGAAAATTCAAACCTGCTGTCTTGCCACTAGATAATACGTAAGTACAATTTTTACTAAGGTTTCAATTAAGATTTTCGCCGGATGAAATACACGTCTGATGTTACTGTATAGCTTGGTAACTTTAAGAAGTGTTAGAAAAAAAGTCACTTAGACGATGGATATACACTGTCATAAATTTATTATAAACGATATTTCTATTTGTAGATTAATTGTGGCAATACATTTTACATATATTACTATTGATGTTAAAAAAGAGATACTTGTATTTCTACGAGTCAACTGCGGGAAGCCTGGTCCCACGGTTTTAAAATGTGTATTTTGTAATATTTAGCTATTGTGTAATCTTTGAATTCATGCATGTTTAGAACTTCACAAGGAACGTATATAAAAAAGCGTGCTTACCTGATATTGCAGTAGAAGTCATTTTTGTAATGCCAAAGTGCCTAATGCGGTAGGTGTATTGATGTTTTGAAAATTTGTAACTGCAGCCGAAAGGAACAACATTTGCACATACTGAGGCTATCCTTGGATGTGTTTGTGTTGAAATACAATTATATAAATTTTATTATTATTATTATTTTACTACAGTTTTAATATCACTTTTATTTCTTTAATATGTTGCCTCAGTTAATTATTAAGTCTACTTTGTTTGGAGTAAAAATGTTTGTTGAAATAATACGAACATTTATACTCACATTTTTTTTTTTTTTTTTGGTCTGAGAATCGATGACTTATAAATTTATATATTTAATCATGTATTCAATATTCAATATAACTGTATATTTTTAACCAGCGCATGTTTTACATGGAAATAATCAAAATGCAAAGCACACATAATGAGTGCCACTTGTAATAGCATTTCATTTTGGCTTCGAGATGTGAAAAAAAAACCCATGCTTTTCCGCATTTGTTGAATTTTTCGTCTAAAGTAAAGCGCTTTTGTTTCAACAATGAATATTTGTAACTCTTGGTTATTTGCGAATAGTATCAACATTTGGATTGAGCGCAAACCTCGCGTTACAAAAAAAAAAAAAAAAAAAAAAAGGTACGTTAATAGATACAGTTGTTTTCGCATTTGTGATTCCTAACCCAAATGTAACCTGCTTTCTTTGTGATTTTAAGCTTTTATCATAAGTCTTTTAGACCGGGAACATTAGTGCCTTTTCATATGAATATTTTATGATAGTTTGTTGTATTATATACATCTGACACAGAACAAATCTGTTATGTGTATAAAAAAATAGTTCTGTATTTTATTTCTTGCAAACCTGCAAGTTAAAGTAGTGCAACGGATCTGTTAAATCTTCACTTAAGATGTTTGAGAGAAACAGCTATTCACTGTTTGAAATTTGTTACTCTGGTTTTGATCAGTTGCCGTGCCAAAGTACATTGGCAGCCAGATGCGATAAACAAATACCAGGACTGATTTATTAAGCTCGCATCTAGGCCTGTTTTATGAAGAGTCACGAATTAATCTTAGACACACTCATGGTGGATAGAAAGCTTTTCTTCTTTTACAACATAAACCAAAATACTATACATATATATGTCTGCATATTTATAATTTTATATTTTATTTGATGTATTGATATGAAAACTGCATTATCAATGATGCAGTTTTCATTTTGGCAAGGGAGGAGTTGTTGGCTTATATTTTGGGAAATAATTTGTCAGCAATTTAATTGTGATTGTGCAGTGGGAAGGGACACACATTTCACCAATGCTTGTATGTACACGCCCCCACCTTGCACTGTGGTGGCGAGGCGTGGCTGCTCTCCCCCACTCTGCTGTATGGTGGTGAGATGTGGCAAGCTCCCCCACTTTGCTGTGTGGTGGCGATGCTGGTACACGCCCCCACCTTGCACTGTGGTGGCGAGGTATTGGTACTCTCCCCACTGGTGGAGACGTGAGTGTACTCCCCTACCTAGCACTGGTGGCGAGGTACAGCTTCGCTCCCCCACTTTGCTGTGTGCTGGAGAGATGAAGCTCCACGCCCCCACCTTGCTGTTTGGTGGCGAGTGAATGTGTATCTCTCCCCTAGCATGGTGGCGCGTTATGTTGTGTTGGTAAACAAAGAGCGCGTGCTTGTGTGTTCGCCCCCACCTGGTGAGACGGTTTACTCCCCCCTCATGATTCCGCCTCCCGATGTTAAACTGGGTGGTGGTGGTATTGCACCCCCACCCATGTGAATGAAAGGGGGAAGCAATATCACGCCACCCTAGAATAGAGAATCCAAGTAAGAAAAAGAAAGTTCTGAGAAATAAGAATTGACTTTGGTTTTGGGTTTGGAGTCGTCGCATTTTGATGTGTGTTAGTCCGAAAAATAGCGGAGTGTAAAATAAAGTAGTGTAGAAATTAGACAGTGCTCTTGCGTTATTATTCGTCTTCTTATTCGAGCAACTCACACATAAAAAATATCAAAATACGATCCCAACACCTTCCAAATATATACATGATATCCCTTGCCAAATATATACATGTTACCCCTACCAAATTTATATCTTCTACCAAATACATACATAATATCCTACCAAATTCATGATATCTCCTGCCAAATACATACATGATATCCCTACTAAATTTATGCATGATATCCCCCACCAAATTACGTGATATCGACTACCAAATACATACATGATATCCCCTACCAAATATATACATGATATCCCTACAAAATTCATGATATCTATTGCCAAATACATACTTGATATCCCCTACTAAATTTATGCATGATATCCTCTACCAATTGCATGATGTCCCCTACCCAACATATACATGATATCCCCTACCATAACATAAGAACATAAACCTGTGGAGCTTATCTGTGTAGAAAATGGAGTGATAGTAACGGTCTAGTACTGTGTAAAATTAGACGTGATATCTCCAACAAATTATTAGGAGATATAAAGACATTGTATCGAATCATTTTGCCGGAGCTGCGACCCATGTGGAAACATATTTAACTTTTAGTACATTGTGTGGTACTGTTCATACATGACACCGCTACAAAAGATTAACGACCCATGTGGAAATATTCATGATTTTTGGTGCATTGTATGATACTTTTAGTATAAAAAAGGTTAATTTTTGAAACCGTATTTCATGACAACATACTCGACAACCCTGACTTTAACATACCACACGTACTGTGAACTAAATGGCACAGTCGAGTGAAAACCCAGATCCCTGTGCGATGTTACTACATGATGAGTATGTATAATGCATGATGAGCATGGTTAATACATCATGAGTATGGTTAATATATCATGAGTATGGTTGATGCATGATGAGCATCGTTATAACATGATGAGTATGGCTAATACATGATGAGCATGGTTAATACATGATGAATTTGGCTAATACATGACGAATATTGTTAATACATGATGAGTATGGCTAATACATGACGGATATGGTTATTACATGATGAGTATGGCTAATATATGAAGAGCATGGATAATGCATGATGAGTACGGCTAATACATGATGAACATAGCTAATACTCGACGGGTATAATTTTGAATACAACGTTTCAAACACGTTATGTTGAACCAACTCCTCTTTATGAACAAGCCATGGGGTTTAGATAAGCCCGGATAAGCCGCGGTATGAACAGGTTCCAGTGCCAGCTTGGTTTAAGAACAGTATTCTACTTTCAAGATTTTTAACTCAAATAAAAATATCTGGTTGCTTCAAAATTGACAAAACTTGTGACTTAAAAAAGGGTATTTCAGAAGCGTGCAAAAGATAAAAGATAAATTATAAATAAATATGCTCTACACTTGAAGTCACTTATAATGAAAATACAACTTATGGCAAGTTTAATTACATGCAAATGTGGCAAGTAAACATAACCGCTGAGAAGTTGTTCAGCCTGACTAGCCTACCTAATACAGTGTCGCTGAGATAACGGCACGGTCAATATTATTAGGTATCAATGTAAATGGGCTGTATTTTGAGCTATGACAACGTGTGCTTTATACATGGGCTTCAACGAACATAATTTCATTGTTAGTTTTTGCGTATAAAATGCAAATTACATTGAAACCCCACTATTAGGGACAAAAAGTGACGTAATGGCAGGGTGTCCCTAATTTTGAGGTCCTGTTAAATTGAGTTATATCTGAATACTGAAGCTTTGGTTATTTTAACTTTATCAGATACCGAAAGTTCGTTCCGTTTTCTTTTCACACTACCCACATTCAGACTTCATAAAACAACACCTTGTATAACAGCTTATTTCACGCATTTACTGAGTATAAAGACAATGAATTACTTGCTCTTTTATGCACATTTTAAAAGACGGAGCACATGTCAAAAGGGGTTAGTTGTATAAAACTTCTCTCTTAAGCACACATCTTTTGTAATAAGCCCTATTGTCTTTACATACACTGTTTTCAATGTAATGTACTCAATACCCACAGATAACAATAGAGAAAAAAACAAACACTGCTGAGTAACAAGCTGATAGGAGTTGTTTACACAACGCACAAAACATATAAAGCAATTTGACTGTCCACAATAGAGGGGTTGTTTTAACTATGTAACCGTACTTACGGGATAAAAAGAGTGTCCTTAATTCTGAATAGAGGGGTTTCCTGAATAGAGGGGTCTCGATATAACACAAGTCTAGGGCGTTTTAAAACAGACTGAAAAATGCTGTCCATAATTCAGGGGTGTCCATAATAGAGGGGTGTCCATAATCGGGGTGTTACTGTACTTTTTAGAAAATTGAGGAGCACCAAATATCCTGAAAATCTCCAAGTGTAATTAAGTTTGATTGGTCATTCAGAGGCTTTGAGTGCTGAAAGTGTGGAAATTAGCAAGAACTAAATGTAGCCAGGAACGGCTCTGAATGAAAAACTTAGTTATGTTTACAAATAACTGAAAATGTTCATGCACAGACATTACAACTAATAAGGTTGTAAAATAGCTGTGACTTTTTTAGAATTAAATTTGCCAATATAAAAATCCCCTGCGACTGTCAAAATGCAGATTTTTGGCTTGCTGAAACAAATCAAATATGTCCGTTAATATGATGTATCACTTTGGTCTAGGGGGCCAATTTTCCATTAAAATTTAGATGGTTATTCAAACCTCGGATAATTTGAAGTATTTTCTCGGTCTCGATCACTGCACATTCAAATTCAGCAGAACATGTTTTGTTTAATTAACTGTTGTGGATTCCACATTAGGAAAATTCAAATTTTGTGCCGAATGTTCCCGACAAATGTCATGGAGGTACATGTGTCATTTTCATACCGATGTTTGTAAACATTATATCAATAATGCACAAAACACTTTGTACTTCAGCCCCGGACGCACTCAACACGACTGTAGATAAACGAAATATAGTTTTAAAAACTCTTACACAGTATGCTATTTTCATATTACACATTAATGACACTCTTATCGATTACACGATAACACGGTTACGAAGTAATCTCTTTGCCTGTTAAATAGTTAAATAAAACACCTTGCAGGACACCATTTGTTATGAGATACAATAACAAGTGAGCTATTCAAACAGAAATATATGATCAATCTGGATCAGAAAGTGTGCTGCTTACTTAACTCATGAGGATTTAGTAGTAAGAAAACCAAACCTTGTATGGGACACAAATGTCATAGAGGTACATGTCATTTTCATAATTTACGATGTTTGTAAATATTGTAACTGCTAAGTAATAGCAAAGTAATTTTGAAAAGATGAGGTCAAAATATGATTGATACTGAAAATATAAACTATGACGCCACATGGATTGTGCTTGACCAAAGTAAGGTTTCTGATTAGCAAGACCATTATTATGTGTTTAAAACATTATTACATAGTACAATTCACGGACACCCTGGGTAGTTTGCCTGGAGTATTCTTGCCTGATCTGTGTGAATACGATTATTTCAGATAACCCTAAATATTTGATTTTAAGAGAAAATTCTATGACTTAAAAGTTACTCATTTCTTGACTGTTATCTATCCACCTTAAATGATTTTACTGTTTCTAGAGACGTATGTGTATGAATGAATTATGATGTGTCTGTTGCGCACAATCGATGTCAAAGTCTTCTTATTCCTGTGTCAGCTTTGTGTTCGTAACCACTTTTCAGTAAATAAAAAGTAACTAGACCAAATTCCGCTACACGTAGCGAAATGGCACCGACTTGCAATGGTACAATCTATCTGGTCAAAGACACGTTTTCCACATAATTGTCAGCTTCCGAATTATTATCTTGAACGAGGGCATCGAAGTAAATATAATGAAGTCTCAAATAATAATATTAAGTTTTCTAACCGTTTTTCAGATAATGGTCAACTTGCGGTTTTTGGCTTTGACCATGACGAAGGAGGTCAAGGTCACCGCCGTACCTGTTATATGCTGACTTTTCGGCCCAAAGGGTCGAAAATAAGCTCAAAATCGCTATAGCTCTAACCTTTTTCGAAATAATGGTCAACTTCTGGATTTTATCCAAGACCATGACGGAGGAGGTCAAAGTCATCGAGATACCTCTTATATAACGTCTTTTAGGCCCAAAGTGTCGAAAATAAGCTCAAAATCGCTCTATATCTTACCATTTTCCAGATAAAGGTCAACTTCCGGTTTTTGACCTTGACCATGACGGAGGAGGACAAGATCACCGAGGTACCTCTTATATGTCTTTTAGACCCAAAGGGTTGAAAATAAGCTCAAAATCGCTCTGTCTCTAACCGTTTTCGAGATAATGGTCAGCTTCCACTTTTTGACCTTGACCATGACGGAGCACTTCAAGGTCAAGGAGATACGTCTTATATAACGTCCTTTTAGGATCAAAGTGTTTAAATTTAAGCTCAAAATCAGTCTATCTCTAACCGTTTTCGAGATAATGGTCAACTTCCGGTTTTCACCTTGACCATGATGGATTAGGTCAAGGTCACCGAGGTACATCTTATGTAACGTCTTTTAGGCCAAAAAGTCGAAAATGTGCTCAAAATCGCTCTATCTCTAGCCGTTTTCGAGATAATGATCTACTTCCGGTTTTTAACCTTGACCATGACGGAGGTGGTCAAGGTCACCGAAGTACCTCTTACATAACGTCTTTTGGCCTCAAAGGATCGAAAATAAGCTCAAAATCGCTCTACCTCTAACCGTTTTCGAGATAATGGACAATTTTTCTCTGACGGATTTCAATATACAAATGTCACATGACCTTGACCTTGACACTGAATGTCGCCATGATGGATTAGGTCAAGGTCACCGAGGTACATCCTATGTAACGTCTTTTAGGCCAAAAAGTCGAAAATGTGCTCAAAATCGCTATCTCTAGCCGTTTTCGAGATAATGATCTACTTCCGGTTTTTAACCTTGACCATGACGGAGGTGGTCAAGGTCACCGAAGTACCTCATACATAACGTCTTTTGGCCTCAAAGGATCGAAAATAAGCTCAAAATCGCTCTATCTCTAACCTTTTTCGAGATAATGGTCAACTTCCGGTTTTTGACCTTGACCATGACGGATTAGGTCAAGATCACCGAGGTACATCTTGCATAACGTCTTTTAGGCCAAAAAGTCGAAAATAAGCTCAAAATCTCTAACCGTTCTTGAGACAATGGTCAACTTCCGGTTTTTTACCTTTGCCATGACGGAGGAGGTCAAGGTCACCGAAGTAACCCTGAAATACCGTCTTTTAGGCCCGAAGGGTTGAAAATAAGCTCAAAATCGCTCTATCTCTAACCGTTTTCGAGATAATGGCCATCTTCCGGATTTTGGTCTTGACCATGACGGAGGTCAAGGTCACCGAGATGCCTCTTATATAACGTCTTTTTAGGCCCAAAGGGTCTAAATTAAGCTCAAAATCTAGCCGTTTTCGAGATAATTGTCAACTTCCGGATTTTGACCTTGATTATGACGGAGGAGGTCAAGGTCACCGAGATATTTCTTATGTAACGTCTCTTATGCCCCAAGGGTCAAAAATAAGCTCAGAAACGCTCTATCTCTAACCGTTTTCAAGATAATTGTCATCTTCCGGTTTTTTACCTTGACCATGACGAAGGAGGTCAAGATCACCGAGGTTACTCTTATGTAATGTCTTTTAGACCCAAAGGGTTGAAAATAAGCTCAAAATCGTTCTATTTCTAACCGTTTTCGAGATAATGGCCAACTTCCGGATTTTGACCTTGACCATGACGGAGAAGATCAAGGTCACCGAGGAAACTAATATATAACGTCTTTTTAGGGGAAAAGGGTCGAAAATAAGCTCAACATCGCTCTACCTCTAACCGTTTTCGAGATAATGGACAATTTTTCTCTGACGGATTTCAATATACAAATGTCACATGACCTTGACCTTGACACTGAATGTCGCCATTCCATCCTTCATGTACTGCGTACTGACACCGTACAAGGGTTGAAACAAGGATTTGAGCTCTATTTCCAGCAATTTTTCGTGATGGAATAGGTTTTTGAAAAAATATTTTGACCTCAATTTGACCTTGACCTTGAAGATCAAGGTCAAAACATAGTGCGGATTTCACGACAACTCCTTACCCTCTGTGTCTCTGCCAAATGCCGTCTTTCTACAAACCGTGTAGGAGGAGTTTTCTGGAAACCACTTTGAAGTAAAAAAACTTTGACCTCAATTTGCCCTTGACATTTAAGGTCAAGGTAAAAAAAATTGCGAATTTCACATCTCATCACCCTCTATCTCTGTGCCAAATTCATCGTCCTACGTCAAATAGCGTAGGAGGAGTTTTCTGGAAACCTCCGAGACGGAAAAAAGGAAGGAATAAACAGCAAGAATTCTTAGCAAAGCATACCCATTTGCAAACTATATTTGCAAGTGGGAATAAATAATATTCCTGTCTAATTTGAATCCTGGAAATAGCGAAAACTCAAAATATATATGACTTTGATGCAAGCGATAAATTAATGTCGTGTAACGACGAAAAAAGCCTGTGATGGCTAACTATCATTGGATAATGTTGTTTATGACTCATACCTTTTAAGCGTAGTTAATGCTGCAGTTTGGCCATACGTCAAACCATTAATGAGAAAATACGCCTCACATCTACTGCTCTGTTAACAATAAATAAAAAAGTAATAAATGTTATTGGTGTAGTTTAATTAGAATAGAGGTTGAGCGAAATGTTATTGATAAATATGAACCTGTTTTCAGAGGGACACATGCTGTGTAATGGGTTGCGTCCACTGTTGTCATTCCTGTGGTGAGTTCTCTGCTTCGGGATTACAACGCCAAAGTGTACTCAGTATCAATATACCGTATTCAATATTACAATACAACCACAGCTAAATTTCGGTTATGTTTACCATATCTATAATAAATTATAATATCAAATGCCTCAAAGATTTGTTATTTTTCAGATATACAATATAATATAATACAATATAATCTTTTTTCCATTATACAGAAAGCGGTGAGTGGAAAGACGCCCAGCGTACGGACGTCTCAGTAAAAGCTATGCCACTTTTCACGAATGCAACACAGTTTTAAACAACGTTGTGGATCACGGTTATTATATTGAGCCTCGCATGACTACTTATGCTGTTAATAATATTATTCAAAAGTCTACAAATAGCAACTGGAGATAAAAAAAAAACTCGCTACTTTTACGAAATCTGTGTATTCGTACCGTTTACGAGAGTATTTTAGTAATGAAGAACTGCACAAGTTGCAAAGATGTTGCCTTTTGAAAATGAATTAATAATTATTTCTGGCAATGAAAAATGAATCTGTAATTGAAAACACGTGCTTGCATATTTTTAATTTGTTTTTAATTTATTTAAAATTAATTTGGCATTCATTTGTTTACAATTATTGAAGCTGCAGCGACCGGACCAGAACCAAGCATACCAGTCTCACCAGACTCACCCTATGACATTCTCAAGACCATGGGATATCCAACGAATCTAGTCGACAGGGCTGTCAATGACATTCTTGACAGAGGTAAATATCAATACATGCCAAATCATTTAATCGCATACCGTTTAAATGTATAAATTAGATAATTGCAGAATTGCGTTTCCTATGTCATCCAAGGTTATGTAAACCGGAGAATGTCACTTAATTGTGCAAGTCGGATAATCGGATAAATAGCAGCGACTTCAAGATTTTTTCAGCGATCCAAATTCTGCCCACTCGCATCCCTGTCTCCGCCTTTAATCCATGCATCTAAACGTTTACCCGCCCGCCTGCCCTCCATCCCCTTATCATATCTGTCATGTATAAATTCATTCGAGTTCTATTAGAGATCAATTAATCCGCTTTTCCCTCTTTCCGTGCTACAGACGTGGCTTTATGAAAGACGTTGCTAGGACTCTTAAGCTATAAGCTGGATAAAAAATGGGTAATAAACCGCTTAATTGCGTAATATTTGGGTGCCTGTCCAAATGTTGCTTAACGTTAATTCAAAGTGTGCGGCGCGGCGTGATCCTTGTTTATTTATCAAAGCCTTTATCTGCCAGATGCACGACAAATTGTGGGCATATTCACCCTCCTATTTTTCTGTTGTTAAACAAATCACTTGAACAAAGTATAAGTGATAACGAGGTGATATATATATACTGATATCCACGCTGCGTCTTGCTTAATTTTAAATGACTCTGAGCCACGCAGCAGTCTCCACAGTGCGCACAAAACAACATTTAAATGGAGTGAACAGTTTAGAAAGGCCGTATGTGTTTTACGCGGCAACATTGATCACAATAATGTGTTAGAGCTCGTATTGAAATTATGTAAGGTAACAGCTTTTAAAATTTGTAAAATATTTCTATCGTTCCGGAAAATAGCATGCAGTGTGGTTGGTGAACAGAGTCATATGGGACATTGGGGTGTCCTCTGTGGGATAGCCCTTGACAAACTGGCTGTCCGCTTAACCGGTTTCGCCTGTATGCTTTTATGTAATCCCTGCTGTGCCCGTCTTACGGGGTTATACTTCTTCTCATTATGAATAAGATAATTAAACATTTGAGGAAACTACAAGAAACGGCACGTCAACGATGTCTTGATTCGTAAATCTTGGCGTGACATATACAGTCCAATCGCTTTCCTTCACTCACACTCATTTAGGTAGAATTTCAAACATATTTAGCCAAATTACAGAAATATTTTACTTTAAAATAATTCCAGTGTTGGATTCTTTACAGGCAAAGAAGTCACTAGCGAAGCAATTATGAACCAAATTTACGCGTATCAGTTACATGAAGCTCAGGAAGGCGCAGACACGACAGCCGATGCAGGTCATACACGCAAGGCACACCCAAATGAGTGGGCAATTACACAACCACCTGCCCACTCTACTACAAGGGCGAGAGAATATCCGGTTCCCTCTGCACCTCCGGAAACGGATTAGCGTATGTGTGAGAGCTGCCTTAAAAATGGGATTGGGATTTTACGGACTCACTATAGCCATCTTGCTGGATGCCAGCATTGTTGTCATAGAGTTGACATATTCCCCCATACGCCGTCAGAACATGCGTCATACGGAAAATGTGTCAATGTCGTGAATTGACCATGCGGCAAAAATTATTTTTTTGACTGTTATCAGCCCTAGGAAAAAATTATGCGGTGTATTCTTAAGTGCATAACTTCAGAAATACGCGTTCAGTGTGTATGTGTGTGTGCAGGATCGATCCGTGAATAGTTTGATTACGACTGACGACACACTGTTAACTAAGGCATAAAGCAATTTTATGTCACTTTATAAACATAAAGATAGGTTACCGTTTTATTTGCCACAACCCGAGTCAGAAACCATCCAAACACACAGAAACAGACTTAACTGAGCTGCTGCGCACATTTCGTGGCTACCGGTATCTTGCTTTATCAGTAATCCACAACTTACTTGTCCTACACAAGACACTGACGATGCAAATAAAATATTATCTCATTCTGAGTATTGGCAAAAGCTGAACCTTACAAGACTGACAGAAATTATCTCACAATTTATATTACATACGGAAAAAAGTTTGAAAATAGAATACTGGCCATTCTCATTTTAAATCATTTGAGGTTAAAAAGCCCTTTCTTCCGTTCTCTCTCTCTCTCTCTCTCTCTCTCTCTCTCTCTCTCTCTCTCTCTCTCTCTCTCTCTCTCTCTCTCTCTCTCTCTCTCTCCCCATCCCTCTCTCCCCCACTCTTTCTCTCCCTCCCTCTCTCCTCCCTTTTTTTTGCTTGAGCACCACCGCAATAGCTATTCCGATTCCACCACGCCCTAACAAGTATCCTTTTTTGTATTTTTACCCTTATGAAGAAAATTAACTGCCTCCCTCAAACAACAGATTGGAAAACTCGGCAGGCCCTGACAGGATGGGTGGGTGGTTCTTTGATGCCCACCCGTATACGCTGACCACAGTTCATACCTCATACATCACAGCACACTGACAACAGTTCATACCACATACAGCACAGCACAGTGACCACAGCTGATACCACATACAGCAGACCACAGTTCATACCACATACAGCAGAGCACGCTGACCACAGTTCATACTGTTTATACCTTCCTTTATTCATTTAATCATACAATCTGCGTCACATTTTGCGTGGCTTTTCCTTTGTCCACAACGCCTACACCTGCTGGCCTTGTATTTAGATACGGTCCTACGCGCCGTTCATGACGTCTGCCTTTCTTCAATCCAACCGCTAAAGGTACATGCCTCATAAGTACACATGCATTTGTTTTTTTACTTTATACTTCGTCTTCAGTTTACGACGACTTATGCGACAACACCAGACATTTTTTAGTTAATTTTTTTTTATTTTTTTTTTTTTATTTATTTTTTTTTTGCAAATGTCCTGAGAGTGACGTAGTTAGTTTTTGCGTTACACCGCCGTCAAACTGGGAAACGCCGTTATCGTCATCTGTTTCTATCCCAATGTCTTTCTGGAAGAACGGGCACAACACTGACCTCTGCCTAAGATGTTAATCCGCCACCCGCCACAGCTACACGTCTCATAAGTACACATGCACTTTCTTTTATTTTATTTGTATTTCTTGGATTTAGTTTTTGCGTTACGCCGCCGTCAAAGCGCTGGTGGGGAAACGCCGTAATCTTCATCCGTTTCTATCCCAATGTCTTCCTGGAAAAACGGGCACAAAAAAAAAAAAAAACAATTACTGATCTATTTTTCCTCATATTTTTCCAGTAATAAGAAACAGTTATTGACCAAATCCTGCAGTCATACACAACTGCCGCGACATTGTCTTCTGTGTTTCTCGCGTTTTTAGTCAATTTTTCAAAATTTTCAACTGAAATTTCTATATGACTTGTCAAATGCTGCAATCTGATTGGTCGACTCCCAAGTCAATACTTTTGCAATGTTGACCGGAATACAAATTTCGAAGAACATTGCAGTTAATTCGTTTAATAAAGCATATACTGATTTATTCCGAATCAACATGGAGATATTAATCACCAGTTAAGAAAATGATGACAGAAAGGCCATCAATGTCTCACTAGTCACGGATATTTCACGCTGACTCAAAATAAGTCAACATCTACTAATCGTTAACCAAAACCCCCAGTTACTCAATGGATTCGAACCCTACACCCATAACTCACATAAAGTTCCTTTTTTGACTTGGGATATCCCTCCAAAATAGAATCCAGTATATCACGTGCCTGGAAGAAAGGTTAGCAATAAATTATCTCGCTTTACTATAACTTGGGGAAATAACAACGCCAGAAAACCTACACATACACTCGACTGAGTCGTGAAGGAACCAATTCATTCATTAACCAATTAATGTACCGACGAGAAAATTTTGCTCGTTTTAACTACATATTTCATAATGTTGTGTCTTAACATCAACTTCTTTAGAATTCTTTACTTTCATCATTTTATTATTTTCCATTTCACAATGTTAATTTATTTATTTGATTTAATTCTACTTGTTCATTTTGCACATAAGTTAACAAAAAGTTTGCCTATTTTGGGTTTTGATTTGTTTCTTTTTTTTTTTTATTTAAAATTCAAAATGGTACGCCATGACATGACTAAATGCCGTGACCACTGCGCGTCATGACTTGACTAATTATCAGAGCCACTGTGCCATGACTTGACAAATGATAGCTACGAGTCACTGCCCGCCATCACATGACTAAATTCATCACTCACAGCGCGCCATCACATGACTAAATGCATCAGTCACAGCGCGCCATCACATGACTAAATGCATCAGTCACAGCGCGCAATCACATGACTAAATGAATCAGTCACAGCGCGCCACCACATGACTAAATGCATCAGTCACAAAGCGCCCGATCACATGACTACATGCATCAGTCACAGCGCGCCATCACGTGACTAAATGCCTCAGTCACAGCGCGCCATCACGTGACTAAATGCCTCAGTCACAGCGCCCCATCTCATGACTAAATGCATGTCATAGTACGCTATCACATGGCTAAGTGAATCAGTCACTGGCGCCATCACATGACTAAATGCCAGAGCCTACCATGCGTTTCCGCCTCCGCCACGCTTTCACATACTTCTCCCTCTCACTCATAATCTAAACAGCCAGCAAAGACACAGAATGACATCTCAGGCTTACAGTGAGTACGCTTAACTGCACCCCCCCGCACCCTCTCCTCCACTCCTACTGGTTTACTCAGCCACTACGCTGGCGTGAAATGTACATCAAACGCTAAATGACGCAAGCATTTGTTCAATGTCCAGCAAGGTGTTAATTACTCAAATAAAATTATTTACGAGTTAAAAGATTGAATAATTTTTAGTTCAATCTCCCTAAACTTCGATAAATGATTTTTACCGGGTTACTGTTATTATTTTTTTTTTTTTTTAGAAAATAAATTATCAATATCGCTCTCGATTTTTTAGTTTGCACTTTAGTCTGGATATAAATATACTTACAATTTTTCTCTCTTCCGGTGATACGGAATTATTATTTTCTTTTAGTGAACGCAATTTGGATTTATTTTTCTCGATCTGAAAACAGAAGCATACTTTTACATTGCAGCCAAACTCCACACCTACAAGACAACAAACTGCAACGCGGTTTTATTGTTTACCAAAAAAGTAAATGTCAGTTTCCCCAAGAAAACACCCAACAGCTACACCCAACGTCGAGCGCGATACCCGTCACGCTGACCCCCCCCCCCCCCTCCCCTTTTTTTTATTTTAGAAATGGAAAGTTTAATATAAAATCGCTCTGGCTGTACATCGGTCCGTAAAGCAGACAGCTGTTCCTGCGCCGCATCCGTCGTAAGTGCACTTTGTAGGCCTCGCAGTTCTACAACAAATCAACAGCAACAATAAAGCAACCGACCATATGTCGCATCTCTGGAGTCGCAAAACACCGCGCTTCTGTTCCACAATGCAAACACAATACGCTTTTTTTATTTATTTATTTTATTATTTTTGTTTTGCGTTGCTACTCTCCCTTATTTTCTAGAATCCCGACAACCCCCCATGCGCATTTACTGATAAGCGGTCGGTCCATTTAGAGAAAATACTTGAGAAAGCGCGCTCTATTCCCCCTCCCTTAAATCGCCACAATCACGCACGCGCATCCAGCTGCCGCGCGCCCTCCTGTTGACTCTTCAGGGTATTCGTCAGTTCTGTGACGCGGCTATCCATTTCCCTCAGCTCGGCATCATTTACCTCGGCGAACTGCGACTAAACAACCGTGAACATCAGACGTAAGCGCAGAGAAAATAGTCTACAAGTGACCTCAATAAGTCACGCTCAGTACATAGTCTACAAGTGACCTCAATAAGTCACGCTCAGTACATAGTCTACAAGTGACCTCAATAAGTCACGCTCAGTACATAGTCTACAAGTGACCTCAATAAGTCACGCTCAGTACATAGTCTACAAGTGACCTCAATAAGTCACGCTCAGTACATAGTCTACAAGTGACCTCAATAAGTGACGCTCAGTACTAAAAACCAGAACGGCACAATCGTTCTGGAAAAAAAAATCTCACTCCATTTACACATTTGAGCTTATTACTGACTAATGGTAAGATCACTCAAGTAAAATGTGCATTCACGGTGAAAAAAACCTTCAAAATCGAAGAGATGAAAATAACTTAGCAAGATTTGTCTTCATTGCTAGCCAAAGACGGGAGGGTGGCAACTGGGCGCAAGGCACTCACCTAATCCGCTTATTATATGAAAGGGCAGAGGCAGGGTACTCACCTGGTCCGCTACAGACCTTCTCCTTGCAATACCACAGGGCAGAGGCAGGGTGTATGGCACTGACCTGTTCAGCCACACAGACCTCGTTACCATGCGACAGGGCGGAGGGAGGGCACATGGCACTCACCTGGTCCGCCCTAGACCATCTGCTGGCCGTACGACAGGGCAGAGGGAGGGCACACGGCACTCACCTGGTCCGCCCTAGACCATCTGCTGGCCGTACGACAGGGCAGAGGGAGGGCACACGGCACTCACCTGGTCCGCCCTAGACCATCTGCTGGCCGTACGACAGGACAGAGGGGGGGGGGGGGCACACGGCACTCACCTGGTCCGCCACATAGACCTTTTGCTTGCCATATGTCTTCTCCTTGATCTTATTCTCCTGTGCCAGCTCCTCCAGGCTCCTCACGACCAGCTGGAAAGTGTATAGTATTCTTTTTTGTGCCAAACGGTTTATTATACCGCTTAATAACTACCTGCACAAAACAGCCTTTTTCTTTGAAGATCGCTTTAAAGAGTTCAGTTCCTTTGTTGATTGCTTTATCAAACTACTTACTTTGTTTAACGAAGTAAATTATGAACCAAAATTTTCTCCTATTTAATTTCTTTCACGAATTTGGACTTATTATTATTATTACTATTATTATTATTATTATTATTATTATTATTACTTGTTTATTTATTTACGCTTTTATTTATTTATGTTATTCTTTTTTCAGGTTTCGAGCTTTCTGAGTTGATTCTTCGTATTGTCTTGTATAAGCCCAAGAACAAGCTACTAAACAAACTAATTCTGCACAGAACTAACCGTTTTGCCGTATTCTTTATGAAGGTTGTTGAAGATGTCCACTGCACTATAAGGCCTATTTTGTCTGTTCAGATACTCCAGGATGGCTTTTTTGGCTGCTAATCACAGAAACAGAGACAAGCGTTTCATTACGAACTCCCCATTTCACCTTATAATTTCGACAGGTGCGCCCACACACGGTTGGGTTTCTGCCATTCCAAGAGGCATTACTTCTCAGCAGTGGAAGCAACAGGAAGAAATGGTTTATTCCGGACAGAATGGAACCAACCGGGAAGAAATTGTTTATTCCGGACAGAGTGGAACCAACCGGGGAGAAATGGTTTATTCCGGACAGAGTGGAACCAACCGGGAAGAAATGGTTTTTTCCGGACAGAATGGAAGCAACCGAGAAGAAATGGTTTATTCCGGACAGAATGGAACCAACCGGGAAGAAATGGTTTATTCCGGACAGAATGGAACCAACCGGGGAGAAATGGTTTATTCCGGATAGAATGGAAGCAACAAGAAGAAATGGTTTATTCCGGACAGAGTGGAAGCTACCGGGAAGAAATGGTTTATTCCGGACAGAATGGAAGCAACCGAGAAGAAATGGTTTATTCCGGACAGAATGGAAGCAACCGAGAAGAAATGGTTTATTCCGGACAGAATGGAACCAACCGGGAAGAAATGGTTTATTCCGGACAGAGTGGAACCAACCGGGGAGAAATGGTTTATTCCGGACAGAATGGAACCAACCGGGGAGAAAGGTTTATTCCGGACAGAATGGAACCAACCGGGGAGAAATGGTTTATTCCGGACAGAATGGAACCAACCGGGGAGAAATGGTTTATTCCGGACAGAGTGGAACCAACCAGGGAGAAATGGTTTATTCCGGATAGAATGGAAGCAACAAGAAGAAATGGTTTATTCCGGACAGAGTGGAAGCTACCGGGAAGAAATGGTTTATTCCGGACAGAATGGAAGCAACCGAGAAGAAATGGTTTATTCCGGACAGAATGGAAGCAACCGAGAAGAAATGGTTTATTCCGGACAGAATGGAACCAACCGGGAAGAAATGGTTTATTCCGGACAGAGTGGAACCAACCGGGGAGAAATGGTTTATTCCGGACAGAATGGAACCAACCGGGGAGAAAGGTTTATTCCGGACAGAATGGAACCAACCGGGGAGAAATGGTTTATTCCGGACAGAATGGAACCAACCGGGGAGAAATGGTTTATTCCGGACAGAATGAAAGCAGCCTGGAAGAAATTATTTATTCCGGACAGAATGGAAGCAACAAAATGAAATGGTTTATTCCGAACAGAACCGGACAAACCTAAAATAATTCATTTTGCCACCAAACGTTCAAATTGTATCCGTGGGGCAATGTATACAGACACGCATCAATCATTATGAAATGTGTAGTGGTGGGGAAACCGGTGGAAAATGTTAACTACTTAACGTCGAACGGTTAACTGGTTTAACACTCCTTTTCTTTCTTCTAAATGAAATCACGGTGAGACAACCTAAAACTTTCACGAAGAAGGCTACAGGATATCGCATCTATTCTGCAACTGGTCACTTTTATATATTTCAGGGGAGGAAACAACGATCAAGGCTAATTTTAACTTTATGAACCACTGGTACGTCGGACATGCCTTTTAATTTATTACAGTGAGAAAAAAATGATTCGGCCGGATCAGACACCGGTATTTTTCAGTGGCCCGGCCACTACATCTAATGGCCACGCCACAATTTGAAACTGAAGCCCATATATCTTCTTAACCTCTGTGATTTCTGGAGGTCGCCTAGTGTAATGAAGATCAAGGCTCCCAACGAACACCCCAGGCGTGTTACTTCAATCAGTCGCTGTTCATGCTTTTCACCTGACGTCACTTCCTCTACAATCGAATATTTTCCGCCAATCACGGCGGCATATTGTAGGTCATCCAATGAACGCGAAACTAGAGCTGATCGATTATAACAGAGGCCGTAGAATGTCCACTATTTGGACTTCCAGTGTGCAAAACTAGAGATTTTAGAGCACACGTTGCATTTTCAGATCCACCTTTTTCATTAAAATTGATCTATTCCCCAATATCAATTGCTCTGGCATCCTTACATGTTGTCCCATTTACAAGTTCTCACCATTATTAAATGGTGTTTTGTAAATTAGTGATTTTTTTTTTAACATTAATATTTCATGTCCAATTGCAAGCTTAGCAGATAGCGCTAATGTATCACTCGTCACAGTGAAAATCAAGCAGTCTTTGGACTGAGGCATTTTCCCCCTCAGGTACAAATTCTATAAAAGTACTCGGGAACTTTTGAGATTGAGGTATCACCGAATCTGTCACAAATCCTCAATCTTTCGGTAGATGTGAAGTGACCAATTTCTGTCATCAAAGATGCAACGACCTTGACGTAAAATTTACGCGATTCGTTTGGAGAACCGCTATTAAAAATTTCAGGTAAGGTTTCACATGAACTAGACCGGAAGGCAAAGAGATCACGAAGAAATTCCTCTGGCATAATAGCTCTGCTATTTGTTCTCAGGAATAACTACACCTTTAAAGGGTACCTCAAAGGCTATGTTTCGTTAGTTTATCTTACAGAGAATGCTTATCGCCATATCGGCTGGTACCAATTCTTGACTTAAAGCATTAAACCAGCAATTGTTTTACAAATTTGGGATTGCTCAAAAATTATCCAAAACTGACTCCTCAAAAGACGATTTAATTGATCATGTCTCAGGATTTTCTCCATATTTTGAATTTTAACTTACCAAAGGTTCTTCTAAATTTACTTTTATTTTTTATTTTTAGGAATTTCACAAATCAGCAAACGCTTATCGCCATATCGGCTGGTACCAATTCTTGACTTAAAGCATTAAACCAGCAATTCTTTTACAAATTTGGGATTGCTCAAAAATTATCCAAAACTGACTCCTCAAAAGACGATTTAATTGATCATGTCTCAGGATTTTCTCCATATTTTGAATTTTAACTTACCAAAGGTTCTTCTAAATTTACTTTTATTTTTTATTTTTAGGAATTTCACAAATCAGCAAACGCTTTTTTTCGTGCCTATCGAAATTTGCCCTTTTTAGAACCGGAACAGGTGCAGGTTTATGTTTATTACATTCTCCTTCTAACCTTACTTTTGGCTTAGTGGCGAAATGTTTTTTTTTTTTTCAATTTTTTCAGTACATAATTTATCTGTTTTTAAAGCAACATCACTTAGAGTTTTATGGATTGCCTGCCAGCTTTCATGTACCGTACTGACGAAGTCATTCAAACGCAACTGAGATTGTTTATTTAAATCTACGTGCTTCACAACATTAAATCGGGCTTCGGCTACTGATGTTAATTCATATAAATGTGTTAATAATAATAATAATAATAATAATAATAATAATAATAATAATAATAATAATAATAATAATAATAATTCAGCTGTGTGTGCAGATGCATAACAATATATCATTGTCATGCACTGCGTCTAATGGGGTCATTTTTAAATAGTTATCAGAATGTCTTTTTAACTCTCCGCGTAGTGGATTGCCTCAAATAGAATATAACTTAAAAATCGGTTTGCCAAAATAATCACGAACTCGGGATTATACCGAGTATTAACGGAAAAATTTTCAATCTTTTTTTTTCAAAAATAACTCACTTTCTTTTATTTTCGTCTGCACACATGACAGCATCGATTTAGTCCATTTATTAAATTTAGAATATATATTAGCAGTCATTGAAAGTATGTGAAAATTTTGGCGGAAGGTGGAGTGCATAAATATCCACCTGGCTGTTTTTTGTTTTGGCCATTCGCCAGAAATTGGCGGAGACTTTGGCGAGAAAACAAAAAAATAATTTCTTACAAAAATCTTAGCTAATGCTAGTTATATAATGTCACCGTCTTAAAATCTTGAATTCGGAAAGCGGATATTCGTACCTGCTTTCTCTCCCCCCCCCCCCGCTCGCTCTCTCTCTCTCTCTCTCTCTCTCTCTCTCTCTCTCTCTCTCTCAAAAACGGCAGAAATATCGGCGAAAAGGAAATTTTTTCCGAAATCTCTCTCTCTCTCTCTCTCTCTCTCTCTCTCTCTCTCTCTCTCTCTCTCTCTCTCTGTGATTCGCCAAAAACGGCAAATATGGGCGAAAAAGCAATTTTTTCCGAAAAATCTCTCTCTCTCTCTCTCTCTCTCTCTCTCTCTCTCTCTCTCTCTCTCTCTTGTGATTCGCCAAAAACGGCAAATATGGGCGAAAAAGCAATTTTTTCGAAAAATCTTAACTAACGCCAGGTAAATAACCTCACTGCCTTCTAAGTTATTGTGATAGTGGTACACATCACTACCTACCTGCTTATTACTTTATTTGTGGCAATTCCCCAAAAAATTGGCGAAAATATTGGTCAAAACGCAATTTTCTTTAAAATATATATCCCCCTGTGGTCTTAATGGGAATGTGCACATCTGTGCCCACCTCACTGCTACTTTTTTGGTCACCCGCCAAAAATTGGTCAAATATTGGCAATAAAAAGTTTTTCTGGAAAATACCCTGTCTTGAAACTTCAACTATAGGTAGCAGGCATTACTGCACACCTGGTCATTACTTTTTTGGTGATTTGCCAAAATTTAGGGGAAATATTAGCCAAAAACCAAAACATTTCAGTGAAATCTTAACCCACACCATAAAAATGGCTTTACTGTGTTGAAATTTTGGTTAAAGATGGTGGTCACTGGTATTGGTACATATCTGATTATTGCTGTGTTTTTAAAATTCGAACAAAATGGCGGAAACATTGGCGAAAAACCAATTCTTACCAAAATCGTCACTAACGTTAAGGATATAATCTTACCTTCTTAAAATTTTGAATTAGTACCTATATGGCCACAACTTTTTGGTGATTCGCCAAAAACACCACTGATAACGCAACTCGCTCTAGATATATGGCCTTAATCTCTTGAAATTCTCATTAAATGTGGCAGGTTTTTGGACCCTATGGTACCGTAGCATTAGATTTTTTCATGATTCGCCTAAAATAGATAGAGATAGTAGCAAAAAAAAATTTTCATGAAAACAAGCCTCCTCCTAGGATTTAAATAGGAACATCTAAAATTTTATGGAAGATAGTGGTATATATGTCCACCTGGTTATTATTGTTTTTTTTTTTTTTAGCGATTCGAAAAAAATGGCTATTACGGTACTATTTTTTTGGGCAATTCGCCAAATTGGTGAATATATTGGCTATGAACATTTTTGTATTTAAATCTTGACTGAACTATTTTCGGGGTTCGCGTTGGCGGGGTTTTTGTCCACTCTTTGGGCATTTTTTACGAAATGACTCACTTTTTCGGAACTCGCCGAGTCTTTCTAGAGTCACACTTTCCTTTTTGACTAACTTTCCTGAGGACCCAGCGCGAACCCTGATTTTAGTATATATTTTAAAAATAAACTATAACCCCTTTATTTAAATTTCGGTCCCTTGACTTTGGTCATGTGACATTTAAAGGCAAAAATGTAAACAAACATTTGACAGGTGGGTGCTGAAGCTAACTTTTCCGCACTTCTATGAACAAATAAAAGATATACAGCTCACTAAAAACTATGCCTGTTTTACAAAAAGGGCATATCGGGCATGAACTTTCTGTAAATGTTTGAATAATAGGAGCTGGTGTGCAGGATTCGTGCCTCAGAACATATGAAGTTGACCCCTATTAGTGGAGCAATGGAAGGCTTCGTAGCTCTGACAGAGGGATATACGATGTTATACAAGTCAGAGCTGACTCGGAGCTAGTCTGGGCCTTGTACATACGAGTACAACGTAATACAGACGAAACCGGTTAATCGCATAGCCAATTTGCCAAGCCCTGTTATGCGTTTATCCGATATATGCCTTTATCCGGAGTCCTCTTGCCGTTCCTATTTTAACACTTGACAAGCCTTTGGCTTTCAAGGGTTATATGAATTTGTGCGAGCAAAATTCGTCCTTTTTTTTCTTCTTGACAGTTTTTTCCGATTTTTTGTGTCTTCTTCTTCTCTGACACTATGGGCCCTACGACCATGAAACTTGGGACTTATGAAGAGCTTGATCTGAACATGTGCATGTCACTTTTTATTTTCGTCTTTGATTTCGTTTCTTTGTTAAAACGCCATGTGAAAAGAGTGTATTTTTTGCAAATTAATGCGTAGCATTTAACGACAGCACAGAATACACATTTGCTCAGTGAGCTTTGTGCGAGCTTTCACTGCGCAAATAGATAACAAGGCGTATGCCAGATCAGTCAATAAAACTTTAAGTCAACAACAACCAAACACTACTCGGCTTATAAGACGTATTTAAGCCGTGTTTTTTGCAATACATTATTCAAGAAATAACAATTGAAGGAAGTATTTTTGCGTTTTAATTTGTTTCAAGTGTTTAACATTTCGCTAGCGGAATGAGCTTCTAGTTTTCATTTGAGGAAGTTTTTATACGTGCACCCTCGCCCCTCATCATCCCCGCATTTGAGAAACTTTGTTATCCAGTTCTTTTATTACTAGTATTTTATCCGAGAGATATAGGTCCATTCCTTTTGAGTTATTTTCTGCCATTTTGACGAATTAACCATAACCGACACAGTTTCGAACTATAAATGGTAAAATTTCTTCTGGGCTGCGTACTGAAATGATAACTTTGCGCTCACGGTTATCTGAGGCAACGTGGGGATTAAGGGTTTCAGGCCATTATTTAGTGAGAGCGCAGGCAGGGTGGGGATTAGGAGTTGCAGGACATTATCTATCGTCAGCTAAGGTAGTGCGGGGATTAAGGATAAAGGTCATTATCTAGTGAGAGCTGAGAGGGTGTGGTGATTAAGAGTTCGAGACTCACTGTTAACAACTGCGAATGGGGTTGGTACATGTACACAATGGGTCAAGCAACAGAAAACAATGCATTAGATAAATAAACGAGGAGCAGCTCACTCCCTTAGTTTGCTTTAAGTGTGGCACTGTTTGGACAGTCAACCAAAATTATGCAATTAACCGGTGTGCTTCCCATTTTAGCTATGAGTTTATCCAGTTTATGCGATTAAGCGGTATGCAATTATTCGGTTAAATTTTCAAAAGATAGTATTGGAAATGGTTTGGGATTTGCGAATAATATGCAGTTAACCGATTTATGCGTTTAACCGGTATGCGATTAAGTGATTTCATCTGTATTTTAAAACTTGATTTGTTTCTTGAAACCAGTATGCAGAATTCGAGACTGAGAACACCGGCAGGTGGACCCTATTGGCTGACCAATGGAAGGGTTCTGAAAGAAAGATACACCTAGTAAAACAAGGTAGGAGGTAGTTTGAAGCAACGATAGCAACAGAAAACTACGAATACTTGCGGGCGATAATATCATATCTCAGTTTTCCGACTTCAGCTGCATTTTCAAACTAACCTGTATGCTCTCTGCCCTTGCTCATGGCGTTTTATTTTAAATGAACCCAACATGGAATCCTATTCAATGAATATCGATAAAAACAATTGAAAAGTTTAAACCGCGGCTTTTTATTTATAGACAAATTTAATCTTTCCCGCAAGATTCTGTCTCAAAAATCTAGTAAATGGCCATTTTCGGAGTGGTTCAAAATTAACTAGACCTTTTTCCCTACCTAGTAGCGAAAATTACGCTTGGGGCCAGAAAAAATACGACTCCGATCTCTTAACCTCTTACATATGGTCTTTTAGGCTCAAGGGGTCGAAAGTAGCTCAAAATCGCTTTTTTCAAGGGGTCGAAAATAGCTTAAAATCGCTCTATCTCTAACCTTTTTCAAGATAATGGCCCACTTCCGGTTCTTGATTTTGACCATGGCCGAAGAGCTCAAGTTCACCGAGGTACCTCTTACATGTCATGTTTTAGCCCCAAAGGATCGAAAAAAGCTCAACATCGCTCTATCTCTAAACGTTTGCGAGATTATGGTCAACTTTTGGATTCTGCCTTTGACCATGGCCGAGGAGGTCAAGGTCATGGAGGTATCTCTTATATATCATTTTTAGGCTCAAAGAGTCGAAAATAAGTTCAAAATCGTTCTATCCTTGTTATAAGGTCATGACGTCATATTGACATCATAATGACGTCATACTAACGTAAGACTCTCCTAAGCAGCATAACTCCAACCCTAGGTCACCTGTTATTCATCATGACGTCATTAGTCACGTGACCTGTCAGTCACGTGACCTGTCAATCATGTGTCATGTGACTCCAACCGCATATCAGGAATGCATTCCCGATCATTAACCTTCCGACCTGAATGGCTTACTTGGTAGAGCAGAGGACTCGTATGAGGACCCTTGATCTGAAGGTCGGTGGATCGAACCCGCCCTCGGGCATCACTTTCATATCATATTATGGGGACCCCCGTGGGAATTTCCCCCATCTGTCTATCATACCATGGGGACCCCCTGGGGGGACAACCCGGGACCCCCACGGGGAACTCCCCCCGTGGGAATTTCTACCATCTGTCTATCATATAATGGGGAACCCCCCGGGTCCTCCATGTAGGACCCCCCGGGTCCTCCATGTGGGGACCCCTCTAGGATGTGATTCAGCAATCCTATAAGAGCACATTGTGTGTGCACATATGTTTCATTCATGCTCTGGCTGCCATTGGATACACATGGAAAACAAGTGAAAACGTTGCTCTTACTTGCTATACTGTTATACTATTGTGCTGTTGTTGGATATTACATGAAGAACAAGTGAAGGATTGACTGGAGTAAACATAGGAGACAAAGTGAAACATTGGTTATTCTTTAAAAAAAAGGAAGTGAAAGATTGGAGACACGGAGACGAATTGGACAAAGAGTCGTGGTAAGTGATTTTTTTTTGTAACATAGTTTTGAAACTATGTTACATCATGTAACACTATGTAACATTATGAAACATTATGTAACATTATGTAACTCTTATATTTTTTGGTAACATAATGTAACACTATGTAACATCATGTAACACTATGTAACATAATGTAACACTATGTAACATAATGTAACACTAGACAACATAGTGTAACAATGTGTAGCACTATGTAACATAATGTAACACTATGTAACATCATGTAACATCATGTAACATAATATAACACTATGCAACATAATGTAACACTATGCAACATAATGTAACACTATGTAACATAATGCAACACTGTGTAACACCATGTAACATAATGTAACACTATGTAGCATAATGAAACATCACCTAACACTATGTAACATTATGTGACACTATGTGACTATGTAACATCCTATGGCTATATGACTGTGTAAGGAGTATGTAATTGCTATGTTAACATATTTAGTCTAACTTATTTGTATGCAATTATCAGATCGTTCAACAGACAAGCCGTGATAGCTCACTTGGTAGAACAGACGGCTCGTAACCTGAGAGTTGTGTGATCGATCCCACCTCGGGACAAACTTTTTTTTTTGTTTTTTTTTTTGTTCACTTTTGTGACTCTGTGACATGATGTGACATCATGTGACTGTGAAATCATGTGACTTTATGTGATCTGTGACATTATGTGACTCTGTGACTTTTTTTTTTTTTTTTTTTTACATAATAGCTATATTTCTATGTCTATTTTCACTGATAACATTTAATTAGCCATATTTCAATGGTTCCATTACAATAACCACACACACAGCATAGGAATAAGTACATGAAAGGTCTCAGAGTGTGGGAAAACGATTGATAAATTTTAGAGTGCACTCGTTCACAGTGTGGGGAAACCGATCAATAAATTCCAGAGTGTACTCGTTCAGAGCGTCGGGGAAACCGATCGATAAATTTCAGAGTGCACTCGTTCAGACCGTGGGAACGATCGATAAATTTGAAAACATCAAAGGCCTAGACCGTGGGAACGATCGATAAATTTCAGAGTGCACTAAATCAGAGCGTAGGAACGATCAATAAATTTGAGAAGGAATGGGATTTTCCCCCACTCTAAGTCTAATGTTATAGTAGTGGGAAAATGGTGCTTCTAGACCATCTTTAGCAAATATAGTTTTTGATAACATATGATATGTAAAATAAGTTTTAGCATTTTACCATGCTACTTATTCAAATTTTTAAAGCTATAGTAGTGCGAAAATGGTGCTTCTAAACCAACTTTAGCAAATTTAGTTCTTAATAACATATAACATATAAAATAAGTTTTAACATTGCATCATGCTACTTATTCGAATGTTCTAAAGTTATAGTAGTGCGAAAATGGTGGTTCTAGATCAACTTTAACAAATTTAGTTTTTGACAACATATGATATATAAATTAAGTTAAAACATTTTAGTATGCTACTTATTCGAATGTTCTAAAGTTATAGTAGTGGCAAAATGGTGGTTCTAGACCAACTTTAACAAATTTAGTTTTTAACAACATATAATATATAAAATAAGTTTAAATATTTTAGCATGATACTTATTCGAATGTTCTAAAGTTATAGTAGTAGGAAAATGGTGGTTCTAGACCAAATTTAACAAATTTAGTTTTTGACAAGCCCAATTCGAAACACGTGTTTAATTTATTTTTTGAAAAATATTACGTCATAGTATTGTTCAATAATTTTTTAACAAGTTCAACAAATTGTTCAACAAGTTGTTCAACATGTTCAACATGTTTGTCCCGAGGTGGGATAACATTATGTTACATTATGTTACACGATGTTACATGATGTTACATGATGTTACATAGTGTTACATTGTGTTACATTGTGTAACACATTGTTACATTATGATGCCTAATGTCACATTATGTTACATAGTGTTACATTATGTTACATAGTGTTACATGATGTTACATAGTGTTACATTATGTTACCAAAAATATATGAGTTACATAATGTTACATAATGTTACATAGTGTTACATGATGTAACATAGTTTCAAAACTATGTTACAAAAAAAAGATCACTTACCACGACTCTTTGTCCAATTCGCCTCCGTGTCTCCAATCTTTCACATCCTTTTTTTAAAGAATAACCAATGTTTCACTTTGTCTCCTATGTTTATTCCAGTCAATCCTTCACTTGTTCTTCATGTAATATCCAACAACAGCACAATAGTATAACAGTATAGCAAGTAAGAGCAACGTTTTCACTTGTTTTCCATGTGTATCCAACGGCAGCCAGAGCATGAATGAAACATATGTGCAAACACAATGTGCTCTTATAGGATTGCTGAATCACATCCTAGGGGGGTCCCCACATGGAGGACCCGGGGGGTCCCACATGGAGGACCCGGGGGGTTCCCCATTATATGATAGACAGATGGTAGAAATTCCCGGGTTGTCCCCCCGAGGGTTCCCCATGGTATGTTAGACAGATGGGGGAAATTCCCACGGGGGGTCCCCATAATATGATATGAAAGTGATGCCCGAGGGCGGGTTCGATCCACCAACCTTCAGATCAAGGGTCCTCATACGAGTCCTCTGCTCTACCAAGTAAGCCATTCAGGTCGGAAGGTTAATGATCGGGAATACATTCCTGATTTACGGTTGGAGTCACATGACACATGATTGACAGGTCACGTGACTGACAGGTCACGTGACTAATAACGTCATGATGAATAACAGGTGACCTAGGGTTGGAGTTATGCTGCTTAGGAGAGTCTTACGTTAGTATGACGTCATTATGATGTCAATATGACGTCATGACGTTATAACGTCATGATGACGTCATTATAACGTCATTATGACGTCATTGGCACGGGTGCGCGCTCAGACCTTTCAATCTGATCCACCACACCCTTCTGACGCCATTATGACGTCATTATTACATCACTGGTTTAGTATGCCCATGGGCGTACTAAAACCCCCATGACGTCACTGTTTTAATACGCCCATTATATATTGTTTTTTTTACGCCCAGTTATACCCTACTATGGTCCCTTAAGCTCAAAGGGTCGAAAATAAGCTCAAAACCGCTCTATCTCTAATCGTTTTCGAGATAATGGTCAATTTCCGGTTTTTGGATTTGACTGTGACCAAGGAGATCAAGGTCGCCAATGTATAATTTACACATCGTCTTTTGGGCACAAATGGTCCAAAAGAAGCTCAAAATCGCTCTATCTCTAACCGTTTTCATGATAATGCCCAACTTCCGTTTTTTTACTGCGACCATAGCCGAGGATGTCAAGGTCGCCGCGATTCCTCTTATATATCGTCTTTTGGGCCCAAAGGACCGAAATTAAGCTCAAATCGCTCTATCTCTAACCGTTTCGCAACAATGGCCCACATCCGTTTTTTTACTTCGACCATTGTCGAGATGGTCAAGGTCACAGAGATTCCTCTTACACACCGTCTTTTAGGCTCAAAAGGTCGAAGATAAGCTCAAAATCGCTTTAATCGTTTTCGAGATAATGGCCAACTTCCGGTTTTTGACATTGACCTTGGCCGAGGATGTCAATCGTTGTCTAAGGTCATGGTTAAATTAAAAGGATAGATGCGTGGGAATTCACCCTATCCACAGGTATTGCAAGTAACTCGAGAGAATTTGTTGTTATCCGCATTAGATAATCAGGGAGGATGGCTTTACATCAACACACAAAAAAGTCTGCAAAATGAATGAAAACTGGAGTCAATTTAATCCAGCAGTAATTATGTTTCACGAGGCGTGATCAAGATTTTTTATAACTGTTTCTTCTGTTGAAAATATGAAAAATTCGCGTGTTACTTTGCTACAAAACGAGTGGTTCATTCCCAAGCGGTGACTCTCAGTTCATGTCCCGAGGCATCATGCGCGTACAAACAGGATTATGTAACTGATCTACAAAGACAAGCTGAAAGCCAAAGCTGGCACGTGCTATCGCTATCACTTATACAGGGGCGGATATAGGAATTTTATTGAGCAGGGGGAGAATTCCAAACAATTGTTAGGGTATTTTTTACATTCGTGTCTAATACCCTTTAAACAGATTTTTTTCATTATTTTTTGTGTGTAGGGGAGGTGGGTAGATGGACCACCCAGATTTTTATTATGAAGTCTGTTTTATACATAAATAGCATTTTAAGTGTTTAAATGTTTTCAAATTTATACCAAAACGATAGAATTATAAATTGTATATTGCAACGATGGTCAACAGACTGGAATATGGTATGGGCATCTATATCAGAAAACGAACTTATTCTGACATTATTTAAACGTCTTATATTGTTGAAATTGTATCTTAAGCCTAATTTATATAGAATCTTGCTTTTGTTGTAACCATAAATATTTCTATGTGACTTGCGTTATAAGAAAAAATAATCCCGTTTTGCAGTCCCTTATTTTGAACACTTTTCTCTCCTTCAAACGTTGTGATAAAGGAGGTCGAATGTTAGAGCAACCGTAAGAATTAGAACGCAACTTCTTGCTTTCTCGAATAACAAAATCAAAATTATATTATATTATTTATATTATAAATTATGAGTTTTCAAGGATCTTATTGTGTACTTAGTGTATTTAGCATTTCAAAATTAAGTTACTTAGTGTATTTAGCATTTCCAAATTAAGATACTTGACTATTGCTTTAATTCTGAGTGCAAATTAAACCATATTCTTTATCTTGTCTACGCACAACAACATTATACAACTATTTCAGTAGCAGTCCAGGATTACTGCTTTGCATGCCAGTGAGAGCAACAAGTATACACTATCACATCGCTGTACTGGGTTAGAATATCATCGACTGCCAACATTAAAATGGTCTAAATCTTTAGAAAAAATGCTAGAGATGCTCCTATACCAAACATATAACAGCATGTGAGGAGAAGAAGAAATCAATTCATTATCTAGCCAATTTTTTACAAAATTATGTATTAATTAGCAACTGTGGTTGTCTATATACTTAAGATGGTAAGTAAAGTATATGTTTTAAAACACTGTGCATTTACCTGCTGTATGCGATTGGCCTTTTTCATTTAGACTGTTTGAATAACAACTTATTTCTAGTGCAATACAAGTTAGAAAAGTATTAACCGGCACATTGATATCCAATCAGATGGACAAATAACTGAAATGTCAAATAAATCTAGATGATGGTTTTAATCGCAACATTATTAGCGTATTTACCTATGTTTTTAAGTCTATGAGATAACTTACCAGTATTCAAATCAAAGACAAAAAATTGGAGTATTATGGTTGTTCATAATTGTATTTTAGTGTCGTATATTGCTACTGTAGATGTTTCATCAAAAGTTCTCAAATCAATTTCAGCATTAATGTTGTGTCAGTATATAATTGTAACGTACAGAACTATTGTTAGATCAACAATAATAATAGAACTGCCAAATCTTGCATACTGCATTTAAAAACATAGCTGAAATAAGACAGTACATCGACCAAACAGCATGTCAAATCCTGATTCATGCACTGATTAGCTCGCGTTTAGATTACCCTAATGCCCTGTTTTATGGCCTACCTAAGCACCAACCGCCTTCAAAAAATACAAAACACTGCTGCGCGAGTTAAAATTCGAAAATTCGATCATATAATACCTACTCTGATATCGTTACATTGGCTACCTGTGGAGCAAAAAATTCTCTATAAAATCCCAGCAATCACTTTTAAATCCATTTACGTAACAGCTCCAATATATATATCAGAGCTTATTACCATCTATAAGCCCACAGGAAACCTTCTATCTCAGACAAAATCCATTCTGTTGGAAATACCCAAATACAATGCCATAACATACGGACATCGACTGCCGCACCGACCAGATGGAACAGTCAAGCGTGATCTTAAAACTTATTTTTTCAAGTCTGCTTATAAAGTCTACTCATTTTTAGTATTGTGTCTTAGGTCTATTTATAATTTATAGTTATTTGTAAGTACTGAGATGATGATAACTGCGCTTGTTGTAGTATTTGTATCGTAGAATTGTTAATTAATACCGGGAGTTTTCGAAAAGAAGCTCCCCCCATATAAAAGCCCCGGGGCTCTTGTTAGGAAACTGTTTCCCAGTAGAAGCCCCGGGGCTTCTATTTGGAGTTAAAATAAAGATCTGAAAAAATCGTTTCCAAATGAAAGCCCCCTCCTTCTCTGCAAGTCTTTTTAAAACACGTCCTTTTAAAACTCGTGCTTCATCCTTCGATATGAGGCAGCCCCTAAACATGTTATGCATCGTTTCTTAATCCTGTGCATTGCACAAGGCGAATACACACCCCCTGCCTACTGCCACCTTTACTCCGTAGTATTACTGGAAATATAACCGGCTGAGTACTGAAACGGGCGGCGTGATGTTGCCCCTCCTTTCCTGCAAGCCTTTTTGAACGTGTGTTTACTAGCAATGCAGACACGGTGCACTTAATCCTTTGTTTCGAGGTAAACCCCTAGACACGTTCTGCGTCGTTGCTTAATCCTGTGCTTCCTACAAGCAACCCCCACCACTATTGTACCACTATTACAGCTCTAGTGACACCGTACAAGTGATATCTTTAAATTCAGCGTTATTAAAAAACATTCTGAGAGGTCATTTATACAAATACTCAAACCACGTTTCACTAGGAATAAGTCACAGGTTTGGCAAATTATGTTCACAAATGTGTGCAAATATTAAAACCAAAAATTGAAAAGTCCATGAATGACCTTGAGTGTCATATCAAAGACAAAAATTTAGTCCTCTTTAGAGGTCTTCTTTCATAATCTAACCAATGTGAGACATCAGTTTCGCTAAAATCCTTACTCTTGCTATTGCAGAGTTGGGCTTATAAAACACACAAAACACACAAAAATCAATTTAGGTAGCCCAGAAGGCACAAAACCTCGGAGTCAAGTGACGATGATGTATAACCTACCAAGGTCATCGAGACACAGAGTTTCATTCAAGGCCATTTTCTTTGGTGGAATTCTAGTTACAAAACAAACATGTTACAGTGTAGAACGTCAAATACAAAGTCCAACGATGACCGAAATGACCTGTTAAGGTCCCCAAAATTTATCATCTTGAGTGGTCATCCAAATCAACACGTTCCCAACATATTCTCAATCATGTCATATCAATCAAGACATTTATGACTGTTGCAAAGTATGCGTGCTTTCGTCCTTTTTGTTTTATTGAAAGTGGAATAAACAGAACGAAGTAACGAAATTTTTAATGTTGGTGTTCTATGTTGACGTATGAGATACGCACACTAATAGAGACATGTCCGTGGTTATATTTAATCCCTCTTTGTGTTAGAAATAAAAAAACTGTCCACATAACGGTGTTCTTTTGTCTTCGATTTTTTTCAGATCAGCAATAGAACTAATTGCAGCTCTCAATTATGATCCATCCGTCTATGTCTTCAACAAAAGCTATAGGATTAGAACGTTTATGGGTGCAGCAATAACAGTTTCTTTCAAAACCATTTTTGTTGGTAGAATTCTGGTTACAATACGCAAAGGAACAATCATTTTACAGTGTAGAACGTAAAATACAAAGTCGAGCGATGGCCTGGAATGATCTCTCAAAGCCTCCAACATCTAATCAACCTGAGGAGTCATCCATGTAAAGTCATTTCTAACATATTCTCAGTCATGTTCCAAAAATATTTATGACTGTAAGTATGAATGATTTCGTTTTATTGAAAGTGGAATTAACTGAAAGAAGTGATGGAATTTTTAATTCGACTTTTGCTTGTCCTATTAAATCTTTTACGCAGGTTGTTCTACTTCTGTGTATTTTTCTGCCTGTTGTCTTTTACTCAGGAGAATTTAATATTTGCTTTTTGCCCAAAGTATGTACTTGGTGTTGTACTTGATAATTTTTAGACTGTGTACATCTATCAAATAATCTAAACTTATTTTGAAAATGTTGGGGCTTTCTAAAGATTCTTCAAGGATTATGCACAAACATTTTTGGCCACTGTGGCCCTATTGTGTATAAGAAGATTTATCAAATTTAGGTTAAATAATTCTTTTCAGTATGACATTAAAATCAAATGCAGGAACATGCCAAAGTTTGTTGCATTATTTGGGAAGTATAGCAAAATATAAAACAATCGGTCAAAGAACGGTAGGGGATAAACTGAGGAACATTATATCAAAATATAAAATGAATGAAATAAAAATTGCAGGAGTATTTTATATTACTCAGTTCAAAGCACAAAAAAACTATTTTAGCGAAATTTTTATCTCTTTGAGGCTCAAAGTAAGAGTTTTTAGAGCCTAAAAAGGGATCATAACTGTCAAATATGAAATGTCTGGGGCAATAAAATGGATTGGGTGCTTCGTCAATAATAACAGGATAGTGCAATCTTTTTATTGTTTTTACGGTTTGATACTTTCGAAATATAGAAATATTATGCTGTAATTAAAAGCTGACATTGTTTGTGAAACACTTTCAACTGTTAGGTTAAGAGATTACAAAGTCAGGTTGATTCCACTTTTAGATGATATTTTTGTGTGCATATGCTCTTATGTTCGCACTTTCTGTTACAGAGACCCACCCCAAACACAAAAGAAAACAGAAAAGTGCAAAAGGGTGATTCGCAGTCGGTGAATGCAACAAATCTGATCTCATGGTTACATGGCATTAGGTTACTTTATTTGCTTATTCTTTTAATTCTCTTGCGTGGTGAACTTTGGAGGATGTACAGTTGTGAAATTGCCACAACGCTATTTCTCCTTTACTTTTAGGTAATGAAATCATTGAATGGAATAACATTACTGTCCCAAAAGAGTAACATATTTTTTCTTTAAATGGAAAAGTTCATTATGTGTCAGGGGACCTGTTGAAACCTCCGAGATGTTTTATTTTTTTTGCCTTGTGGGACTGTATTTTTAGCAATTTATTCGTTGTCCAATTTGCAAATGTGTATTGTTATTGTTTTCAAATGTGGGTAAAACAGGTGCATTTTATCTCACCTAAACGGTCATTTGAAATCTTATTAAAGCCTAGAAATAATTCGAAAATGTATGCCTCTGACCTCTGATAAAAGTACCTTTGATCTTTTGTGATTGTAATTTGTATAGTTTAAAAGGAAAACTAAAGCAGTTTAAACTTTTTCTCATCAGATAACGCCCCCTCCCATGGTCCTTTGGTCTATAGCGCGGTTTGTTGTCGCATTGCACACAGGGATTAAGTTTGTCTTTGAAGCGGCGGGGTATCCGAGCGGTCATTTGTTCTAAAATTAGTTCATTTTATGGTAGCCCCCTTTCCTCCCTGATCAGGTCAGTGGCATTTGATAATTTAATGGGGTAAAAGGTCTGACCAATTAAATCCCAATCTAGGGTTGGTAGCCTGGCCTATCGCACACACGGGCCCGCTATGAGGGCACCGAACCGCGTTCCCACGCCCATTAGAATCTCACCTTGTAATAGCTAAGGGAAGATCTATGAAACCGCCCCGATCACGCAAGTTAGTGCTAGAGCTAAAAAAATACCAGGTGGTTCTCTTCCAGAAAACAGGGAAATCGGGACGTTGTAATAAGTATTAGAACCGTGAAAAGAAAAGGAAACAAAATAGTTAAGCAATGAAAAGTAAATCACTGCATTGTTAGGATATTTTTAGGAAGTTGGCAGAGAGGAGATAGCAGTTTTTTCGGTAAAACTTAAACTATTTTTTTTCTTTTTTTTTTTTTTTTTGTCTTTGTAAATTTTTAAGTGTACTTACATCTGTTTCAATTTGGTGTAGTCTATTCCATAAATCACGACTGTACCGTTTAGCGAATTCTTTCACACGGCTGATTATCCACCAGCTTTCTATAGAACTTAGTTGCATATTACTATGCATAACGCGATATTGTTTTATTGGTTGTAAGCATTGGTGAAATTAGAGTGTCATAGCCTGTATTCTTTTGGGCATAACTATTGTAACTAATAACTGGTTTTAGAACTCCTGTTCTTTTCAGATTTAACTGGAACTAGTTATAACCCGAGTTTACTTCCAGTTAAGTTCCTAACCTCAGTGACATCACATGATGCTATCAAATGGCTTTAAGACTGTAAGTTTTTTTTTGTTTTCTTTATTTATTTTGGATTATTGAGCTATTTATGTTACTTCATCAAGAGAGCTTTATAAACAAATATGGATAATAATATGGCGATGAAAGTTTCAAGTGCTTGAACAAAAATTTTTAGTTCATACATTATTCCGCCTTCCATTTTACTTATTTACATTTTTTGGTCGGGTAAATCTGTTCTTTACGAGCGTAACTAAAATCAGAACCGAATGTAACTGCAAAAAGAATGCACGGTTACCTATACTAAATGTTCCGGTTCCTCTTGTGGCGCGGGAGAAGGACGAATTTTTCTCGTCTTTTTAGCTATTTTCTAAACAGTTTTATACTCCACCTAGTTCGTAAACGTGACAAATGAAACATCAACTATAAATGTTCAAAATCGGATCCTTAAACTGCAGAGAAATAAGAAACTGTTGTGATAAAAGCAATTAGTGTGTGGCATTGTAAAACGTGATATTATTGGTTGTGCTCTGCAAGAAACCCATATCAAAGAAATAGACGTAACGCCAGTTTATTGCAAAGAAAACGTTAGTTTTTACAATATTCATGCTATAAGCTGTGAAAACCATCATAATGGCATTGGATTTATAGTACCCGAAAGTTTAAAATGTGAAACACAAAAAATCATTGATCGCTTCGCAATAGCCCACATTTATCTTGGATGTAATAAAATAGGGATATTTAATGTATATACACCGCTAGATCAAAAAGCAAAAAGTACGTAGATGAAATACTTCAGCTTTACAAGGATATAGAATTTTATTTTAATAAAGGAAGTGCTGTGAAAACTTTTACATGCAGCAATTTTAATGTTAAGTATTGCTTCTGAACATTTAAATTATTGTGAAAATATAGGACCTTTTGGCAAAGGACAGGCAAGCAAAGAATCTAGTCATCTCATCGAAATACTTGAACGATCTGACCTCTACACCAACAACACCTTTTTTAACACCGGCTATCTCACGTAACAACCTGGGAATCTGAGTATATACCAAAGCATCGTATGAACCCCTACAGAACTGAGATAGATTTCATCATAGAGCACATAAATTGGAAAAGAAATAATATAAACTCTTGTTTTTATGTCAATTTGAGTATTGTACACATCACAGACTAGTTGTGTGTTTCTTCAGAAAGAGGTGGTTTAATATAGCAAGAACCAAAAAATAAAACAACTAAAAAACATCCCTGTTGCCCATTTAAATAATCCAGAAGTAAAAGACAAATACGAGTAAAACGTAGAAAACTCGTTTAACAAATATCCTGCGAATTCTATCAATCAATAAAAATGGACGTTTATTTGTGATGTGTGCATCAATGCTTCTAAAGAACTTGAACCACCTAAAACACCAAAAATTTATGTAATGACACCATAACCATCTTATCTAAACATCAGAAGAATCTACAAAATATTAATAAAAACTTCGATAATCCAGCAAAACGTACAGCATTTAAAAAATCACGAAAAGGGCTTTAAATGATATAAAAAAGAACTCAAAATAGAGTAGGAAAAAGAATTTTAAATCAAATAGAAGAAATTGAAAATAGCAAAAATGACAGTCGACGTATGTTCAAAGCCATCCGTGTTCTACAACAACAGACAAATAATAATGTGTGTTTGTCAAAGCAGAAAATGGAAACGTAGTAAATAGTACTGATCAAAAACTTCAAATAACTTCAGACTTTTTTGAAAGTGTATTGAATCCAAAACACATAGATCCGTTCCCAAACATGGAACCGAAAAAAAAACTAAAAAGTCCTTTCTCCCGGCGAAGAAATAAACAAAGCAATTAAATCACAAAAAAAAACAACAGGAGTGCCGGAATTGACAAGTTAAAGGCAAAATATTGAACTGCGTTCCACAGAAAATTTTAGCAGATATCTTAAATAATGTATGCGAAACAGGAAAATACCCAAAAGAAATGTCTATTGTACTATTAACACCTTTACCAAAACCAGGCAAACCTAAAGGTCCACCATAGAACCTACGGCCAGTAATACTTGTATCCGTCCTTAGAAAACTTTTAGCAATTTATATTACACGTAGTATTAGTGATATACTGTTTACACATATAATCCCGGATACACAAGCTGCATACCGATCAGGCAGAAGTGCGACAGAACTCACATTCTCCTTCAAGTTAATAACTGAGAAAGCAATAACTAGTGAGTATTACAACATACACCTGCTTATGCTAGACATGAGCAAAGCTTTTGACACTATTAAACGTGATATACTCATAGATGGTTTCAAAGTAGTGTTAGAATTCGATGAACTTTACATGCTCTGTATTCTGCTAAGTGATATACAACTTAGCATAAAAATAGGAAAAATATACGGAAAATTCTGTTCAAGCACAATTGGATCACCACAAGGAGATGGAACTTCAGCTATACTCTTCTTAACATACCTAGCCAATTCCATGAAAAGGCAACCTGGTTTTGTGTTCGACAATTACAGCAATCTCCATTTCCTACCAGATCAACAATTTGCTGACGACATAAGTTACGGATCTACGCTTAAAAGTGAAATAAATAGAATTGAAAACGGAACAACAAAATCACTCAAAGACAGAAACCTACAAATAAACAACAGAAAAACCGAAAAATACACTATTCGCAAAAGCGATAGCACTGATTGGACAAGCTGCAAATTAGTGGGCAGTTTACTTGGAGGAGAGGAAGACATCAATAGAAGAAAAACACCAGCGAATAATGCTTTTAATAAACTAATACCGTATTAACTTCGAAACAACTAAATCTGCCTGTTAAAATCCGCGTCTTTAATGCATTAATCGAATCACTTTTCCTACACAACAGTGAAGTGTGGGGTCTCACTAAATGCCAGAAACATGAAATAGACATTTTCACCGCAACTCCTAAGAACTATATTATCCATCAGATTTAGTACTGGAAACTGGATTAGTAACGAAGAACTGAATAAAAAGACAAACCAAACACCGCGGTCAATTCTTATCAGAAAACACCGCTGGAGCTTCTTTGGACACGTTTGCAGGTTGCCTGAAACTACGACAGCAAGTAGAGCTCTTAAAGAAGCAACCCAACAAGTAAAAAGACCTCCAGGAAGACAAAAAAACAACGTACCTGTCTACAATAAAAAGCTATCTACAAAATAAAGGCATCTATTTAATCTCACCAGCCAAAAAAATTGGCACAAAACTATGTAGAAAGACTCTGTATAGAAACGCATAGAACTTTGCTCTGTAAGCGTATCCCAATGACGCCGACGACGACTCACACTATCGTGATGCGAATAGATCTTTCGCAAGAAAAAACTCTAGTGGAAAAAAGAATGAAAAGAATTAAGATACAATGTCACCCGTTAGATTGTTAGCCAGACATATTCTTTCAAATCCTCATATACATCACAGGTAAGGACAGTTTAAAACAATTCAGCCATTTTTTGGGGGGAATGACAAAAATTGAGCGATAATATGGCTTTACAGGCATTCCCGATTTCGCAATGATTCATTCGCCATTTAGGTAGCGGCAGAAAAAAGGAACACAGGTCAAATGCCTTTTTCTTGGAAGTCTAATTAGAGAAGGGGGCATTCAAGTTTCAGTACCTTCAAACACTTTCGCACAAGTATACGTTTGTATGGCAAATAAACAAGTGAATTTTCAAAAGTTATTTTAATTTACCCTTATTGCATTTTATTTATATTAAGAGCATACTGACGAATTTTGTGGGTGCTAATATATGATAAGAGCCAATTCTCATATGTGTTCTGGACTGAAACACTTTCCCGAAACGTCCCAAAATGAAAAGACTGGCAAACGAAACCCACAATTTTGTTTTAGGAAATAGGACTGGCATTCCCAGCCATTTTAAACTGGTGTTTTTATTGTTTTTACCTATAGTTACGAGTAGGTATTTTGATTAAAAAATTCTAATAAAATCTTACCCGGATTTTTTTCTTAAACTCTAACCAATTTGAATGTGTGTTTTATGATTAATTAATTTTTCTAGATATATATTAATGCGTTACATATTTAAGTATTATTAAATTTGATGGTCGAGAAATTCCGAATAGGTCCAAAAACTCTTTACAAAACCTTTATTTTTTAAATCAGAACCCTGGAACTCCTTTCGTAGGGATTTTGATCTACTATTATAAGTGAAAAATGCATTATTCCATTTTAGTTCCCGCTATTTCGAGCAGTTCGAACGGTTAAATATGCATTATAGACAACTTAAGTGAAGTAGTTTTGTGAGATTTTTCGTTCCGGTATGAAAAAGATGAAGAAATAGTTCATGTTTGTAAAATACTGTTACGTTTCTACTGTTTTACACGTCTCATTTTTGTTGCCGAATGAAAGCAGAAGACCCAGAAATTTTGGTGTAGACATTCGAGTCACGTTCTGAGCTGTACGTAACCAAGTCTGTTGATCATTGCGACATGGCGAATTGTTGTTGAAGATAAAATAATTTTATTCTAGCTTCAATATTCTTATATACAAAATAAAATAAACTTAATATTCTTATATGCAAAATAAAATTTTAAGAAAATGTTTGACTTTATTACAGTGGAAGCTAGAAGGGCCAAGGGTTAGAAGCAGTAGCTTTTACTGAACCCACCCTTACACTGCATTATTTACCAGAACATTATTCAAGTGCCGTTTATCTTTGCTGAAAAAGACAAAGGGACACTACATTTTACAATATTATCTTTACAATAATACTTAAGGTACATCTCAGTACATAAGGTTATACATCGCAATATTCGTTGTTAAACCGCCAACCTTCTTTGGTTCGGTCTCTTGTGTCTAACACCTTTTAATTCTCCAGACCCACTGGGGATTCCACGAAAATAGTACTCGTAAAGGAGACGAACTACTTTTTTAAATATGTTCAACAACCAACCTCTGCGGCCACTTCGCAGACCAGGGTTGGCAAGTTTTGGACACGGGCAGTTTTTACCAGTGATTTTACCAGGTTTTTACCGTCCGGAAAAAAAAATACTTTTGGACATGGAAAAAAGTGGCAAAAACTATATCTTAAATAACCTTGTTTCCCGCTGTGTGCACATGGGAAGTGTATGCCTTATCAGCACGTCATTCCGCCCTGTTACTCTGTATTGCAACTAACACCCTTTTTAGCGCTCAGCCAATATTGGCTGAAGGCTATTGCTGTCTGTCCGTCTGTCTATCTGTCTGTCCGTAAACTTTTTTATCCGGGCGATATCTCAAAAAGTATTCATCGAATCTTCACCAAACCTTACAGGAAGGAAGAATATATATAGTGTAGATGTGCAACGAGGGGTTCAGTTTGTCCCTTGTCCGTCTGTCTGTCCGTTCGTCACACTTTAAACTTTTTTCTTGTCCGGGCGATATCTCAAAAACTATTTATGGGATCTTCACCAAACCTTACAGAAAGAAAGTATATATAGTGCAGATGTGCAACGGGGGGTTCAATTTGGCTCGTGTCCATCCGTCCGTCGCACTTTAAACTTTTTTTCTTGTCCGGGCGATATCTCAAAAACTATTCTTGGGATCTTCACTAAACCTTGCAGGAAGGAAGTATATATAGTGCAGATGTGCAACAGGGGGTTCAATTTGGCTCGTGTCCATCCGTCCGTCGCACTTTAAACTTTTTTTCTTGTCCGGACGATATCTCAAAAACTATGTATGGGATCTTCACCAAACCCTACAGGAAGGAAGTATATATAGTGGAGATGTGCAACGAGGGGTTCAGTTTGTCCCTTGTCCGCCCGTCTGTCCGTCCGTCACACTTTAAACTTTTTCTTGTCCGGGCGATATCTCAAAAACTATTTATGGGATCTTCACCAAACCTTACAGGAAGGAAGTATATATAGTGGAGATGTGCAACGAGGGGTTCAATTTGTCCCTTGTCCGTCTGTCCGTTCGTTACACTTTGAACTTTTTTCTTGTCCGGGCGATATCACAAAAACTATGGGATCTTCACCAAACCTTACAGGAAGAAAGTATATATAGTGCAGATGTGCAACGGGGGGTTCAATTTGGCTCGTGTCCATCCGTCCGTCGCACTTTAAACTTTTTTTCTTGTCCGGACGATATCTCAAAAACTATGTATGGGATCTTCACCAAACCCTACAGGAAGGAAGTATATATAGTGGAGATGTGCAACGAGGGGTTCAGTTTGTCCCTTGTCCGCCCGTCTGTCCGTCCGTCACACTTTAAACTTTTTCTTGTCCGGGCGATATCTCAAAAACTATTTATGGGATCTTCACCAAACCTTACAGGAAGGAAGTATATATAGTGGAGATGTGCAACGAGGGGTTCAATTTGTCCCTTGTCCGTCTGTCCGTTCGTTACACTTTGAACTTTTTTCTTGTCCGGGCGATATCACAAAAACTATGGGATCTTCACCAAACCTTACAGGATGAAAGTATATATAGTGCAGATGTGCAACGGGGGGTTCAATTTGGCTCGTGTCCATCCGTCCGTCGCACTTTAAACTTTTTTTTCTTGTCCGGACGATATCTCAAAAACTATGTATGGGATCTTCACCAAACCCTACAGGAAGGAAGTATATATAGTGGAGATGTGCAACGGGGGGTTCAGTTTGTCCCTTGTCCGCCCGTCAGTCGAGCCGTCTGTCACACTTCAGTCTCACGCGCCTGCAGGCCACATTGGTTTCAAATTTTGTACGCGGCTTCTCTGGACCCTTCCGCAGAGCAGTGACAAGAATTTTCCGGATCCGAAAAAAAATTGACAAAATGGCGGACTTTTTAAAATCGAAATGGTTTTCGTCACAAAGCTTTCGCCAGTCACGTTGGTTTAAATTTATGGCGTCCTTTCCTTCTTTCCCACTTGTTTCTTTGGCAAGTGCGTCCTAATATACCCATCCTGGTTGGTGAACGGGACGTTAAACACCAAACAAACAAACAAATATGTGAATGTGGCCAGCGAAGTTTGAATGGTTAGATAACGCAGAATTGACGTGTCATTTTACCGAGTGCATTGTCACTCCTTGCGTGTTACAATGTCACCCCTTGTTTTGCTTGGCGTTAATGTCATTCGAGTCCCGCTCGTAAATTCGGGCCTTGAATACGAAAAGGTGGGCCTACGAAATACGAAGTGAAAACGGAGGGTTCCAAATCCCATTAACGGCCGTGAAAACATTGTTCCGTTGTGTAATTTCACCATGCTGCGTCATTTGATGAGTTTCTCCGGATGTTTCGACCAATTGTTGCCAATACTGGATTCACAGGATAACTCACGCGAGCCCGTCTTTACAGTACAGCTCCGGCGAGCCCGTCTGTAGGCGAACCATACAAGCTGTGTATGCTGCGTTAGTGAATGGTCTACAAGTCAGTAAAATACATCCCGTATTTAAAAACCGTATGTAAGATCTGCGTAGTCAGCTAATAATCTTCAAGCGGCAATAGCCAATGTAAAGCTCAGCTTCAAGTTAGTACCAGGAAAAAGAGTGCGCTTTTCGTCCTCGCTCTTGGCTCTGTATCTTTTGAACACGAGGCGTGCCACCACAAGGATACGTCATCCATACGCCATATTCTGCCAGGGATAGCCAGTCTTCGGTCCAATGAAATAAGAAGCATGTAACGCCCATACTCAAAGATGGTACCATTTCTTTGAATTAAGTATCTATACCTTGATATGGGATCGAACTCTGGACCTCATTAGGTAGCCACATACTAACGCGAAAGCTTTGCCCTATTTCGATTCAGTTTAAAATCTAAGGTGACAGCTAAGTTTCGCTGTCGGTTTGATATGCGTGTACCCCCTCCGAAATTGCCATCTAGCGTCGTTACACACCCTTAGTCAGAACCGCTATCTTAAAAATACTGAATACATTAGCCGGATAAAACGTGTTAAGAAAAGTAGATTTTTCCCTGTAATTTAGCGTCAGAGTCCCAGAAGGCATCGTGTCCAAGTTGCCCGGCATTGTGAAAAATCAATACACGATTACTGTCGATCATATGTCCATGCTCATCCCATTATTTAATGGGATGGAATGACAGGGAATGGGTTGAAAGAACTGGGGTGAAAGAAGAACAAAAATCAGTGTGCCTTTACTTTTGCAGGGCAAGCGTACTTGCTATGGACAACGATTGCGGCTTACTTGACGGTCAAGATGAAATGCAGAAAAGATATATGCAAGAGGAGTGTATACTGGTGAATTCACAGGATGTAAACATCGGACATGCAAGCAAGAAACAGTGTCACCTCTTGACCAATATAAACAACGGTAAAGAACGTTTTTCCTGCTTTGTTAGTCCCCCGCCGGGGGACTAGAGTTTTCGGGTTTGTCCGTCCGTCCGTCTGTCGACACCTTTCTTGTTAACACACTCAAGCCTACATTTTTCGACCAATTGTTAAGATATTCTATATATGGGTAGTGCTGGAACGAACAAGGATCGGTATTGTAAATGAGCCATGTCGCCCCAAGGACATTGACCCAGCTGAACTTTTCACACATTTTCCCAATCCTTACTCATTGGAATGAGTTTGTTAACACACTCAAGCCTACATTTCTGGATCGATTGTTGAAATATTTTACATATGGGAAGTATTGGACCCAGCAAAGGTCGGTATTGTAAATGAGCCCTATCGGCCCAAGGACATTGGCCCAGCTGAACTTCACAAATGTTCACAACCCTTACATACTGGAATGAGTTTGTTAACACACTCAAGCCTACATGAATTTATGTTTTATCGCGAGATTTTTTTGTTCCTTTAAACTTTTAAAATCGTTGAATTGCACGCCTGCTGGGGACTTAGTCATTCTAAAATTTCCTATCCATCGAGCGTTTTTGTGGCGGGGGACCTTAATCATTTTCACTGATGACTTATTTCTTCTGATCTGAAGTTACATGTGTAGGAGCTTATTTTAGTTTCCCAGTATTCTCGCATCAGTCATATATAGTTTATAAAAAGGGCTGAAGTGTTCGTTGCTAAGAGCTTCTGATGTGAAAAAAAAATATTTTGCGCACAATAAATAAAATGTTCATGCTCAGAAGGCAGTCGGAGTCACTTCAGTGGACGTACTTCAATTAAAGACTATGCTGTGTGGCTTAAAAGGCGAAAGGCCAAGAAAAACTGATGAAACAGAACAGACTTTTCCTGAAACGCCACTTTACTTAAACAGATCTAAATCATGAACGTTTTTCACTTGGACTCTAACTGGTGTCCGTCTTAGAAACTGTAGCGACATTAGAACCTCGTTATAACGACATGGTTGAGACCTAGAAGATGTCGCTATAATCGATAGGTCGTTTTAACCGACATCTTAAAGCAGAGAAAAGCTAATACAGGTCCAAGTAGTGATGTCGTAATAACCGTCCTGTCGTTGTATCCGATGTCGTTGTAACCTTCATGTCGTTATATCCGATGTTGTTGTAACCTTCATGTTGTTATTTCCGATGTCGTCACAGTGACGTCGGAGTCGGCCAATCAAATTACAGCATTTACTCGAGTCATGTAACAATAATAATTTCAGGAATGCTTCACAGAGCGTTCAGTGTGTTTCTGTTCAACGGACGCGACGAGCTTCTGCTACAGCAAAGGTCAAGGTTTAAAATTACTTTCCCAGGTAACATATACAGTGTATTTTACAAAATGAAGCTACCATTGTAAACGTTACTATTATGATCAATTTTTAGACAGTGAAATGTTTTGGCCTACAGTTGAGTGTATTTCAGGAATGAAAATGTGAAGTATCACAGCGGAGGTGGCCTTAGTCTGCGTTACTCCAATCCGGGAAAAGAGTCACTTTATCCGCCTTGCTGAATATCTAAATCCCTAATTGTTTGCACATTATTGTTTGAAATACTGGTGTTTTATGAGCAGTTTGACTCTGCTGTTGTGTTTTACGTCACTTCCTGCGGCTAGTATTTGTGCACGATTGTCATGTTAAAACTAGAACATTGGACTAACACTTGCTGCAGTCATCCTCTGAATGTCAAAGAGGAATTGACAGAGAAAAGTGCTCTTGGTGTGCGAAATGCCGCTCAACGCAAGCTTAAGCATGAGCTAGGAATTGCTGCAGAGCAGGTAATATAGCTGCATTTTTTTTCCTGTGGGGGTGGAGAGGGCGGGGGTTGGGGGGGGGGGTAGTCATAGCAATTTCTGAAACAGATAGCAATTTGAGACTTGGGGACTTTTCATCCAAAAGTTATGTTCCTTTAAGGTAAGTTGCATTTTATTGTGCGCTTCCTGCAAGTGGCTGGATTAGTGTGTAAAAGTAAATTTTTTCGTGTCGTAAAATGTCGTCAAAGTGACGGACTGCTTATCGGGAGGAAGTCTATACACTTAAATCTTCATATGGCCACTCACTGTAGTTCTGGATTGAAACTTGACCATTTGAGAACTTACCTTATGAATGTATGAATATCTATTTTGAACAAGATCTTGTGTGCAGAATATTTCGATAACGGCAAGTTGTATCGCTTCCAATTTCCAAAATGGCACGGTTCTATCAACTTTTGACACGTGGCGAAATTAAGAAAGGGATTTGACGTCGTTACGAAGCACGACATATTTTTCTGTCGCTGGTCCGCCCCCTCCCAGCTGTAGGCCCTTTTAGTTAACGACGCATCGTGAGTAAAAAGTGTGTTGTTGTTACTACGCTGGGGATTACAGCGTTTTTCAGAAAAGTTATCGATCATGTCTCCTTTTTCTTGAGGCATTGAAGTTCAAAACGGTTACATTAAAAAATAATAAAAATAATAAATAAAAATAAAGTGGGTTAGGCTAATACTACATCATACGCCTTTCTTTCTTAAGGGGGGGGGGGTGGTTTGGGTAGGTATCCCGTGATGACGAAATGTTACAAGCAAGTTTTTTGGAATATTTTGACCGTCATCCCTGTGCATAATTTGGTGTTTGCTTTGAATTTTTCACTATAAATTTTGATTATATTGGCAGAAAAGGAAAATTATTCTTTTATTTCAGTAAAAAGAAAATTGGGAGCTGAGTATCGTAGAACCATGGATTTGGTCGGGGAGACCTGGGTTTTTTTGCGGAAACAAAAAATTAAATAGGTCTCCAGTGAAATTATACGCTATATCCCTGTGCAATGATGTTTTGTGTGCACTGACCATTCTAGTTATGCTTGTTTACCTGAGCAGGTACCAATAGAGAGCATGAAGTACTTAACGCGTATTCAGTATCAGTCGCGCAACGTGCCTGACGACGGTCAGTGGGGCGAAAGCGAGATCGATTACGTTCTCTTCATAAAAGGTTTGTAGTGTGTTGCCACAGAATTTCAAATATTTGCGGCATCAGCAGGATGATAGGCATGCCGTTTTAGTTTTAAAGCAAGATATTAAAAAAAAATCAAGTGGCCACAGCACTGGGTGTCCACAGGGTTGAGATTTTTTACTCACGGCCAACTTTTGAATTTGGGCGCCCGCGTGTTTTTTTTTTTTTTTTTTTTTTTTTTGGAGATGTTTTTAAATAAAATAACATTTATTTAGGTCGTAGGTCGCCGGAGGTTGAGGGGGGGGCGGAGTCGGGAGGGTCGAAAATTGAGACTTGTATGAATATGACACAGTGCGCGTACCAAGGCTTGCCCCTTCAAATAATATACGCAGAGCAGTTATAGGAAATTTCTTTTGTTCCTGATTACTTGTATGTGTTTGCCCGCCGTCTGATCGTAAAAGCGAACATTTAAAATTATTTAAAATGTATGCCATGTATATATTTGGTGAAACAGGTCAGGTGGATATAACACCGAATCCAAATGAAGTAAAAGATTATGCGTTTGTCAACCGAGGTCAGCTCAAGTCGCTCGTTGGTAAGATCATGTCACGTGGCTGTGCTGACCAGTGATCGGTTGCTTCTTAACATAGGTGCCCTTTGGCGACATGTGCTATACCCATCATGTAGGGCCTCTGCTGTCTATCCGTCTGTCTATGAAGTTTCGTTTTTGACTACTCCTCTTTCAGTTTTCATGGGGCCACAGTGAAATTTTGTGGAGATATGGCCAACTCAGGGACATAAATACCCATTATTTTATTTTCGTTATTCGCGATCCCGCCCTTTGCGAAAAAACCTACTCCTACAAATTTCGTTTAATTTGTGCGAAATTTTGCACAAAGGTAGTTTGGGTCAGGGCTAAAAAAAGTATCAGCCGATTTTTGATTTTCGCCAGATTAGCAAATTACGTTCCAAAGTTCGCAAAATTTTCGCCGAAAATAAATATTCTGCATCATTTTTCTATTCTCTTTGAAATTTTTAACACTGGTGCTTCCAGTGCACCGAGTCGAATTCTGTAGCTGTGGATTGAGTTAAAAATTTCACGCGGATAGATATGCAAATTAGACACGACGTGCGTTTGGCTTAAATCAGTCACGTGCTACATAATTGCCTGAAAAAAACACAGTATTGATAGCTTAAAGCAATCAAAATGGCCGCGCTCATATCGATGGAAAAGACTATTCGCATACCAGGCTTTTATAATAAGAAAAATGTGTACTTGTATAAGATCATTATATATATATATATATATAACATCTGATGTCGTTGGCGGAATGAACACAAGCTAGAATTTGCAACCCAGAACGCAATTAATGTTGAAGATATGTGAAATATTTAATAATGGAATTAAAATGTTCACCAACTGTCCGCCACATTTTGATAGAATCGTAGTGCCAGGACGTCGTTTGTTACTCTGACGCCACCCGGGTACCGTCACTTGACGATCTTGTTCTTATTCACCAATTAAACGAGTGATGCACATCTGTCTATTTTTAGATCACCCCTTTGATGAACTTATTGCATTACAGCGACAGTAGTCTCTTGTTTTGCATTCGCTAATTACTAGCTACAACCTTCGATGATCGGCAGTGGAAATGCAATATACAATACAATAATCGTCTTGATGACATTTTCTCCGTATCTTGGAAACAGGAAAACCATCATTACTCAAATCAGTGGTAAATAGAGACACCATTATATATGCGCTTGATATCTTTTATAACTCACTTACTGTAACACTTATTATAATGACGTTACTGAATCGTGTTTATCATTTGTAGAGAGATCCGACAAGGGCGAGGTGCTGATTACGCCCTGGTTCCGACTAATAGTGCAGCACCTCTTACCGACATGGTGGGACAATCTAGACGACTTGTCAGCATTCACAGATCATCAGACGATACACAGGCTACCGTGACGTCACACATGACGTCGGACTCCATGCCAGCATGGCGTACTCTACTTACGGATGGGGTGGAAGGCGGCAGGTGTTTGGGCAAAATACATACTCTGTCCAGCATGCCCCCCCCCCCCCCACCTCCCCCCAAAGAAATGCATTAGACATTTCATCTTGTCAGGGAAACCAAGCTATTGTAGCAGTATTTATTCAAGTTTACCATAGGTGAATTATCTTCCTGGTTCCTTCTTGGCTTCTTTCTGCATCATGTTAAAAGAAATCATCAAAAGCTTCAAAAGCTTTAGATATCTGTGAGAAAATGAAAGACTTTTATGTCATTTATTCCGTTTATTAGTCCGCAGCGCTTGGCGTTGCGTTGCTGTTAAAGATATATAAATTATTTTAGAAAATAAATATTTTACATCATTCATTACGTCTATTTCACTTGTTTTCTCCACCCCTTGCTCCAATGGAGCGAGTAGCCCAAGCCATTGTCTGCCTGCGAAACGGCTCCCCTCCCTCACCCCCCCCCCCCCACCCCCCATCGTCGTCCCATTGCCAAGCGCCTTCTTCTACCAAGAAAGCACAAGGCCTGGAATGGAGCGACATATTTGAATTATTCCTGCTTAGTCATTCCGCATTCAGTTTTAACTGATCATACTTCTTCATGGGCAAATACCACGAGACTGACGACGAGTATCGCCAGGCCTAGTCACAAGCAGACCTAATTCAAAACTCGGGCCTTGTCTTCTGCTTCGAAGGTCCGTATCTATTAGAATGCATTTCTGAAACATATGTATGAAAGTGGTTGGAAGCTAAAAGGAGGAAGCATCTTGAATGTTTGCAAATATTCTAACCAATTTGAGCAAGCCCCCTACTCCCACGTGCACCCTATCTTCTAATGTGCTGAGTGAACTCGGGGGGGGGGGGGGGACGGCCAATACAAAGTACCCCGCTTACGTGATTTATCCCCACAGCGACACAGTTCCATAACTTACCAGTTGAACTTTTTGATTGACGTTTCCATGCAATAGATTTTTTTTTTTAAACTGTAACGGCCTTTAGAATATGCTTGTTGATATGCTGCTATAGCGCTCTAATAGCTCGTCTTGGAAATGCAACATTCTCTCAACTATTGTTTTTGTTTTGTTTCTTTCGCTACAAGTCTCGTCATTCCAGTTCCGGATATTTTGCGAGCCAGTACAACTGTTCCGATAGTGGAAAACACTTCCTTTCCTGCTGAATTTGTGCTTCAGAGATGTGTGTAGTGGCTTCAGGCAATAGTGAGAGAACATAAACACACAGTGTCGTGGGTTCATAATGGATTTCTTACGTAGCGTTGGTTCGGTGTTCGCATAGAGATAAGACCCTGTCCGTAGTTCCGTGTCGTAGCGCTGCTTGGGATAAGTCAAGAAAAATGAATGGCTGGGGTAAATGCGCGAGATGGGCTCCGTATTCTGCGTCGTTGGTTGTCCTGTTCGACTCAGTGTTTGACCAGGTCGAGTGAGTGTAGAATGGAGTATCGATTCTTCTGCCCGCAACATCTTGTCGTACGTATCGTGTTCCGTTGGGACGATTGCTTCATCGATATCGATGACAACCACGTATTTGTAGCGGTACATATTGCGGTAAATGCAATCGTTGAGGGCGGTACGCATGGACAAGTCCACCTTCGTGCGGTCCCACGGGTCACGTGGCTTTATTGGAGGCGGCACGTGGTACAGTTTTAATACACCGATGCTTTGATAGAAATCGAGAACGCGCTTTGCTTTTGTACTTGTTAATACGGAGCCGTTGTAGAGATTAAATTCCGTTATTCCAAACATACGGTTTAATTCGAACCATTCTATTAGCCAATGGGCTGTCTGGTCATCCAGATACCCGTACATGATTCCCGCAGCCAAGCACATGCCGTACACGTGCCGGAATCTCTCCGGTCTGTCTGGAACTACCACCGGAAGGACATGTGGTTCACTTCCGGTCGTTGAAACGTTTCCGGTACACGAGTCATCGAACAGAACAACACCTTGAACAGTGATATTTGTTATCCTGATCTTACAAGAAATAAGAAAGCTTGTATAACGCACGCCATTTATTTGTAAATTCCGATGGAAGAATTTGTGTACTTCAGCAGTAGAAATGAAGAATTCTCTAAAACTTTCTGTTTTCAATTTGCAAAATAAACGCTTCTTTTTTAGCACACGCAACGTATAAAAAGTTGAAACTGCTACAATTTGAATGCGATATCCTGTGAAATTGTCAATCTGCCTCGTGTCGTAGAAACCTTCTTTTGCATACACCTTTATGTTATTTCGCAGTGGAATAATCTGCCAGTTCATTTGCGAGACATTCCTGAGTGAGCTGCCATGGACGCTCTGAATCCCAGCTGTATTTGTTTTATTGTGACGTGTTAGTTGCCTGGAAACATGCCCAGGGTTCATAAACCACATGTTAACTGTCTTACTTGCTGAAATGAATAAAGTCAACAACAGCACTGCTGTGCAGGACTTAATTCTCTTCTTATTAAGACGTCTCCACATCGCCAAAAAAGTAGCTACAAATATAAGAGCTATACGGTACCCAAACACAACACCAGCACTTGGTGCAGCCGGTGAATTCAAGCTCATTGATAAAGTCATTGCTTCAAAGCATCTTGTGTGATAATTAATTGATGACAATAAATTAATATTTACAGTGCATCTATTGTACCAAGATCTGAAGAAGTAACGCTGTGGCACTTTCACTTGAATAATAAACACGACTGAAATACATTAATTTGTACAAGTATTCAATAAACTTTAAATAGATTTGTGCCATGTTTTAGTTCTTCTACGTGTAAAGTGTCATTTATATCATTTATAACTTAGAAGTGTGTTTGTCTGATTCTGGTCAAAACAGCTGGTCCTCCCTGCCCCCGCCCTCCCCCCCCCCCCAACCTCCCACGACTCTCACGGGGCATGAATCACAGGCTTGGGATTCGAACGCATCCTACGTCTGCTTGGTTTTCACTTTGGCAGCCATATCCAACTAGAGGCTCAGTGGGGCAGGATCCCCTGGGTAACACAGAATGCCATTGGATGGTCGTAAATACAATAAAATTGAAAACCCTACATTGCCCAACAATTTTTGATCGATTTCAAAAATAATGCGACTTTGCACATCTACAATATATATAGATATATTTTCACTGCATAAAATTTCAGAACGCTGGATCGAATAGTTTCGCAAAACTCATCCGGACCAAACCTATCCCCGCGCTAACAAATTTCTGAAAAACAGCCATTTTTGACATGTCGTATTTTCAACAATTTATTGGCCGATTTCAAAAATAATACGACGTTGCTAATCTACAATAGATATATTTTCATTGCATAAAATTTCCGATCGCTGGATCGAAAGCGGACAGACAGACGGACAAACTGCAACCTCGTTACACGGGGGATAATGACGTCACTTCCTTCTATGCGTTTTTTTTCTAACCGTGCAAAATGTCAAATCAAATGTATATTTTAAAAAAAAAATGTAGTAAGGAATCTTATATTGAAAATAGAGAAAGTGGAAGATGCGCAGAGGGCTTTTCCCGATTGAGTGGTTTTCTTGAAATTACGTCTGAAATAAATATCCTACATATTAAACCGTGATTTTCACAGGGATGTGTCGTAACAGGAATAGATTTATCAACTGGAGATCTGTGGCCGCGACAGGACACGGGAGTGCGGTGAATATTCAAATGTAAAATCAACTCATTGGGTTCTGTAGCCGCTATCACACAACTTTGATTTATTCCTTCATCCTAAAACACTGCTGAGCAGATGAAGCATCACTCCCGCGGCTTCAGCAATGACATATACACAACGGCATGCTATTGAGTGATCCATTCATACATGTGAAGAAATTCATCTCAGAAGTCAAAATAAAACATACGATTGAATTTTACGATGTTTATTAATTTATACGTCAATAACCAACAGGAAGCATTTAATAGCTACGTCACATACACAGTGATGTAAATTGATCAAAGGCACTGCACTGCTTCACAGGAAATCGCCGCAAATTGTACGCCATAACAAACTTTAACACTCCGAAACAAAGTAGTGCGACAAAAGTAGTGCGACACAAATACAGCACTCTTTTCTTCTCAGACCTGAGCACAGGGCATGATTGCGCTATTTAAATTCGAAAGCATTACCAACCAAAGCTTTTCTGTCAAGTATTTGGATTAAATAGTAACAGAAATCATTTCTATCAAGCATTCCTGTAAAAAAACTGAATCGAAGCTTTCCTGTGATATATTTAAAACTGAAACTTAGGCTGGAGCAGTCTTGTAATTAGTCAAGCTTTAGAGCAAGCATTCCTGTAAAAAGCCGAATCGAAGCATTTGTATGAAGCATTCCTGTAAAAAGCCGAATCGAAGCATTTGTATGAAGCATTCCTGTAAAAAGCCGTATCGCTGCATTTGTATGAAGCATTCCTGTAAAAAGCCGAACCGAAGCATTTGTATGAAGCATTCCTGTGAAAAGCCGAATCGAAGCATTTGTATGAAGCATTCCTGTAAAAAGCCGAATCGAAGCATTTGTATGAAGCATTCCTGTAAAAAGCTGAATCGAAGCATTTGTATGAAGCATTCAGTAAAAACTTTAAACCGAAACCGTTCCATCAAGCGATCTTGTAATTACTTCCTCCGCAGCATTTTTTAGCAAGCATTATAAAAATTTTAAAAAAAGAAAAATAACCCAAAGCTATTCTATAACCAGAACAAATGGACTCGAACTGAGCTATTTTTCAGTTCAAACGCAGACTGTAGAACCGGTTAGACACACTAACGACCTCGGGACCGTACACACATCACCGTCATATCGATTGTGTCACGCAGCCTATCGCACTCACTATCATAGAAACTGACTGATGGTGCCTGCTATAGGGAGTTGCTCATAAATTTCTTCAAATAATATGTATTAGTGCGCGAAGGATACAAAACTAATCAAAGCCCGCAGAAAACGTCTGTTCAGTATAATGGTTTTTATTTAGAGTTTTTTTTTTTTAAATCCATAATGAATCCAGTACAATCACAGAGAATGCAGCGGCCCAGGAAGAGCTCCGGAGGTTTGTTTAATTCCAGCCCACCATATTACGCCAGTCGAGTATTTTCCTCTCTGCCAGGAAGTTCCCTTTCGGTGACGCGCAGCCTGGCGGGAGAGTGGCCGCGTAGATGGGCGTGTCCGCGCCTGGAGGGTAAAGATGGCATTCATTGATTAACCGGCCAATTAAAATATTTATGGTGGCATCATTTGATTTGTCAAATCATATTTCAGCATGACGGAACTGCAAACAGCAGCGCACACAATATTGCATTCGTCGAGCACTTGACAAAATTTTTGACACGTTTATGGCTACTTGTTGACTGATTTAGCACTGAAATTGCTTTTTTCACACATTAATTCTAAATACTTGTCAATAAATTCATCATTTTTTTTCACTTTTTTAATTAATGGCAATTTGTCTCAAATCTCTGCCAAAATACTGACTGAAATTTGTCACTTTGAGCATCGTCAAATGCCTCGTCCACTTCTGGTTAAACTGACAAAAATCAATCTGACCTAGTGGAAAAATACCCCTTAACCTTTTGAAGCACATAGTATTCACGACCGATGAGTGGCCACTATAAAGTAACAAGTCAACAACGACTGTCAAATTTATAAACAATAAGAAATATGTTGTGTACCTTGGTCTGGAGTGAGATTCCCTTTATGACTCGTCATATCCGTGTCCACGTATCCAGGGCAAATCTGTCAACAAAAGCACGGCAACAAGTACAGCAATTATGCGTTTATTATGCATTGTCTATTGTGTTAATGCCACGCTGGTTTGTTCGGTTATATACTCCAGTCAACCCCCTTCATAAAAAATAGAGCAAAATAATGAGAAAAAACAAGTTTGTCCAAGGACAAAGTCCCAGCTTACGAAAAGCAGTAAGACCGATACCAGCGTGCATGCGCAAGGGAATTTCCCTGAAAATTTGGGCTTCAACAGATGAGACGGCAAAAGGCTAGCTCAATAATTAATTTAGCACCGGACCAGAACATAGACCGATAAATGCATACAAAGATTTGTTTCCCAGAAAAATGGGAAACAGACTTTTGAATCTATGGTAGACTGGATAATCTGCCATAGATACCTTCGAACAACGCTCGCATTTCGGACCAGTGCGCATATTTATGTAGCTTGCCTCGATGCGCGGTTCTTATTCAGATAAGTGCGCATGTTTTTTTAATTTGCGTTGATGCGCGGCTCTCATTTTGGAACAGTGCACATGTTTATTTAACTTGCGTTGATGCGCGGTTCGCATTTCGGACCAGCACGCATGTTTATTTACCTTTTGTTAATGAGCGGTTCATATCTCGGATCAGTGCGCATGTTTATTTACCTTGTGTTGATGTGCGGTTCTTATTTCGGATCAGTGGACATGTTTGTTTACCTTGTGTTGATGTGCGGTTCTTATTTCAGACCAGTGCGCAAAGTTCATTTAACTTGCGTTGATGAGCGGTACTTATTTTGGACAAGTGCACAAGTTTCCTTAGGTTGCTTTGATGCGCGGTTCCCATTTCAGACCAGTTTGCATGTTTATTTAACTTGCGTCGATGCACGGTGCTTGTTTTGGAACTGTACATATGTTTATTTAACTTGCGTTGGTGCGCGGTTTGCATTTCGGACCAGTGCGCATGTTTATTCAACTTGCGTTGATGAGCAGTTAGAATTTTGGACCATTCCGAATGTTGATTTAACTTGCGTTGATGAGCGCTTCGAATTTCGGACCAGTGCGCATGGTTATTTAACTTGCGTCGATGCGCGGTTCTTATTTCAGGCCAATGCGCATATTTCTTTAACTTGAGTTGATGCGCGGTTCTTATTCTGGACCAGTGCACATGTTTATTTAAGTTGTGTTGATGCGTAGTTCGCACTTCGAACCACTGCGCATGTTTATTTAACTTGCGTTGATGTACGGTGCTTATTTTGGTCCAGTGTGCTTGCTTATTTAGCTTGTGTTGATGTGCGGTTCGCATTTCGGACCCGTGAGCATGTTTTTAACACTTGACAAGCCTGTGGCTTGCAAAGGGGTTTTTGAATTTGTGCTGTTGGTATCTTTTTTTTTCTTGACAGTGATCGGATTTCTTGCCATGCAAAAAGAGTGTATTTTTTGCAAGTAAATGTGAAGCATTTCACGCACAGCACAGAACACAGTTACTCAGCTTTGTGTGAGCTTTCACTGCGTAAACAGATAACACGGCGTATGCCTGATCAGTCAATAAAACCTTAAGTCAACAAAACCAAACACAACTCGGCTTATAAGACGTATTCAAGCTGTGTTGTTTGCAATATATTATTCATGAAATAACCCATTGAAGGAAGTATTTTTGCGTTTTAATTTATGTCAAGTGTTCAAGATTTCGCTAGCGAAATGAGGTTCTAGTTTTACTTGCATTAATGCTCGGTTCCCATTTCTGACCAGTGTGTTTGTTTATTTAGCTTGCGTTGATGAGTGGTTCGCATTTTGGACCAGTGCGCATATTTATTTAACTTGTGTTGATGCGCGGTAATTATTTTGGACCAGTGCAAATGTTTATTTAACTTGCGCTGATGTGCGGTTCACATTTTGGACCAGTGTACTTGTTTCTTCAGGTTGCGATGATGCGCGGGTTCGCATTTCGGACCAGTGCACAGGTTCATTTAACTGGCGTTGATACGCGATTTGCATTTCGGACCAGTATGCATGTCTATTTAAGTCCCGTCGATGCCCGACTCTTATATCTATTTAACTTGTGTCGATTCGTGGTTCTTTCTTCGGACCACTGCGCATGTTTACTTAACTTGCGTGCATACGCGGTGCTTATTTTGGACCAGTTCGTATGTTTATTTAACTTCCGTCGATGTGCCGTTCGCATTTCGGGCCATTGCGAATGTTTATTTAACTTGTGTTGATGCGTGGTTCTCATTTCAGACCACTGCGCATGTTTCTTTGGGTTGCGTTGATGCGCGGTTCTTTTTTCGGACCAGAGCGCATATTTATTTAACTTTGTGTTGATGCGCGGTGCTTATTTTGGACCAAGTGACATGTTTATTTAACTTGCGTTGATGTGCGGTTCGAATTTCGGACCAGTGCGCATGGTTATTTAACTTGCGTCGATGCGTTGTTCTTATTTCAGGCCAATACGCATATTTCTTTAACTTGAGTTGATACGCGGTTCGCATTTCGGACCAGTGCGCATGTTTATTTAACTTGCGTTGATGCGTGGTGCTTATTTTGGACCAGTTCGCATGTTTGTCTTCCGTCGATGCGCGGTTCACATTTCAGACCAATGCGCATGTCTATTTAGCTTGCATCGATGCGAGCCCCCCCCCCCCCCCCCCCGGATGACGGGAGGAAATCACCGACGCTATTGTTGACGATATGGCTCTTGCTTGTGTCCGCACTGCCGCCCCCACTTCCCCCCCCCCCCAACCCCCCGATGTCAGGAGTAAATCACTGACGCTATTGATGACGATACCGCTCCCGCTGGTGTGGGCCCCGCCCCCATCCCCACCCCCCGAATGACTTAAGGAAATCACTGACGCTATTGATGACGATATGGCTCTTGCTTGTGTCCGCACTGCCGCCCCCACTTCCCCCCCCCCCCCCACCCCCCGATGTCAGGAGTAAATCACTGACGCTATTGATGACGATACCGCTCCCGCTGGTGTGGGCCCCGCCCCCCACCCCCCCCCCCCCACCCCCATCCCCCGAATGACTTAAGGAAATCACTGACGCTATTGATGACGATACCGCTCCCGCTGGTGTGGGCCCCCCCTGCCCCCCCCCCCCCCCGATGACGTAAGGAAATCACTGACGCTATTGATGACGATATCGCTCTTGCTCGTGTCCGCATCGATAGCGCCCTGCTGAATGCCCGTCACCACGGTGACGCCCACTTTGGACATCCCGTACGCCATTTCGGGGTAACCCTTGCTCTTATGTGTGCCGTCCTTAGCCGCTCTGCAAGAAAAACACACACGCCCAGGCATGTCAGTCATTCTTTGGGTTCGTAATTTGAATCTGCTAAGTAAAAAAACATCTGTGAAAAAGTTTTCGGATAGATTTACAATGATCTTGTTGCCATTAACTTAAACACCTTTCGAATTATCGAATGAGTTAGGGAAGTTACTAGTTTCTTGTTTACGCTTTACGACAGAATTTAAAATTTTTTTTAACTGCCTTTAACATCGCCATATTGTGCTTCCAATAATTTAGTATAACATTCTTTTTTACAATATCTTAGGATAGAATTTAACTTATTTCTGTACTTTTTAAACTTATTTTCATTCTGTATGGTTCTACATCTAAAAAATTCTTTGTACAATTATCTTTTTTATGACAAGCATTTATCAAGCCTCTGGTCATCCATCGCTGATTTGTACGTTTTACTTTTTCACTTTCACTTCACATCTACGCGGACAGTTTTTATCATATAATATTTTACATTTATCAACAAACAAATCATAACTTTCATCTATATCAGAGCTGGCTAATACATTTTCCCTAGTACATGATTCCAAACTCTTTTTAAATGCTGTTAACTCACTGCCTCATCACTTTCATTTCTTACATAGGAATATTGTTTATTCGAAGTGTAATTGAAACCTTTGTTTTGCCATATAGTAAACATTCCGCGAGGGTCACTCACTGCACTTATTAAAACATCATTTTAAAAGCATTATATAAAGTGTGAGCAAAGACATCAATTAATGAGGAAGAGTAACTTGTAATTCTTGTAGGCTTATTGATTAAAGGCAAAATATCGTGTAATAAATTAATAAAATCGGGTGGATATTATATACTCAACTGAAGTAAATTTCACAATTTAGGAGATGAATATTAAAATCTCCACAGAGAAAAGATGATTTAGTTTTAAGTGTATTCAGCATGTCATTCAACATTTCGTGACTAAATCTCCACACGGACATTTACATACAGTCTATTCGCCAATCAACTATAGCTAATCAGCATCTTTCATATACTTTAAAATGATAATTAATATCAATATATATTTATTTATAGAGTAATCACTAATGTCATCAATTTCACTTTACCATGTTTCAGATATTGCGATAATATGGAATTTCATGTGTATATTATCACGACAGTTAATTAAACAATCAAAATTTGTTAGCATACTTCTGCTTTTAAAATAAATTACTGAAAACCCGTCTCCATTTTTTTATTGTGTATGACAATTCTCTTGGTGATAAATACTTACATTTGCAATAATTCATCATGTCACATAAATAAATTATTACGGTACCATGATCTATGTCAGTTTCTAAGTCATATTCTTTATAATTTGCATATTCCATACCAGTGCATTCATTATATTTATTGTAAAGTTCTAATAAATTTTCCGTAATTTCCACATAATTATGTTCTTTGGAAACAAGTAATCCGCTTCCATTTATAGAAGTTCTACCATTAGATTTACATATTTAATTGACCCAGAATGCATCATTTCTGCTAAAAACTCTTGTAAATTTTAATCTAAAACATGAGTCAATATTACTTTTCTATATGAATTTTCCTTGTGAACTTCACCTTCTAATTATTAGAAAGGCTTAATTTTATCTTTTATTCATAGAATTCAGAATATATTGCAAAAGATAAAACCGGCCATTGATTACTGGCTTCGTGTACTCACTGGACAAAAGCGGCCAGTTCTCTCTTCAGGTCTTCCATGCTGGTCATGTCACAGAACTTGCGGCGCATCTCAGCCGAGCATTTGCCCAGCGTCATGGTGCTCACGCGGCTCGACACGTGCACTACCCTGTAAGCACAATGTCATGTGACCACCTGCCCCAACCCCTGCCGAGCATTTGCCCAGCGCCATGATGCTCAGGCGGCTCAGCACCTGCACCACTCTGCAAGCACGCCATACGACCACCACCCCCCCCCCCCCCCCCCACGACACAAGAACACGCTCTCGTATTTAATTTTATCATACTTACATACAAACTGTTAACAGGCTATTAGCTACGCTCATGGATTACGAAGATTTTCCATGGCGTTACCGTTTGAGCAACGAAAGGGGTCGCCACAAGCATAAACACTTCGTCCAGAGACAGACAATGATGGGCATTAGTTACCTTGCGCCATTCCTTAGTAACGGGAACAAAGCCTCGCAGACATTGAGTGTTCCTGTGAAATTCGTCGCCACGGTCACTTCGGCTTGTTCCGCGAATGGCGCTGTCGAGGCGGCCTAAAAAGTACAATTTGCAGTTGAAAGTTTTAACCTCACATCAGCAGGAGCTTTCCTTAAAACACATGCGATATTAATTACATTAATAATATTCAATTCGGTAACTGTAAAATGGTACGAAGTAAGTCCAAACCTTTCCTCCATCAGAGACTTAAAGCCTCTAATTTGCTTTCAACCACCGATGTTGTTTTTTCCCCTCCCCCCTACCTTGTATGCTATGCCGGCGTTGTTGATTAGTATGTCGAGCCCCCCATAGGTGTCGCTGAGGTGCCGTCTCAGATTCTCTATTGTCGCCCCGTCAGTAATGTCGAGCCGGAAAAACTTGGGCTTTATCGCCAGGTCGTGCTCTTTTATAAGACGCTCCACAGCGGCTTGGCCAAGCTCCTCGTTCCGTGCTGAAAATAGCCAAAAATAACAAGAGAAGTGGTCAAAATTGAAGTAATCTACAGTATTTTTCTGGTAACTTAATCTATGGTGACTTGAAGTAAGCAGGGATTCGATAACCTAAGACTTGCGAGAAATGATGTCAAAGATATCAAATATTTGAGTTATCGATTATTAAAATAAACCGAATTAATTATACATTATAGGACAGATCTGATCTGAAGTTCAAGTTACCGAATACACACAAAGTTATCGAAAATACCGCGCTGTATATATGTTGACAAGTTTGCCGTGAACAAAGAATAGGCGCTTGCAGGATTATTTTTAGCTTTCCACTTAACAACACTTGTTTCCGAGGCTAGATATCCAGAATCCGTGGACCCGGACCTGGCAACCGGGACCTGTAGCCTGCTTCTTTACCATTTTAGAACGTTTCTTAAACAAGCAGACGAATTTTCGCATGTCCCCAATTTTTGTCCTATAATCACTCCACCCCCATCCCACCCACCCACTTATACGAGGACTGCAGTTTCATGCGAATGGCCACAGTGAAAAAAGTGGTGTGCCAGACGTAAGTAGAGACCAAAATATAAGAAATATCAAAATGTTAACACACATATGACTGTAGAAAAGATATACAGCACGTGTAAACGCGACACGACAGAACTACCATAATCGACCCGACGTGTTTTTTTTTTTTTAAGTTATCAGAACGGCAAAAACCTTTTCCATATATTTTGACTACAAATAAGTATTTGGCTCACCCGCCGATGGCGTGTATTGAATTTATGATCATAACTGCAATCTTTTCAAAAACATATCGGAACTGCAGTGCTAATAAAATAAAAGCACATTACATGCAGGTCAAAATCTGGGGCGACCACCACAGGAACTCCGTCTGCACCTGAGCTTGAAATCGGCTTTACGTTACGCAACAAGAACAGAATATTAGGGCACTTACAAGGGCAAGCACAAATAAATGTGCCTAGTCATGATCAGTTGTTGATATTCATAGATCTTTATGGCAAATAATAAAAATTTGTCTAGCCTCTTCGCATTTCACTTCAGTATTCCCCATAAAAAAAAAGACATTCGGGAGTAACATTCATTTTCTGCACAACAAAGAGTTAAGCACACACGCACACACACATGCCTGCATTGACAAACCCCTTCATCTGCAGGGTAAATGGCAGACACACCATGACACTTTACACTGGTGCACATTTCATATATTTTGCTGAGTCATGATCGCTTTCCCCGTACCACTGTAAACGAACAAATTACCTGCATTTGACCAAAGTAAAAGAAAATCTACACTATTTCATATAAGGGTGTCCATACCAGAGGCCGCCATGACACTTTTTACTCGGAACTTGCGACAGTAACATTCTCTCATTTGTAGCGTGAAATCTGATGTAGGTTTTTACAACAGCAATTGTACATCTTGAAAAGAAAGTTCACTTGACGAAAGAGACGATCGAAGAAGACACTACATCTCCATTCATTAAAAATCACTTACAATTTACTATGCCAAGATACCGTAAAAACACCATTGACTTTTCATATTTAAGTTCAGTGAAAATATAGCCACTCTGTGGTAAACGGTCATCTGCCCCCCGGTCAACTGCCCCCCCCTTTTGCAACCCGGTCGACTGCCCCCCCCCCCCCCCTGCAATTTGACGGGGTCGTCATCTGCCCACCTTTTTTTAGTGGAAAAAACTTCTTTAAAAAATTAGGCAAATGTGATGTCCCCGTCTACTTCGTCTCGGAAACAATTGATCTTCATTGATCTATTCACCAATATTGATCTTAGGAGAGACTGATCTTTAAACTAATTGCAATTCTAATTGCAATTAGTTTCCTACTGGTGAATTGCAATTTACCGAGGTGCAATACATTCAATAAAATAAATATAATTTTATTTATTGTGTCTTTGTAAGCCAAGAACCCAAGAAAAAATAGTATATGGAGGGGGCAAGCGGCCACCCCTCCACTTTGAAATGGGGGGGGGGGGGGGGCAGTCGACCGGGTTGCAAAAAAGGAGGGGGGCAGATGACAGGGGGCAGTTGACCGGGGGGGGGGCAGATGACCGGGATTCCCACTCTGTATAAATGTACACAAGAGGGAAGGAGTGGGTGGCTCCAACGGCCCACCTCATCTTATCTCCAAAGGTATAATTTTTTCTGGACGCCAAAACAAAATAGCCGAAATTCATGTTGTGCCTCAGCTGGAAGCCATTCTTACCAACTCTAGCCGTATTCACAGAAGTTAACTGCTCCATTCGCAACCAGGACATACGAATATAAATTAATAAATTTGTCCTGTTTAACAAACAGAATTTAACTTGACTACGTCTCGAGGAGTACGTCTATCCCCCGTGGGGGATATGGTTTGTATAAGGCTGTTGCGTGTTGACTACGCAAAAAAAGTGGAAGGATGTAAGTCGACGTAGTGTCTAACATTTAGACGGATCAATCCATTAACCAGCATTCGCGTGAGACTGTCGTAGGTACGCTAAGTACAGCGCCGATTTTAAAAAATTCGCCATTTTGTCAAGTCCCATCCGGAAAATGCTTGATCACTGACCTGCGGAAGGTGCCAGGGAGCCCGTGTGCAGAATTTGAAACGAATCCATTCATTAATGTGGCCTGTAGACGCGTGAGAGTGCCGTATATATAAAGTCCACTGCCAATTTTCAAATGTCCGCCATTTTGTCAATTTTTAGCCGATTCGGAAAATTCTTGGTCACTGCACTGCGGAACGTTCCAGAAAAGCCGTGCACAAAATCTGAAACGAATCCGTCTATTAATGTGGCCTGTAGACGCGTGAGACTGCCGTATATACGCTAAGTCCAGTGCCAATTTTCAAAAGTCCGCCATTTTGTTAATTTTTGGCCGATCCGGAAAATTTTTGGTCACTGCACTGCGGAAGGTTCCAGAGAAGCCGTGTACAAAATTTGAAACGAAACCGTCCATTACTGTGGCCTGTAGACCCGTGAGACTGCCGTATATACGCTAAGTCCAGTGCCAATTTTCAAAAGTCCGCCATTTTGTCAATTTATGGTCGATCCGGAAAATTCTTGGTCACTGCACTGCGGAAGGTTCTAGAGAAGCCGTGTACAAAATCTGAAACGAATTTGTCTATTAATGTGGCTTGTAGACGCGTGAGACTGCCGTATATATAAAGTCCACTGCCAATTTTCAAATGTCCGCCATTTTGTCAATTTTTGACCGATTCGGAAAATTCTTGGTCACTGCACTGCGGAACGTTCCAGAAAAGCCGTGCACAAAATCTGAAACGAATCCGTCTATTAATGTGGCCTGTAGACGCGTGAGACTGCCGTATATACGCTAAGTCCAGTGCCAATTTTCAAAAGTCCGCCATTTTGTCAATTTTTGGCCGATTCGGAAAATTCTTGGTCACTGCACTGCGGAAGGTTCCAGAGAAGCCGTGTACAAAATTTGAACCGAATCCATGTATTAATAATGTGGCCTGTAGGCGCGTGAGACTGAAGCGTGACAGACGGACAGACCGAAAAGTTCAAAACTATATCCCTCCGTTTCACGGGGGATAACTTACACTTTTTTGCATGATACAGCTAAATTAACCGATTTTCGCTTCTTGTAGCAGAGATAACTGCATGGCATCTATGGCATCTAATTCACGGGGTACGGAAAAAATGGCAACGGAAAAAATGGCATAAGGAAATAATGCCACAGTGCAAAATCCGAAAAAAAAACGGCAACATCAAAATTTCAGTTTTTATTTTCATTAAAAACAAAAAACGCCATTTTTTCCTACACCATAATTCACCCCCCTCCTCCGCCCCCCCCCCCCCCCCGTCCACCCACTAATTACCTGTCAAGAGAACATCGTAGCCCTTCAGCTGCTGACATAAACCTTTGACGATGGCGTAACCAATGCCCTTGTTACCACCAGTCACCTTTTTAAAACATAAATCTCAATGTGGTGATCTGCCGAAAAACAACCATAGCAGAATCTGCAACTTCAGTATCCAAGCTATTTTCTGGTCATGAACAACAAAACCAAACAAAAATTCACCAGTTCTATTGGGATACCATTTCAGTGTAAATTAAGTGACCTTTGTCCTACACTTTATTGGAATTCTACCATTTAATATTCCCGCACTAAGCCTGTCTGTTTACAAGCGTGTATTCACCAAATCTACATTTTAAGTTCATTTGACATACAGGCTTCATTAGTCAACCAGTGACAAACGGTTACTTGGGTCGTCATGCCTCGGCTGCTGAACAAAAACAAACTTCTAATGCAGCACTTGATCAAACAGTTTTTAATTCACAAAAACTTCGTTTTGAAGGATTTTTAACCAAACATGATTTCTTATTTTTTCACACTGAACAAAAACAAAAACATGAATTGCAAACAGGCTTAAATGTGACCCAAAGAAAAAATAGAGGCATTGCTTACCACGGCTACTTTCACACTCATGCTGTTCTATTCGTAAGTTCTGCAAAGTAAATTTTAAATCGCAAAATCATACTTGATCAATCTGTGGCAAGACACATCTCACCACCGGGTCTGGAACAATACCCCTCCCCCCCACGATGATACTCCCCCCATCTTAATTCTTTCCAATTTTCAATTTAAAGATATTCATTAACGAACAACAAACTAACACAGTTCTGTGATCTGTAGTTAAAAGCTAAGCCATTTCTCTATGATCTAGTTGAAAGGGGTATAACTGCAATTCTGTGGTCTGTAGATAAAAGCTAAACCATTTCGCTATGATCTAGTTGAAAGGGGTATAACTGCAGTTCCACAACGCTTACAACTCATCTCATGTGATCCATTATTAAAAGCTAGTGTACATCCACTATGATCTAGTTAAAAGGTTTATTAATGGAATTTAATGCATACGTTGCAATTTTCAATTCGAGCCCCAATTTATTGCAATTAATTCTGCTGCCCAACGGAGTTGTTGCAATTTGTGCTAAGCCTGTCCGGAGTCACAAAATTAAGAACATTGTTGGCAACTTCGCAAACCGCAACATACTGGACTACCCTCGTGCAATAGCGCACAATACTCAGTTTTGAAAGATGCGGACCAAGCATTTGCAGGTTTTACTGTGAATGAGACGCAGACTCGATATATCAATTAACTAGAGCAGTGTGCGTAGCCCACATATTTCCCACAGCTCCCCCCCCCCCATCAGTTAAACACGGCCATCAATAGTGAATCAAGAGCTGAAATTTTCTAAGTCCAGCTGGCCCATTTTCCTTGGATGAACCTGGCCCATTTACAATACGATCTGTGTTTGTTCCCATAGATGCTACATACCAAGTTTCATTAAAATCCTTGCAGCAGTTTTTAAGTTATCGCGTTAACAAGCTCTTGATGACAGACCGACAGACCTACCGACCGACTCGCGGTCGATCGCACATATCCCCCCTGTGGGGAATAAAACATAGTGTAGGAGAGAAATAAAACATGTCGCTGCACTTTTTCTTGTCATTTTCTTGTAACGTTGAAAATTAGAAATATTCTGGTTGGAGGGGAGGGGGTTATTAGCAAGGGGGTATGGTCTGGAGGGGAGGGTATCATCCGGAGGAGGGGGAATTGTCCAGGGGGTATAGTCCAGAACCCCTCACCACCTATACGCCATTCAGGTTTGACACTTCAGGCAAATGCCCCGGTCGCCCTCCGAGCTACCTACTTTGTAAACTTAGTTGTCCCGTACAAAATTTGCTGACCTGACTATACCTACTTTAAAACATTCAGAAATAAAAATAATCACCATGAAGCCAGGTCGCGGGCACTGGTCGACAAAGGCGAGCGCAAAATCTTAAATCTGCCGGTGAGTTTTGAATCAGGGATACAAAGGAAGGAATTTCAACAAATCCTTCTTCGCAGCCCACCATCACAGCATTTTTTAAACTGTAATTACTTCCCGCGATAATAGCAGATTTCACATTTGAAGGCCGAACAAAAATTATGATTTTGGATTCTGAAATTGTGCGGTACTATGTGATGCAATGTGTGCAATGCATCATTTCGAATAACTGCAATATAGCTACATGTTGTGAGCAACAGTTTAAAACAATTGACAACACAAATGACACAATTATCTCCTCCGGGTTCCTGATGCCATTGGCTTCTGTATTAATTGAACCTTCATATTATGCAAACTTCGCATCCTATACGTTAGCAAGCTTGATTTGCTAATGGTTACGAAACTTAATTATTGACAATTTTACCAGGGCAGCCACTTTTACATAAAAATCGATTCGTGCGAATGCGCCAAATCACCTTTGGGCGTTCTCAATAAAATGCGCAAAAAAATTCTGCTTTTCAAATAATAACCGGGTAAAAAATGAAAGACAGATTTCGCCTCAATGTCAAATTTCTCTTACACCAAAGAGCAATCGGATTTTTAACCCATATGCCATTTTTAAAAGATATTACAAGTTTTACAAATAGTTTAAAGTTTCAATTTCTTTTATGTTTCCAAGTATGAGATGTTCTTGCGATATTTCTTCTCTATTTTTCTATCATTTCTTTCATAAGCCAGTTCGCACTTTCGGGTCTTTCCGGTGGAGGTGTTGTTTCGACTGCATTTTTTTGGGGATAAATTATACAGAAATGATAAGGGGAATAAAATCAAAATTCTAATTTTTCTTTCAACATGCACACTTTCAAATTTATAAAGCCATCATATGATCTTTTAGAAACTATTTCACATATTATCCATGTCCCTTTAATAACCAACATGTGAATATGTATCAGGCAAAATAGAATTTTGATGATTTTTGCCGTTTTTTTTTTTTTTTTTCTCTTTTGTTATAATTTCTTTATATCCCAACTGAATTCAGCCGAAACGCAAAAACTTTTCGGCAAAAGTCAACGCGCGGCTTATTTAGTGGAGTTCGAATTTAACACGTCACATTTGGTTGTCACCAATTAAGAATCAATTCTATCTTTCCTCACTCCTATCCAACGCAGGAGTTTCTCGTCAGGACTTAGCTCCAAGAAGCGGTGCGCTACAAAGTGTTTACCGGAGCTAGTCAGGACTCGAGCAGAGAACCTTTTACTTGGAACATTGCTCACGGTGCGCGTTATACACAAATGGTGGACTATAAGAATATACTTATACTTTTCTTAACATTACAGCATTTTTAAATTTTGAGCATAAGTTAAGTGACATCATACTAACCCTGCTTGATCTCAGTTTAAAATTTGCAACAACCCAGTCGTCATATGCGGAAGAAAATCGTTGTTATTTAACATCCGACCCCTATAGCAGTGAAACTACAGAGGTTGGATGTTGATATTATAACACGCACTGATTGAATAATGCACTCCCGTATAAAGAAATTATAGGAAAACGAACACTTGTGGAAGGCCAATGAATTCACAGGCCTTTCACGCGTGCTCAGATCCCATACAAAACACTCATCTCCATTATCTATCCCTATAACAATGAAATAAAATTTCATGCAAGCAAATCTTACAAATCACAATTACTTTACTATTGGTTTTCCCATATTCCGGTTCCTTTGATACATCTCGTTGAGCCAAACCAACAATATTCAACTGAATTTGGCCCTTGGGACACTCAAAAACAAGAACTAGAACATTAGATGACCAAATAATTTTTTGCTACATAGTTGTACCCCTTTTCCCGGATTGTCCAAGCTCTCATTGTTATAAAACAGCTGACCTCTGATGAGGTCTATCTGTTATGTATAAACATTTGCTGGAGCTCTACGTTCTATGAGGTAAGTTGCCAGTGATCAGCGAATGTATAAACACAGAGCCGATGGATCGTACTATTTCCGCGGAATCTTCAGCGAGTCTTCGGAGTAAAAAGGTGTTATACACAACCATTTTATAATACAGCTGACCTCTGATGGGATCTATTTGTTATGTATAAACACAGAGTAGATGGATATTTTTAAAAGTATTCCCCTTTAACGAGTGTTAGATTCGCGGAACCCCAATGGGAGTAGGGGGAAAGTGGGGGTTCTAAAACAGGAAATGACGTCATAATGACTCACGTGGTGTTTTAGAACTCCCATGGGGTTTCTAAAACAGTGAGTCATAATGACGTCATATTGATGCCATATTGACGTCGTTTTGACGTCATATGGTTGTCATATGGTTGTCATATGGACGTCATATGACCGTCTTAATGACGTCACGTGATATTTTAGAACCCCCATGGGGTTTCTAAAACAGTGACGTCATAATGACGTGATATGGACGTGATATGGAGGTCATATGGAGGTCATATGGAGGTCATATGAACGTCATAATGACGTGATAGGGATAGTGGGCAGCCATTCAAACGGGCACCCGTTTAAACGGAGTAGTATGAAAACGCCGGTTCTGGCTCAGTCAATCATCGTGACGTCATCAATCACGTGACCAATGAAAAGCCAATGAAATCAATGAAGACATTGAAGCCCCGCCCACTCTCTGTCTATCACCTGTCAATCATCGTGACGTCACACCCCCTCATATCTACTTTTAGACTGGGGAAATTTTACAACATTAGTTTTTAGTAACTTTTTTAAAAAGTAGATAACTTTTGTTATGTACAACCGATTTGAATCGAAGTTTCACCATTCAGTTTTTTATCTGGTTTTGACATAAAGTAGTCACAGGCTATTTACACATGTGGTTGTATGCATATTTGTAACATGCCGCCATTTTAACTTTGTAAAAAGTGAAAAATTGAGATAACTTCCGCTATAGTTGACCGATTTGCATGAAAATTTACTGTTTGATTCAATTTCATGTAAAATGTTGCTATAAAGTAATCACATGCTGTTTGCGCATGTGGCTGTATCCATATTTGTAACGGGATGCCGCCATTTTAACTTTGTAAAAAGTGAAAAATTGAGATAACTTCCGCTATAGTTGACCGATTTGCATGAAAATTTACTGTTTGATTCAGTTTCATGTAAAATTTTGCTATAAAGTAATCACATGCTGTTTGCGCATGTGGCTGTATCCATATTTGTAACATGCCGCCATTTTAACTTTGTAAAAAGTGAAAAATTGAGATAACTTCCGCTATAGTTGACGAATTTGCATGAAAATTTCACTGTTTGATTCAGTTTTATATCTAGTTTTAACATTAAGTGGTTATAGGCTATTTGCGCAGGTGGCTGTATGCATAATGTGACATGCCGCCATTTTAATTTTGTAAAAAGTGAAAAAGTGGGATAACTTTCGCTATAGTTGACCGATTTGCATGAAAATTTCACTGTTTGATTCAGTTTTGTATTTTGTTTTAACATTAAGTAAACACATGCTATTTGCATCGGTGGCTGTATGCATAATGGAGTCACCTTAAAATTTTAACTTAAAAGTGTGATAACTTTCGCTATAGTTGACCGATTTGCATGAAAATTTCACTGTTTGATTCAGTTTTATATCTAGTTTTGCAATAAAGTGGTCCTAGGCTAGTTGCACCGGCGGCTTTATGCATCATTGATTCACCTTAAAATTTTAACTTAAAAGTGAGATAACTTTCGTTATGGTTGACCGATTTGAATGAAAATTTCACCATTTGATTCAGTTTGATGTTTCAGTTTACAACAGGGGACTATTTTCATAGGTGGCTGTAAGCACTTTGGTTGGAGCACACCCTCAAGACGGATGTTCGAATGGCGCGTGCCCCTATTCAAACATGTGTTCGAATTATTTTTTAGGAACATATTACATCAAAGGATTGTTCAACAAGTTGTTTAAAAATTGTACAACAATTGTTCAACAAGCTGTCATTCAACAAGTTCAACATGTTGTTGAACAAGTTGAACATATTCAACATGTTCAACAAGTTGAACATGTTCAACATGTTGTTGAACAAGTTGAACATGTGTTGTAATATTGTTATAGATTTAAGCTGTGTGTACTTAAGTGTACTAATAAAACTATTCAACATATGTCTTGTTTTTTTCTGAACTGACTGCTATTGTTCCATCAATTGCTTGAACTACAACATGTTGAACAACAACTTGTTAAACAACATGTTGAACAACATGTTAAACAACATGTTCAACATGTTCAACAACATGTTGAATATGTTGAACATGTTCAACTTGTTCAACAACATGTTGAACATGTTGAATAACAGCTTGTTGAACAATTGTTGTACAATTGTTAAACAACTTGTTGAACAATACTTTGATGTAATATGTTCCTAGGAAATAATTCGAACACATGTTTGAATGGGGGCGCGCGCCATTCGAACATCCGTCTTGAGGGTGTGCTCCAACCAAAGTGCTTACAGCCACCTATGAAAATAGTCCCCTGTTGTAAACTGAAACATCAAACTGAATCAAATGGTGAAATTTTCATTCAAATCGGTCAACCATAACGAAAGTTATCTCACTTTTAAGTTAAAATTTTAAGGTGAATCTATGATGAATACAGCCGCCGGTACAACTAGCCTAGGACCACTTCATTGCAAAACTAGATATAAAACTGAATCAAACAGTGAAATTTTCATGCAAATCGGTCAACTATAGCGAAAGTTATCACACTTTTAAGTTAAAATTTTAAGGTGACTCCATTATGCATACAGCCACCGATGCAAATAGCATGTGTTCACTTAATGTTAAAACTAAATACAAAACTGAATCAAACAGTGAAATTTTCATGCAAATCGGTCAACTATAGCGAAAGTTATCCCACTTTTTCACTTTTTACAAAATTAAAATGGCGGCATGTCACATTATGCATACAGCCACCTGCGCAAATAGCCTATAACCACTTAATGTTAAAACTAGATATAAAACTGAATCAAACAGTGAAATTTTCATGCAAATTCGTCAACTATAGCGGAAGTTATCTCAATTTTTCACTTTTTACAAAGTTAAAATGGCGGCATGTTACAAATATGCATACAGCCACATGCGCAAATAGCATGTGGTTACTTTATAGCAAAACTTTACATAAAACTGAATCAAACAGTAAATTTTCATGCAAATCGGTCAACTATAGCGGAAGTTATCTCAATTTTTCACTTTTTACAAAGTTAAAATGGCGGCATGTTACAAATATGCATACAACCACATGTGTAAATAGCCTGTGACTGAATCAAACGGTGAAACTTCGATTCAAATCGGTTGAACATAACAAAAGTTATCTACTTTTTAAAAAAGTTACTAAAAACAAATGTTGTAAAATTTCCCCAGTCTAAAAATAGATATGAGGGGGTGTGACGTCACGATGATTGACAGGTAATAGACAGAAAGTGGGCGGGGCTTCATTGTCTTCATTGATTTCATTGGCTTTTCATTGGTTACGTGATTCATGACGTCACGATGATTGACAGGTGATAGACAGAAAGTGGGCGGAGCTTCATTGCCTTCATTGATTTCATTGGCTTTTCATCGGTCACGTGATTGATGACGTCACAATGATTGACTGAGCCAGAACCGGCGTTTTCATACTACTAAACGGGCAGCCGGTTAAACGGGCAGCGGGTTAAACGGGCAGCCGGGGCAAACGGGCCTTCGTGAAAAAAGGATCAACCGGGCAGACGGACAGATGGAACACCTCCCCAAACGTACAAGTTCTAAATTTTATAAATAGAGAACTCATAGCTACATGGTTAGAGCTCACCTATAAGACCCCCTTAAAGTCAAAAGGGGGTATAAGAAAGGGGTATAAAAAATAGCCCCCCCCTTTTAAAAATTTTTTTTTATTATTATTATTTTTTTAGCATTTCCCACACTCTCATGCATACACATACATACTAACACCATGTCACGATTAGCGCTTATTTCGTATTAGTGGATGGCCCTTAGAAGGGTCGGGAGGTTTTTGCTGCTGCTGCTGCTGCTGCCGGACTCTAGAACTGTAAAACATCTTGGACTGGCCTTGCGCAGTGTGTTAATTGCTCGCTGTTGAAAACGAAATGATCTGTTTTCAGTCCACAGGTGAAGCATGCAGTCGTGTATTGATCAGCAAGCGCCATCATCTGGGTCCAGAGTGCAGCACAGTAAATACATGATTGATGCCCGCAATCCACAGCAATAACACGATCAGGACTGAGCATGCAGCCACATGCAATACATATGTCGAGGTCTTGTTGGAGGAAGAATCTTGCCCATGCCGGATACTCCTCCTCCTCAAGTCTGGATGGTATCGATTCCCCCAGCATGGTGCATCGGAAGTAGGCGTCAACGTAATGTCCCTCCTCGATATTTCGCAACCGCTTTCCGAGCGTCACCGTCCGGTTAAAAAAGACCGGAACACAGAGAACCTTGGCGTTGGCTGTGTCTGGCAGCATCTGGTAGAAAAAAATATCTCACAGGCTGGTTCACTGGCGGCACCACCGGCACTTGCACCTCCCTTACCTCCCTGAGCGTGAGAACATCGTTTAACGCAAAGAACAGCTCCATTGTCGTCGTGAAAGTTGAAAGCGGTTGTGAGCCTGAGCTCAAATGACAAGCAGTTATATACCTCCTCAATTGAGGACCCCCCCCCCCGAAGCAGACTGACTGCATAAAGTTAGGACCCCCCTCGGTACGCATTGAATCTGCTCTGTCAGGACCCCCCTCCCCCCACCGGTCGACCTGATCGACTGGCGTAAGGACCCCCCTCCCCGCCGCTCGACTTTTAAGCCACTCGCTCACCGACAGTAGCATAAAAAGGTCCGTTCGACACCCCTATAGCCATTGCATTGCTAAGACACCATGGAGACGTCTCGAAAAGCGACAACGGCTAGCAACATGGAAATTGATAGCCTGTTCAGCAATGAAACAATGACTTTTACAGATGCAGTTTTAACTGCAGAGGGGACTGCTTCCTTCCTAAGTACACTAGCAGAAGCTGAAAAAGCCTTGGAGGAAGCATTAGGGGCTCCGTCGGACGTGTCTAAAGTACAGCAAGGAAAGCCTGAGGAAGCGTTAGGTGCTCCGCCAGTACAGCAAGCAATGCCAGATCCTGAGGGATCTGAGTACCCGTTCTTGGTTGCAAATGCGCTTGTAAATGATAGCGCCAAGCCATTTAGTACAAAGTTACAGGCGCATCTAGAGCATCTTGAGGAAGAAGTGGTCATGTCAGGCGATGACGACAACGACGGTGACAACAAAGACGACAACGATGACGACAACAACGACGACATCGACGACAATGACGACAGCAACGATGACGACAGCAACGATGATGATAAGCAGCTCAAATCTAAATTTGAATTGAGCAAAACTATTCCTGTTACTGAGGAAGACGTCATGCTGTTGAAACAAAACTTTCAAGCAGTGATTCCTCTGATCGATTGCAACATTTTATGGCGTTTATGTGAAGAAGGCTTTTTCGATCAACACATACATGTACCTAACGGAAGAAGTGAACACTGTCATTTAGCTTATCTACATGCTAGAAGAAACATAGAGCATCTTCCCGCGTCAGAGTCACAGTTCTCCGAAGCCATGACCCGACTCTTTGTTCAACTTATTAGAAGTTTTCATGAGGAACTTTTTAAGACTTTATGTCATGCTACATGACAAAGGTCATGCTACATGGCTTCAAGTACCTTGAAGAACGAATTAAGGTGTATGATATGATGGCTTACCTCTATGAAAAAGGGCATTTCACCATGCCAATGCTCTTTCAATTGATAATTGGGAGTCGCAAACGAGGAGACTTTTTAGTGATCGCCATGAGACAATCTCTAACAGACGGTTTACCAACAGCCTTTCTGGATGGTTTCAACGAGATCACTCCGCGATTTTGCAAACATCTCATGAAAACATATACATGTAATCTTCTCATACAAGCAGCTTTAAAATTAGTGCAAACTTAACCATTACTGTGGAGCATGGACAATTTGGGTTATTTATTCGAATCAAACGTGGAGAGAGATGGTTTGCTTTATCACCATCCTTGTGGAAGATTGTGTGCCTGAACTTAACAAGATTACGCGACATTGGCTTCAAACTGTACTTAACGCAAACGAAATGGCTTGAAGTCATTTCATACTTGGATATGCGCTATGTAAGTTTTGTGCAAACATCACTGTTTGAAGGGAAAGAATACAAGTATTACATCAACATGAATGATGGTGAATGAGAGACATTGCTTCAGAAGATGGATAACATTAACTCAACCTTATCGCCATGTACGGAATGTCATGGCAAGAAAACTCCTATCAAGCTGCAAAAGGACAATCGGATGAAAGTGTCAAAGCTATCCGAGAAAAGACTGGTTGAAGTTCGATTGGAGAATATGGATGTGCAAAATCAACTTGGACTTACCTGTGAATATTGTGGTGCTTACGGATATGCTGAGGATTATGATTGTCACTGCCACAAGTAAAATTGCAAGTCGTGTGAACCTGGCAACTTCTGCAACAAGTGCGGCTCACTAACTATTTCTGTGGAATAAGACTGTGAGTCATTTGCTTGCCAGCCGTCATAGTGTGCAGACGTGTTATATGGACATGTGAAAGATGGATACAGAAACGTGTTTTAAGGACAAGTATGTGGACTACATGATAAGTGAACTGGCACGTTTTGGATCTATTCAACAACAACTGCAGCACTTTGACATTTATTGGGAACTTGCTCATTCCACGTTGAACGTACCAACCTTACGCGAGGATTTCATCAAAGAGTGTGTGTTTTCAAACATTGGCGGAGCTGAGGAGTTTGATGTGGAAGCAGCATATCACTTCGCTCGATTTGATCCAAGACTGTTTGATGAAGTGAGAGAGTGGTTAATCTACATTGCAGTATAATGGCAGACATTACATTGAGACAATATATTGTGCAAAAAACATATTGTGAAGAAATGTTATTAGCTGTAAAAAAGTTTGCATGTTTAGTATGTCCTGCTTGTCAAAATGAAGAGTGTTTAGAACATACGTGTCATTCTACATGTGTCTATACATATTGGAATGAAGCTAAATATTACATTCATTTAGATAAAGTGTTAGATAATGCAAATCAACGTTGTGAAAAATATGGTGTAGATGCTATCACATTTGATAAATTAAGTAGTTGGTTAATATACATTGAAGATCAATGGACTCCAATTATTCACACCATTGTATCAATACTTGATTTGTAAGATATGTTGATTGAGTTGATAAAATAAAATTTAAGATATGTTGATATGTTAACGAGTGTTGATCATTTAGTGTTAACATGTCGACGTGGAAAGACTACTTAACCAATATTTACTTTAAACCTGGTCAACCCGGGGCATTTGCTGGTCCTTACAAACTTTATCACATATTAAAAAAAACATGATCATCCAGTCACTCATTCACAAGTGAAGAAATGGTTACAGGATCAAGATGCTTTCAGTTTACTACAACCTGTAAAATACAGGTTTAAAAGGCAACGTGTCATTACACGTGGAATTGATGATATGTGGGATATTGATTTAGCTGATATGGGAAACATAGCTCCCCATAATGATGACACCCGCTTTTTATTGGTTGTCATTGATGTGTTTTCCAAATATTTATGGGTGCAACCAATCCCTAATAAATCACATGCCAGCGTCATAGAAGCCTTTCAAAAGATTTTTCAAGAAACACAACGAAGACCATGAACCCTAAGGTCAGACAAAGGAACTGAATTTAAAAACAGATGGGTAAAAGCATTTTTGAAGAAGGAGGGAATACATGCCTATACGACAAAGAATGAAACAAAGCCAACTTTGCCGAGAGAGTCATTCGCACTCTAAAGGGGATGATGTATCGATATTTCCTACATAATCAAACGTATCGATATATGGACATCCTTCCAGACTTAGTGTATAATTACAACCATAGACCTCATGGCTCCCTCCCTAATAAGTATACTCCTGCAGATATTCATAAAGACATAGAATCGAAAGTGTGGAAGTATATGTATGTAGACAAATTGAAATTAAAACCAAAGAAGAAGAAAAAACCCTACAAATTTAAAATTGGTGATCAGGTTCGCATTTCCCACATGAAATATGTATTTCAACGGGATTATCATATAAAGTGGACGCAAGAAGTCTTCATTATCACACATCGTTGTAAGAAGCAAGGAATACACTTGAATGAAACCAAAGCCAACTTTGCCGGGAGAGTCATTCGTACTCTAAAGGGGATGATGCATCGATATTTCCTACATAATCAAACTTATCGCTATATGGACATCCTTCCAGACCTAGTGTACAATTACCACCATAGACCTCATGGCTCCCTCCCTAATAAGTATGCTCCTGCAGATATTCTTAAGACAACGAATCGAAAGTGTGGAAGTATATGTATGTAGACAAATTGAAATTGAAACCAAAGAAGAAGAAAAAACTCTACAAATTTAAAATTGGTGATCAGGTTCGCATTTCCCACATGAAATATGTATTTCAGCGGGATTATCATATAAAGTGGACGCAAGAAGTCTTCATTATCACACATCGTTGTAAGAAGCAAGGAATACACTTGTATCGTGTGAAAGACTTTTTAGACGAGGATATTGATGGACATTTCTATGAAGAAGAACTGCAGAAAGTAAAAAAAGGTATTGAATCGGTCTAAAGAATTGAAAAGGTTTTGAAAACACGAAGAAGACGAGGTGTTAAAGAATTATTTGTGAAGTGGTTAGGTTGGCCAAAGAAGTTTAACAGTTGGGTGAAAATAACTGATATTCGAAAATGAAGCATCCATTCACATGTTTGGTCTCTGGACCTACAGGCAGTGATAAAAATTCTCTAGTTAGAGAAATTCTAGAACGAAAGTTAATTAAACCCTCTCCAAAAACCATTTTATGGCTCTATGCAGCAGATCAACCTTTGTACAAGGGAATGAAAGGTGTGGAATTTTACCAAGGCATTCCAGATGACATTGAAGAGCGTTTTAACCCGAAAAAACCAAACTTACTCATCATTGATGACTTAATGACCAAATGTCATAGTGATGAGCGTATGACACGTCTCTTTAGTGTTGGCAGCAGTCATCAAAATCTAAGCATTATTTTTATTGTGTATAATTTATTCCATCATGGTAGAGAAATGCGAAATATTAGTTTGAATACGCATTACATCATTCTGTTTAGAAATCCTAGAGACAGTCAACAAATAAGTACATTAGCGCGACAAATGTATCCTGGAAAATCTCAATTTCTCATAGAAGCCTATCAAGATGCTACCAGCAAACCTCATGGCAATTTATTCATTGATCTGAAGCCGAAGACTAATGATCAACTACGTATTCGTACAGGCATTTTACCAAAAGATACACATTACGTATATGTTGATAAAGTAGTGTATGAACAAGAACCAAGTCATTTGACCATTCGCAGCCAAGATGTCTAAACGTATTCAAGTGAATCAACCTTTTCTTCACTTGCTCGCACGCAGCGGGCCTAAACGACGTAAATCCTTGCTACAACAAGCTACTAAGGAGGAATTAACTAGCTTGTTTGAAATTTGTTTGAATATATTACGAGGACATTTATATATATTATATATATAAGCTCAAAAAGATATAAGATATTCAAGCGTGAACGTCATACCCTACGTACACTGGCAGATAAGAAGATATCACTTCGAAGAAAAAAGAAGTTGGTTAATCAGAAAGGAGGATTTATTGGAGCTATTGCTAAATTTGCATTACCCTTGTTAGCTCAGTTGCTGTTAATATGAAACATACTATGAAAACAGTCCTCATTCCTGAACATGAATATAAAATGTTGTTAGAAAAGAAGTGAAAAGATGTTGAAATCAAAACGAAAGTGAATAAACTTTTACGTTGGAAACGAACTCGTGAAAAGGCTATGGAAATGTCTCAAGTGCTTGGTCGTCATTTACGAACAATTCCTTCGCAACAACAACGACAAAAGTCTGTTACATCATCCAATGCAGAAAAATCAGAAAAGTCCTAACAGTTTCTAAGCCATTTTCAACCAATTTATCATGTAAAACTAACACAACTTCTAACAGAACTTAAGAAATATGGTACGAGATGGACAGATAAAAATGAACTTGTTTTAAAAACGGATACTGCCATTACAAATTCCAACATTATTGATTTGTTGAAAGAAGCATTGGTTTCTACAAGAAGAAAAGAACGACGAGAACCACCACATGGTTGGAAGCAGTTTACTGAGGAAATTGTAGATGCTAATATTCCAAAAACTGTTTTTAGCAAAAAGACAACTCGTGAAGATATTACAAAAGAGATACAACAACGTCAACAAAGGTTGTTTCCAGAAGGATGGGAAACTTTATAACATGGATTAAAGAGTTATGGTGTTGTTGTTGTAAAGAAAATGGAAATAAAAATACTATTCCTGTAAAAATTAGGTGTGTCAGTGCTAGTTATCACGGAGAAGTAGTAGATACCAATGTAGATCATGTAGATAGCAATTTAGACAACAATGTAGACAGCAATGTAGAGAGTGAGGATGACGAGTGTCAAACATGAAGTAATGTATATGCACATCTAGTCTATCTACATCACATAAACGATTTAGCTGTCATGGAGTCAACAAGTTTTTACATTACTTTACCCAGCAATGCTAGTATGAACTATTCTCCCAACAACAAGACTTCAAATGATCAAATTCGTATACTTCGAACCATCTATCTGAACGGAAAATATGAAGGGGCTTTAGCTGAAATTCAATATCCCCATACATGGACAACCATGAGACATGGAATGGACTATTCTATTCAGTATCGACAACAACCACTGACAGATATTGTCCTTGACACAATCAATATGGTTACTACAGATCCATACAAGAGATATGTCATGCAGTCAATGAAGAAGCGACTAATTCTATGAAAGATGACCTTAAAGAAGCTATTCAGATAAAGTATGATAAAATTAAACGACGAGTTTTTCTATTTCTAAATTATGGCTTTGAAGTGTCATTCTCCGCTAGATTAGCTGAGATTTTAGGATTTATCCCAGATCAATGGTATACTGAACGTGTACAGCTGAATATAAAGCTGATGTGAAACAGGGATTTTATACACTTTATGAACACTGTAGTATTTGTGAGCCACAAGTTGTTGGTGATTATTATGTTCCTTTGCAACGTTCCGTTGCAATACAAGGACATGATGGAGACATTATCATGAAAAGTTATGGAGAACCTCATTATGTTCCTGTAAGCACATCCAAATTTGACATGATAGAAATGAATATTAAGGACGACACAGGTCATAATGTTCCATTTCAAACTGGAAAGGTGATCTGTAAACTTCATGTTCGACCAAAAGCATTATGAAAGCATACACACACAATCCATCTATATATCGCAACCATTTTCTTCGTCAAGTGGGTGGAGAATTACCAGGATCTAAAGGAGCGCGAATACAATATGGAGATGGTATTGACTCAATACTGGGATCGTTGGCTCGCAAAGCTATTCCACTGCTTAAGGCAGGGGCTAAAATCGTTGCACCACATCTTAAAAAGGCTGCGAAAGATCTCGCGAAAGATGTTACAGGTCGAGTAGCACAACGTGTGTTTGATGATGGGTTAGGAGGACAAAAGAGAGCGAAACCAACAAAACGTGTCAGAAGGCGAAAGGCAGCTAAACGGATAACATCAACAAGATATTTTTTAATTATGTCCCAAATTCATAATCATTCTTGTGAATGTAGTCTTTCTCCATTAGAATGGTTTCGCATACCACCAACGCAAACTGCTGTAGAAAAATGTTATAATGTAGAGTATCAACCAATCACTACCATTAGAGAGGGTGCTCCAACAGAATTCTACATTCCTGCGAGTGCAGAAGAATATCTACATTTAAAGAACAGTAAACTCCATATTGTATGCCGCATTGTGAAGGTGGATGGAACACCGTGTGGTGTAGATGATAACGTGTCATGTATCAATGATTTGTTTAATGGGTTATGGTCCAATATTGAATTATTTCTAAGTGGTCGTTTGATATCACATAGTAACAATACCCATGGTTATATCAGCATCATATCTCATCTCATTCATGACTCGGAAGAAAGTCTCCATTCTGAGCGCTCTATGCGTCTCATCTTTAAAGATACTGCTGGGTCAATGAATACTCATGAGGTGAAAAGACCTAATCATGAAAGATATGTATCAGGTTTTCATGTAAATGCTGATGGTGGCGATCTAGCTGAAACAGGAAATAATGATTAACATAATCGCTATTTGTATACACGTCTAAGCCGTGAGTTTATGCTTACAGGTGGTTTAAGGGTAGATTTGTTTGAGCAGGATCGTTATCTTCCCAATGGTGTTAGTATGAAATTACGTTTACATAGACAAAAAGATGAATATATATTAATGGCTGCAAATAATGGTTTTAAAGTAGAAGTGAGAGAAGCGTTTTTAACCATTCGTAAAGTGAGGGTTAGTCCAAGTATTCAGTTGGGACATGCAGATGCATTGATGAAAAGTCCTGCTAAGATTATTATTAATAGAAAAGAGTGTAAAATTTTGGCTATTCCAGCACAGCAGGAAATCAATCTTCTGTAAAAGATAGCATCTTTTTAGGCCAATTACCAAAACGTATTGTCATTGGAATGGTTCATAATGAATCCTTTGCTGGAACAGTATTGAGAAATCCATACAATTTTGAACATTTTGATCTTAACTTTATGCAGCTTTACTCTGATGTTGAACCAGTCCTATCCAAACCTCTCAAGCTTGATATAAATCGTGGCAAATATCTTGACGCTTTTGAAACTCTTTACAAATCTTTTGATAGATTGAATGGTGAGAAAAGTTCCATTATAAAACGGTAAGATTGGTCTAGAGGTTATTCCTTATTTTCTGTTGACTTAACACCTGATTATGATGGTGATGATCATTATGCCCTTATCAAGCATGGGAAATTGCGACTAGAAAGGAATTTTGCTGGTGCCTTGCAAAATACAGTCAATGTTATAGTGTATGCTGAATTTGATAACATTGTTGAAATAAGTGCAAACCGTAGCATTCAGTTTGACTACAAGTCATGAACACGAAGCAGATAGAAGCCATACTATCCCATGATGCTGCGACAAAAGACTTGTTTCAAGGTGTGTTTGCCATGGACCAGTTACCATCTTTACAACGCGGTGCCTATGTCATCAACACAGACGATCATGATGAGCCAGGAGAACATTGGGTGGCAGTATATTATGACGAAGACCCTGCAGAATATTTTGTCTCTTATGGACTTTTACCTATAGACAGTCGTTTGAATAAGTTTAATTTCGTTTATAATTCAGTTCCATTACAAACACCGATATCATCTACATGTGGATTTTATTGTGTGTATTATGTAATTCAAAGAGCTCGAGGACATAGTCCTTTTGAAATCATTGATGCATTAAGAAGAAGTGATGGTGATTTTGTTGTAAAGGATTTTGTATATAGACATTATAAACCATTATTTTATTGATGTTGTATTAGTTAAGTTGTTGGTAATTGTTAATTTTATTATGGATATTGTAAATAAACAAGACAGTTTTATACAACATTCTTTTTATTGTGTTATACATTATTTACATTTTAACAATTATTTTACATTAAACTTTTATTTCACAAATACATTCAATACATTGATAAACAAATGCCATTCATACCAATCTAAATTAATATATGTATCATAGACATTACATTCACGTTTGTAAATGCTATGAAAACTAGCATAGCACTGTCCATTACCAAACTTTATTATTTTAACATCTTCATGATCAGACTCTTTCAGTTCATATCCATAATCATCCATGTCAATGTCCATCACCATAACACACATGGGATGTGTCAGCTCAATGGACTTGGTGCCCCGCATGAGTTGCTCTCCTTCCTCTTTGAATTCAAGCGTCAGGTTCTTTCCAATCCAATGCTTGCAACAGAGCGTACCATTCCACTGTGTTGAGGGCGATGTAGTCGTAGCATTCTGTAAGCTCGTCATATTGGCGAAATCGTACAAACACGTGGAGACAGTTCTCAGTCACACGCACATCTTAATCCCCTGAGAGTATTAGGAGAAAGCCAGGTATCCTCAACTTCTCTAGAAGGTCTTTCAACACAGATTGTTCTTCAGTTGATAGAGTGATATACTTTCCAAATGTCTTAGCACAATGTCATCACATAACTTTCTCAGATATGAGAATCCATGTGTAATTGGTTCATATTCCGATAAAAAGTCTTCCATCTCGTTCAACAGTTAGATCAACTATGAGCTGTCTCCTTGTCTGCAAAGGCGTTTTTATGCTCGCAAGATGGTGAAAAGTGGATGTTGTATAGCTTCTAGGAATCGTAAGACTGCGTGCCAATTCTTCATATCAAAGTGAATCATATCTGCATATGGATTATCTGGCACAACTCCATGATAATCCAGTGGATAATCCTGTAAAAGATTTCTCCAGAATCTAACACGTATGTTAGAATCATGTTCAACCACATACACTTCAACTTTATTTTCAAGTCTACGTTTAAGCCCAGGTTTAAGCGATATGTTTTTAAAGTCTTTCCACACTTCAGGTTTAAACTGATAAGCAGAACTCATTATCCGAGAACTTATTATCACTTCATTCCTCTCATTTACAGTAAGGTAAGCGCCACCGTTAAACACGAGTGCACTCATGATGAGAATACCTTATTATGAGCTGTCTTCTTGTCTTCGAAGCCTTTTATCCACTTCTTTCACCTGCTTCTTCAGCATTTTCCATTCAGGTATTGTTAGCAAAATACCCTTTTTTCGTAGGACGGTTTCTTCCAGTCCCCTCATCTCTGAGGTACTTGCGAATGTTTACCACTCCTTCATTGCTTTGTTTCATAATCTTGATATACTTTCCATTTCCTAAAGAAAGCATTCCATCCCACGACTGTGGTGTTGGTGCCGTCTTCACTTTCAATTTCTTGATGGTAGTGGTAGGATTTTTAACTTTTAAGTCTTTAACTGTATCTGCAAGAGTATCCATATCAGTTGCAGATCTCTTACGACTTCCACGTTCCATGTTAACGCTTCAATGTTCACACCTCAAATAACTCTTACGTTGGAGGACCTCCACTTTTTATACCACAGCCTTGTAATGTCCATGCGCTAAGGTGGAATAGGCATCATCCAATACATATCGCTTGTCGTCATATGGGGAGAGGGCTACCTTTCTCAACTTCTCCGAGAAAAGCTGGTGACTATGACTTCGAATAATGTGTCCTGTAGCCATCGTTTGAGTTTTCTTGAACAAACTGTCTCTATATTGCGCATGTTTAATGCGTCTTTGAAAAGCTCGAATGATGCCTTTAGCTGTATGTTTTTCTTTCCCACCACACAATAAAATGTACATTTTCGGTCTGAGTCCAACAAACTCTTCAATAGGGATGCCTGCCGTCTCATCTTTCATTTTCCCAAGCACTTTTTTGTTCACGTTGGAACGTAGGAAGTGATCCAGCGGATAGTCACTTGTGTCAAACAGGTTAGCATCTTGCTGCAGGTCCTTGTAGATATCTTCCGTTTCTATGTCGTAACATAGACTGTCGGTGTCGCTGAACAACAACTTAGCATTGGTATACTTGACCATGATGTATTTGTAATGAAAGTTGAACATAAGCACTTTGCTGAGGTCGAGAATGGTGAAGCCAACTTGAATGGGTTTATCCAAAAGCAAATCCACTTTGCGCAAATGTACAGCGGTCAAATCTTCGTTGAAAATTTTGAATTTGTGGACAAGAAGGTTTGGCTACACGTTTCTTGAATCGCTTTTCCTTGTGAACCAGTTCAACATTGATTCGCTTTCTCACATTTTCCATGGTTTTACCAAACACAGAGTTGTTCATCAGTTTGAAGAAGTCTTTCTCAAACGGGTTCTTGGCCAATTTTCTCTTTTCTGTGTTCAAGGTAATGTATTTTGCCAACCATTTGCTCTGTTCAAACATGATGGCGCGATGTACTTTGGTGACTTTCAACCCCAGTGAGACGTACTGTTGTAAATTCCTGTAATGAAGTACATATTTCTTCTTGTCAGACAAGTTAGGAATGAGCTTTTCACTGGGTTTGTCTTTCATGTTCAGATCTTTCCGCAGCTTCTGACTGCACTCTGACAATTCTCCAACTTTGACACATTTCCGTTCTGGAGCCACTGGGTAGTGATTATGGTGATCATGGATTGAATTTGGATATTCTAAATCCACTTCCAAAATGAATCCAATGTCATCATCTTCAGCTGCATCCATGAAGTCGAGGGATTCTGGCTCACTCACCCACATAAATCCTCTTTGCGGCATGCTTTGTGACATGGCCCAGCCATACAAGTTGTTTGCGTCGAGATACATCAGGTAGTTGTTTGGTATCTCAGAATTGTAATCTGTTACGTAGGGATTATTTGCTTTCGCATACTTGTGTGTAATCACAGATATTCCTCCACGTATGCCTTGCTCAACAATTCGGTACATGTCAATGTCATTGATCAATTCCAACTTCACCTTTGTCGCTTTTAACATTGCATCCCACGACAGTCCTGGTGCTGTGTAGTAGTGAGCAGGATCCAATTCATACGTGTTGAGGCACACTTGACGAAAATTTTCAAACACGTCAGCTAGTAATAACACATCTGATTTCAGGTACAGGTCGTGGTATTCAACAAATGTGGTACAGTTCAATGTATTCCACACCTTCTGCGCATGCGCATAATCCTCATCGCTAAGGTCCTTTTCGCTAAGCTGACTATAAAACTTGTCCTTTGATGGTAGCTGTGTTTCAGCAAACTTGGATGGTTCGTCCACGTAATCGTAGGGGTATACTCCCTTTCTCAGCATCAAATCTTGTTGGTCACTATCGTGAATGTGAGAGGTCATGTTGTAGAAGTTAGCTTTCCCTTCTGCTGCCAGGTTGGATACCAACTTCTGTAGAGAGGTACTTATGAACTGAAAGCTGTCTGTAAATTTCAGATTGCTCATGGTGAATGCAATATATTTTTCAATGGTGTTAGGAATGACTGTAATCGTTTCACCTTTGAATTTTCCAATTTCCTCCGTGATTAGGTGACTGTCATAGCTTTGCAAATTGTGGAAAAACACGGGAATGATAAACGAATCTTTATCCTCTTGCTTATCCTTTCTAAGTCGAAATTGTAAGTTGCATTCACTATGTGCAGCTCCACGATATTTGCTATTGATGTGGTCATGTTCTCTCACACGATCTGCTCCTAGAGGTTCATGACAAATGTAGCAATCAACAGCGTTCTTGAAATTCTCTTTGTCTTCACGAGTCATCACAATTTCCTTTGGCTGCTCTAAACCACGTACAATACGATCACGTTCATTCACCATATAGTCTAAAAAGACTTTCACAGCATTGTCTCCTCGATACATGACTGGTGCACGTGTGTCGTACTGGCTCACAACCACATAGGCAAAGCTGTTTGGACGATGATGTTGATACTTGTCCCCTTCTTCATGCTTTTGCTTGAAACATTCAAAGTCGGCATAGATCACAAAAGGTGATCCCTGTTGTTTAGCTACATTCTTGAACTTGTTTATCTAAAAGATCTTGCCGTACAAACCCGTGAAGACAGTTGAAACAATAAAAATATGCGCACTTATGCTTTGATCGATAACACATAAGTCTGCTAAAATTCTTGGTGAGGCAGTAATGCCTCGTCTTGTCATTGCTAATCAGAAGTAAGTTGATTTCTCTCACACTGACGTTTCGACTAAGTTGTATTGGAACAACTACATCTTGTTCATATCCAAACACGTTGATGGCTACATCGTTCTTCTTTTCAAACTTTGGAATGTCAGTAATTGGTGTCGGAAATTTCATGCCCTCTACCTTTAATTCCTTCTCAAATGGTTTGTAATGATTCACGCGATTTGGGTTGTCATGAGGGTGTAGGTAAGCCAATACTGACCATAAGAAACACTTGTTGTCATCATTCTTAATGTTTATCACACCCTTTGTTTTCTTCACTTTCTTCGGTAGTGGAATAAAACTACTCGCTTCCAGGGGCATCAACGTAGCTGTGTGTACTTCAGTGTACAGTATGTTATCCAATACCCAGCCAGAGCCTTGTCGCTCATGTTCATCAAAATTAGTAAACAATTCTTTAAAGGCTTCTGGCAAGTCCTGTTCAATATCTGCTGGATTGTATGCTGTACATGTTGGACTGCTGATAAATGCATTATCCACTTGTTCTACCATAACACCTTCAGCATTAGCTGTCAGTTTCCTGAAACGTGCATGCACGACAATGTACCATTTCATTCCATGGTTTAAGGTCTCCAACAAATTTGCCTTGATACGGTTCTCTTGCTGTCGCATTTCAAGCAGTAAATCCGATCCATCCTCAGACTCAAACCGTTTTTCCTGCGCGTTTTCACCAAGACTAACCCTTCTACCTCTCCCTACTTGTCCTGTCTTTTGTTTCTTTGAAACATGTTCTTCATGAGGTACATTTTCCATCTCAGCTGGTATGCATGCATGTACCTCATAAGTATCCATAGATGGAAATTCTACATTGCATTCCATACACTAAACTGGGCCGTATGGCCAAATGCCATCTTCTTCCATCTTTTGGCTCTTTGGTCCTTTCATCTCAGCTTTACTATATGTATGTGTCTCATAAGTAACCATAGATGGAAATTGCACATTGCATTCCATACACTGAACTAGACAGTATGGCCAAATGTCATCTTCTTCCATCTTTCGTCTCTTTACTCCTTTCCCATGCTCTTCACGTTTCATCTTAGCTGGTTGTTGTTCCGTCAACTGCTGAAACTGAAATGCTGAAATGTAATCTCAGACATCCCCCTTTTATACACACTCATACATAGACAGAATTTGCGTTTTCATTTCACAACAGAGGATGGCCCTTAGAAGGGTCGAAAGATGTTAATAAGTTGGCTCTTCACCAACAAGTCGGGTTTCCGCAACTACACTGGTATCTGTAAAACTGCTCCATCGTGAAAGGTCTTCTTGAGCAGTTGAAAGGATGAAAATTGTAATATTTGATGCTTCTCAGCGTTGCACCGCACCACCAGCAGTCTGTGCTTGGCTCTGGTCAAGGTAATGTTGCCGCAAACTTGTACCATAGCAAACCACCGCAGGTTTTGCAACAGTACCGACGTGGTGCATTGTAGTGTACTGGACAGTTGTGTGGTTGTCCTGGATATTCTAACCACACCCAACACTTGTAGCATTCTGTTGTCAGCGTCACTGCCTTGCCGTTTCCCATCACTGTGATTGTACGAGTTGTAGACATCTTGCTGCTTGTTTTGGGAAAGGTGGCGTTTAACCCCCATTTACATACTACTATATACTAACGGCCATCCTCGCATTTTATGCCGACCAGGGGGGCCTGTCGACCATGTCGACTGGCGGGGGGGTCCTACCTACAGCAGCTAGGGGGGGTCCCTTTATAATAGCAGCCTTGCACTCTATGCAGTCAGTCTGCTTTTGGTTGTTGAAGAGTGAACATCGAAAGATTTCAAAATGTAACACAAAGACGAGTTTTTCAGTGCGGCGCTACGCCAGAAATATTTCCTAACAGACAAGGACATCGACCTTTGTGAGGAGATATTTGTGGATTATCAGGCCTTCCTGTACAAGAAGTGGAGGGATTTTCAGAGGGCAAGACCTAGGCAAGAGTACAACAGGTTTGGCAGGGCGGCGGAGGAAAGCCACAAGCGTCTGAGAGAACTATCGCCTGATAGGTTCAGGGACCCGTCGCCCTGCCAGGAAGAAAGGCCAGCCAGACCGACACCTGCCAAAGCAACAGCAGCAATCATGACGACGGCGACTCCTGTCAAAGCGACTCCTGCCAAAGCCACAGCGTCGACGATGACGACTCCGCTGAAAGCGAGTCCGAGGGAAGCTGATGTGACTGTCCGGAAGGTGCCGGCGGCACCAGTTACAGAGAGGCGGCGCACACCCAGCGCCACCATTACAAGGCCGGGCAGTCCGCCACCAGCTCCTGAGGATGAGCTAGCAGCCGCTGTCGCCAGTATTTCGGAGATCCCGGCAATCGATTTCAGCCTCATGCAGTCGCCCTCCGATTATGACCGCACCACGGAACTGCCAAAGCAACAGCAGCAATCATGACGACGGCGACTCCTGTCAAAGCGACTCCTGCCAAAGCCACAGCGTCGACGATGACGACTCCGCTGAAAGCGAGTCCGAGGGAAGCTGATGTGACTGTCCGGAAGGTGCCGGCGGCACCAGTTACAGAGAGGCGGCGCACACCCAGCGCCACCATTACAAGGCCGGGCAGTCCGCCACCAGCTCCTGAGGATGAGCTAGCAGCCGCTGTCGCCAGTATTTCGGAGATCCCGGCAATCGATTTCAGCCTCATGCAGTCGCCCTCCGATTATGACCGCACCACGGAACTGCCAAAGCAACAGCAGCAATCATGACGACGGCGACTCCTGTCAAAGCGACTCCTGCCAAAGCCACAGCGTCGACGATGACGACTCCGCTGAAAGCGAGTCCGAGGGAAGCTGATGTGACTGTCCGGAAGGTGCCGGCGGCACCAGTTACAGAGAGGCGGCGCACACCCAGCGCCACCATTACAAGGCCGGGCAGTCCGCCACCAGCTCCTGAGGATGAGCTAGCAGCCGCTGTCGCCAGTATTTCGGAGATCCCGGCAATCGATTTCAGCCTCATGCAGTCGCCCTCCGATTATGACCGCACCACGGAACTGCCAAAGCAACAGCAGCAATCATGACGACGGCGACTCCTGTCAAAGCGACTCCTGCCAAAGCCACAGCGTCGACGATGACGACTCCGCTGAAAGCGAGTCCGAGGGAAGCTGATGTGACTGTCCGGAAGGTGCCGGCGGCACCAGTTACAGAGAGGCGGCGCACACCCAGCGCCACCATTACAAGGCCGGGCAGTCCGCCACCAGCTCCTGAGGATGAGCTAGCAGCCGCTGTCGCCAGTATTTCGGAGATCCCGGCAATCGATTTCAGCCTCATGCAGTCGCCCTCCGATTATGACCGCACCACGGAACTGGTTGACTTGAAACTGGAGGACGGCACTAGCAAAGAGTCATCACTCCAGGAGATCGTGCAGCTCTTGGATACGGCCGATAACATACAGTATTGCGAGTTCTGCCATTTCGGAATTCCGGCAGGACAGTCTATGAGAGTGCATGAGCAGGGATGCCCAGAAGCTTTGAAGCCGGAGTATCATTATTGCAATGTTATGGGCAGAGGTTTCAAGTCACACAGGGCCACGGTAGCAGCGCACAGGAGGAGGGCTGGCTGTAGGGAGGATGACGGCAGCGGCAGAGGCGGAGACGGAGTCGACGGTAGAGGTAGAGGCAGGGAAAGCGGCGGCAGGGGAAGCAGCGGCAGGTGAAGCGACGGCTGGAGCTGAAGAAGGAAAATCCCTCCACGGCTGCTTTTTAGCTGCCTCCCATTATTACGAAATGAAAGGCTATCGTTCGTGTTATGGTGTTAGTATGTATGTGTATGCATGACAGTGTGGGAAATGCTAAAAAAGGGGGTCTATAAATCATTGATTTATACCCCCATCTGTCCGTCTGCCCGTCTGAAAAAGCAAAACAAATTGTCATCTGGGTTAAAAATACCCTGGCTTGAGAAATGAAACGCTTAATCTGTCACTGGTGATGGTATATGTGTGGAGAGAGAGATAAAAAAAATTTAAAAAAAATTGTCCGTCTGCCCGTCTGAAAAAGCAAAACAAATTGTCGTCTGGGTTAAAAATACCCTGGCTTATGAAATGAAACGCTAAATCTGTCGTGGCTATTGCTATATGTGTTTGTGAATATAGAGACAGGGAAAATTTAAAAAAAGACTGTCTGTCTGCCCGTCTGCCGTAGGTGTTATGAGTAATTATAAAACGAGAGAACCACTGCATTTTTTGCATGGATACGTAAAAGTGGACGAGAGAACCACTGCATTTTTTGCATAGCAACGAAAAATGGACGAGAGAACCACTGCACTTTTTGGCGTGCAGTGGTTTATATATGGGTGCGAAAAAGGAGCGAAAGTTGACCAATGAGAATGCAGTGTTAAAGGTGGATTTCTATTGGCTAGAGGATGTGAAAATTTCGCTCCCTTTGCTCAGGCATATAAAAGGGAGTGTGCGGGAAGAAAGAGTGAGTTTGGCATGTCCGGTCTCCTTTGGTTTAAGGTTTTTTTGTTTTTTTTTGTTAGAGTATTGTTAGAGTATAGTGTGACGAGGGGAAAACGTTATTTGATGGGAGTTTGCATGAAGGTTTTGTACAGTGAGTTGATGACGAAAGAAAACGTCATTTGATGCAGTTGGAAGGATTGCGAGTGAAAGAAAGGTGTTTCCGGTGAAACGTTGTATGGGGATGGTAGGGAGGGGGTGTGCCGTGAGCGTCTCGAGTGAAACGGTGCGGAGACGGGGTTGGGGAGAGAGAGAGAGGGTATAAGAGTTTTTTTTTTAAAGAAGGCGCGCGCCGAGACGGTGAGCGAGACGGTGACTGAGACGGTGACCGAGACGGTGACCGAGACGGTGGCAGTATGAGAGGGGGGGGGGTGTGCCGTGAGCGTCTCGAGTGAAACGGTGTGTGCGGAGACGGGGTTGGGGAGAGAGAGAGGGTATGAGTTTTTTTTGGTGTTGCCACCGCCGCCGCCACGCCTTGAAAGGTGTGGAGACGGGGTCGAGACGGGGTTGAGAGAGAGAGAGAGGTCCGCCGCCGCCACGCCTTGAAAGAAAGGTGTGGAGACGGGGTCGAGACGGGGTTGAGAGAGAGAGAGAGGTCCGCCGCCGCCACGCCTTGAAAGAAAGGCGGGGAGACGGGTTTTTTTTTTAAGTTTTTTTTTTTTAAGTTTTTTTTTTTTTAAAGCATATCCCACACATTCTCATGCATACACTAACACGATAGGTTTGTTTGCTTATTTTGGAAGAATGGGTGGCCGCTGTAAAGCGACCGTGAAGGGATATTCAGAGTCGTTTTTCTTCTTTCTTCTTCTTCTTGGTCTTCCTCTTACTGTCAGTGTCTGTTGCCACTGGTGCTACTTGGCCGCTGGTGCTGGCTACGCTACCGCTAATTTCACTGCAGGCACACTTTCTTTTGTGTGCTGCGACCCCAGCCCTGTGCGAGTCGAAAGCTTCACCTCGGACACAGCAATAATAATGTCCATATGCCATGGCTGCTGCACATTGCTGTTCATGCAGACGCATAGAAGCGCCTGCAGGAATTGAATGATGACAGAAGTCACAGGATTGAACGCCGTTTAAGTTGTCCACGAGGAGCATAAGACCCTGGAGACCTGTTTGGTTTGAGGTGGTCTCCAGTTTCGACTGCCTAGGATTGAAGCCGTAGTCAGTGTTGAAAGGTGCCTGCGTTGATGTATTGGAGATGCTAGCGATAGCGGCCGCTAGCTCATTATCAGGAGTTGATGTTGTTGCGACGATGTTGTCCGGTTGTTGTTGTGTAGTTGGTGTCGCCAACACCTGAACATCAACTGCCTGCGGATGGGCTACCAGCGAAGTTGCCAGCACGGTTGAGGCAGTTAGCACAGTGGCAGGAGTCACTTTGGTAAGAGGAGCCGTTGTTGTCGTTGTTTGTGCTTCTTGGCAGGGCGGCGATGGGGAGCTCACTGGTGACGGCAGCGGTGAAAACGCCAGCGGCAGCGCTGGGGAGCTCACTGGCAGTGGCGGCGGCAGCGACGGTGGTGAGGAGCTCACTGGTGGTGGTGGTGGGGAGCTCACTGGTGGCGGTGGCGGCGGCGGCAGCGAGCTCACTGGCAGCGGCGGCGGCGGCGGCGGCGGATTCTTGTTTAAGCGTTGATGGCTTTCTTCAGCCGCCCTGCCAAACCGGTTGAAATCTTCTTTTGGACGAGTCCTAAAATCCCTCCACTTTTCGTAGAGGAACGCCTGATAATCTATATAAACCTCTTCAAAAAGATTTACATCTTTTTCACTAAAATGATAGGTTTTTTTTTAAGTTTTAAGTTTTTTTTTTTAAGTTTTTTTTTTTTTAAAGCATATCCCACACATTCTCATGCATACACTAACACGATAGGTTTGTTTGCTTATTTTGGAAGAATGGGTGGCCGCTGTAAAGCGACCGTGAAGGGATATTCAGAGTCGTTTTTCTTCTTTCTTCTTCTTCTTGGTCTTCCTCTTACTGTCAGTGTCTGTTGCCACTGGTGCTACTTGGCCGCTGGTGCTGGCTACGCTACCGCTAATTTCACTGCAGGCACACTTTCTTTTGTGTGCTGCGACCCCAGCCCTGTGCGAGTCGAAAGCTTCACCTCGGACACAGCAATAATAATGTCCATATGCCATGGCTGCTGCACATTGCTGTTCATGCAGACGCATAGAAGCGCCTGCAGGAATTGAATGATGACAGAAGTCACAGGATTGAACGCCGTTTAAGTTGTCCACGAGGAGCATAAGACCCTGGAGACCTGTTTGGTTTGAGGTGGTCTCCAGTTTCGACTGCCTAGGATTGAAGCCGTAGTCAGTGTTGAAAGGTGCCTGCGTTGATGTATTGGAGATGCTAGCGATAGCGGCCGCTAGCTCATTATCAGGAGTTGATGTTGTTGCGACGATGTTGTCCGGTTGTTGTTGTGTAGTTGGTGTCGCCAACACCTGAACATCAACTGCCTGCGGATGGGCTACCAGCGAAGTTGCCAGCACGGTTGAGGCAGTTAGCACAGTGGCAGGAGTCACTTTGGTAAGAGGAGCCGTTGTTGTCGTTGTTTGTGCTTCTTGGCAGGGCGGCGATGGGGAGCTCACTGGTGACGGCAGCGGTGAAAACGCCAGCGGCAGCGCTGGGGAGCTCACTGGCAGTGGCGGCGGCAGCGACGGTGGTGAGGAGCTCACTGGTGGTGGTGGTGGGGAGCTCACTGGTGGCGGTGGCGGCGGCGGCAGCGAGCTCACTGGCAGCGGCGGCGGCGGCGGCGGCGGATTCTTGTTTAAGCGTTGATGGCTTTCTTCAGCCGCCCTGCCAAACCGGTTGAAATCTTCTTTTGGACGAGTCCTAAAATCCCTCCACTTTTCGTAGAGGAACGCCTGATAATCTATATAAACCTCTTCAAAAAGATTTACATCTTTTTCACTAAAATGATAGGTTCTCAGGCGTTCCTCTGAGAAAAAATCGTTTTTGTATTGCATTCTGCTTGTATTCGTGTCTGAGTCGCGTTCGAAATGGCAACAGCAGCAGGCAGGCAGAGATGACGAAATGTGTGTATGTGACGAAATGGTGTGGAAGCCAAACGTCAGACCATCCCCCCCCCTTTACAGCGTACAGCGCACGGCACACAGTATGTCGACGACGACCCCCCCTAGTACAGCGCACAGCGTGTCGACCCCCCCCCCCCCCCTACCACGAAAGAAGAGGCAAAAATCATTTCCCAAACAAAAAAAGAAACTTATGTGAGGGGTTTTAAAAGCATTTTTCACACATTTATCTCGACGAAATGAATGGTTATGTAAACGAAATGCCATTTATGCAGTTGTTAGCGTGATTAAAAGAGTTGAAATAACGATGGCTTTAGCGGTGGCTTCCGCGCTGAAGTGTAGAAAAAAAACGACCACCCACCCACCCCCCCCCTCCCTCCCTCCCAATTTCAGCATCAAAACTCATATATAAGGGTCTGTTGTCGAGATGTGGTCAAAAAATCATGGAAGCGTTGCTGAATACACCTCCTCTTTTTCCAGCTATCAACATGGACGATTTGTTTGGGTATACTTTTGATGTCATGCCAGTATTACCAGTGGAAGAGATAGATGCATTCCTGGTGAACATGACAGAGGCTGAAAAAGACTTGGAGGAACTGTTAGACATTCCATTAGACGGCACAGTACAGCCAATGCTAGATGATAAGGAAGCGTTAGGCGCCGCTACTACTGCTCCGTTAGATATACTTCCAGTGCAGCAAGGGATACAGCAAGGAATGGGGCAAGACATGCCAGATCCTGAGGGCCCCGACTACCCAATCTGGGTTGCACATGCACTTGTCAATGGTCGAAACACACACCTCAGCACAAAGTTAGAAGCTCATTTGAAGCAACTTAAGGAAGAAGTGAGCGACGACGAGTCCAGCGCTAGCGAGCCCGAGGAGGAGGAGCTTGAGGAGGGAGAAGTGTTAAGTGATGATGAAGAAGGCAAGCATTTGAAATTTGAATCGAGTAAGACCATATTTGTGACTGAGAAAGATGTGTCGCTGTTGAAAAGAAACTTTCAAGCCGTGCTTCCTCTGATTGATAGCAACATTTTATGGCGTTTATGTGAAGAAGGCTTTTTCAACAAGCACACGTACGCGTACCTAATGGAAGAAATGAGCCCTGTCATGATGCTCATGTTCATGCTAGAAGGAACCCACGAGGATGTTCCGGCGTCAGAGCCAAAGATCACCGAAGCCATGACTCGGCGTTTCATTCAACTGTTTCAATGGATACTAGGGCATCGGACCCCAGGAGACTTTTTAGTGATTGTCATGAGACAATCTTTAACAGGTGGTTTACCAACAGCCTTTCTGGATGGTGTCAATGAGATGACTCCGCGATTTTACAAGCATCTCATGAAAACTTACATGTAAAAGGTATAAAAGGGGGGGGCGGCGGCAGCGCGCGGCGGATCACAAAGTCTGCAATCCTTCACCGCAATGTCTTCACCATTTTACAGATGTGAGACTATGGATGATATCTTCAAAGTGAATTATACTAACTATGTATTTTCAAAGCTTCCTGATGTTGAATGGGAATGGATGGAGCAAGTGAAGAATTTACATCTGCATTGGGAAGCTGTTGGAAAGACTATTCCAAGTGATTATTTCATCGACTCGTTTCTACGTGACTGTGAAGATCTACATATACTATCAGCTTATGACATTGATTCAGCATTTATCCACGCGAATACAATTTGGGCAGAGGAGCTCATGTTAGTTGTGGCTGCAAGAATCATTTTACTTTATGATGATGATGTTCCATTGACGACGAATGTATCAGACCTTGTTCGATTCAACCATGGACGAGTGGAAGTGAATTCAAAGCTTTGCAAGCAGTTTGAAAAGCTTGACTCAGCGGATGGTTGGGTATAAAAGGGGTGTGTGTATGGACCTCATCAGTACAGTGTAGCAGTCATGGAGAACAAGACAAGCAGCAGTTTTAAAATTAGTGCCAACTTAACCATTACTGTGGAGCATGGACAATATGGACCATTTCTACGCATCAAACGTGGAGAGAGATGGTGTGCTTATTCCCCATCTTTGTGGAAGATTGTGTGTCAGAACGTGAAAAAATGCCGCGACATTGGCTTCAAACTGTTCTTAACGGAAACAAAGTGGCTTGAAGTCATTTCATACTTGGACATGCGCTATGTGAGCTTCGTGCGTACATCACGGTTTGAAGGGAAAGAATACACACATCACATCAACATGAATGATGGTGAATGGGAGGCACTGCTTCAGGAGATGGATCACATCGACTCCGCCTTATCGGGTGAACCGTGTACGGAATGCCATGGCAAGAAAACGATCATCAAGTTGCAAAAGGATGATCGGATGAAGGTGTCAAAGTTATCCAAGAAAAGACTGGCTGAAGTTCGGTTGGAGAATATGGATGTACAAAATCAACTTGGACTTTCCTGTGACTATTGCGGTGCTTGCGGATATATGGAGGATTATTATTGCCACTGCCACAAGTACAATTGTCAGATGTGTGAACCAAGCAACTTCTGCGGCAAGTGTGGAGTACTTAAGGTGTGTGAAGCACAGTAGAAGCCCTCACACACACACACGCACAGCAAACAAGATGGATGCATGTTTTAGAAAAGCTTATGTTGACTTGATGATTGCTAAACTGGCTTGCTGCGGCACTCCAGACTATCAGCTTTATCACTTGGACGCTTATTGGGATGTTGTACATCACAGTCTTGATGTGATTGAACTACATTCACGATTTCTTGGAGAATGTGACACAATTGGAGTAGAAGAAGATCCTGACTTTGACTTTGATGCTGCCCTCTATTCTGCTCGCACTGACGTGGAAGCATATTTCACCGTGGTGGATTATTTGAGAGATTGCTGTGGACTACAAGAAGAAGAGGAAACTGAGCAGCCTTATCAGCTTTGTCAGGTAAGCCCCCCTCGTTCTCCCCTTTTTTAACACTCATAACTCTAAAAAACCAACAGCAGCAGCAACAGCTAACAATGTTTTTCTTTCTAGCAAATTTAATTTTATGTGAGTGGTTTCAACGTGAACAAAGAAAGAAGATGATAGAAGAGGTAGCAGATCTATTCAAACATATTGTATTGCAGGAAGAAGGCATGTTAGAATAAACCAAAGTCGCCATGGAGAATCGTGTACTATTTAGCGGTCACAAGGATGTTCTTTCCAACATTTTTCCAGCACGCCTTGAAAAGTGTGGACATACATTCAACTCGAGTGAAGCGTTGTATCAATATGAGAAAGCCGTGTTTCATCACCGTCCAGATATTGCTTCAGCTATTGTGTTATCCAGAAATGGCTATGAAGCAAAACGTATCGCCCAAGTGATAAAGCCATGTCCTTTATGGCATACAGTGAAGAGAAGCAAAATGCAAGAGGTGTTACAAGTCAAATGGAATCAGTGTGCATCGTTTCGCAACAAGTTAAAAGACTGCAAAGACAAGACTTTAGTGGAAGCCACCTATGATCCTTGGTGGGGAGCTGGTGTGAAACATGTGTCATCTCGTGGATATCCTGGTCAGAATATCATGGGAAAGTTGTTAGAACAGTTGTGTGTGACGGGGGGTATAAAAGAGACTGTGCCTCCAACATCATCTTACTTGCCGTCGTCGTCGCCGCCGCCGCCGCCGCCGCCGCCCAGCCGCTCGCCCAGCCGCTCACCAGTCCTGGTGTGGAGACGTGTTTTTGTGAACCTATGAACTCCCCCCGCGTGCTGAACTTGACAGCGTAAAGAGTGAAGCTCTCAAGAGTATACAGACATGGCAGATATGACACTGAGACAATATATTGTGCAAAAAGCTTATTGTGAAGAAATGTTATCCGCTGTAAAAAAGTTTGCATGGTTAGTATGTCCTGCTTGCCAACATGAAGAGTGTCAAGAACATACTTGTTATTTTGCATGTGTCTATACATATTGGAATGAAGCTAAATATTATATTCATTTAGATAAAGTGTTAGAGAATGCAAATCAGCGTTGTGAGAAATATGGTGTAGATCCGATTACACTCGATGAACTCAGTCAGTGGCTAGTATTCATTGAAGACCAATGGTCTCCAGTTATTCACACCATTGTATCTATACTTGATTTGTAAAACTTGTGAGTTAAGCGATGTTGGTTGAGTTAAATAAAAAGCTGTTTTTGTTGAGAAGGTGGATTTTTTTTGGTTTTTGGCCTCATGTCGTGATAAAACCGTGTTTAGCCCACGAGACGACCTCGTTAAAAAACTTCACATATCTACTGCCTCTCCACCCCCCCCCCCCCTAGTGCAAATAAAAAAAAACCCCTAGTGTGTCCCGTAAGCAACCTCTTTCACTCGAGACGTCAAGCAAGTGCTGCTGCTGCGCTGCTCGTGTTGTTGCTTTTCATTCGGTGTGACCATGTCGACGTGGAAAGACTACTTGACGAATATATACTTCAAACCTGGACAGCCCGGGGCATTTGCTGGTCCTTACAAACTGTATCACATCTTAAGAAAGCATGATCAACCAGTGACACAGTCGCAAGTGAAGAAATGGCTACAGGATCAAGACGCATTCAGTATACTCCAACCTGTCAAATACAGGTTCAAAAGACAACGTGTGATTACACGGGGCATTGATGACATGTGGGATGTGGATTTGGCTGATATGGGAAACATAGCTCCCTATAATGATGGCACACGCTTTTAACTCATTGTCATTGATGTGTTTTCCAAATATGTGTGGGTGCAGCCACTACCTAATAAATCACATACCAGCGTCATACAAGCTTTTCAAAAGATTTTTCATGACACGCGCCGAAGACCACGCACTCTAAGGTCCGATAAAGGAACGGAATTTAAAAACAGATGGGTCAAAGCATTTTTGAAGAAGGAGGGCATTCATGCTTATACCACAAAGAATGAAACCAAAGCCAACTTTGCTGAGAGAGTCATTCGTACTCTAAAGGGGATGATGTATCGGTATTTTCTACATAATCAAACTTACCGTTACGTAGACATCCTTCCAGACTTGGTGTACAATTACAACCATAGGCCTCATGGCTCCCTTCCGAATAAGTATGCTCCAGCCGAGATTCGTAAAGACAACGAATCCAAAGTGTGGAAGTATATGTATGTCGACAAACTCAAATTGAAACCGAAGAAGAAGAAGAAGAAGAAGTATAAATTGAACATTGGCGATCATGTTCGCATTTCCCACATTAAATATGTGTTTCAACGGGATTATCACATCAAATGGACGCAAGAAGTCTTTATAGTCACACATCGGTGTAAGAAGCAAGGAATCCATTTGTATCGTGTGAAAGACTTTTTAGACGAAGATATTGATGGGCATTTCTATGAGGAGGAACTGCAGAAAGTGACCAAAGATATTGAATCTGTCTACAGAATTGAAAAAGTCTTGAAAACCCGTAAAAGGCGAGGAGGTGTGAAAGAATTACTTGTCAAGTGGTTAGGTTGGCCAAGCAAGTTTAACAGTTGGGTGAAAGAAACAGACATTCAAAGATGAAGCATCCCTTTACATGCTTGGTCTCTGGGCCTACAGGCAGTGGCAAAACGTCTCTGGTGAAGGAAATTCTTGAACAAAAGTTGATTCACCCCTCTCCGAAAAGCATTTTATGGCTCTATGCAGCAGATCAGCCTTTGTACAAGGGAACGAAGGGCGTGACATTTTACCAAGGCATCCCAGATGACATTGAAGAGCGCTTTAACCCGAAAAAACCAAACCTACTCATCATTGATGACTTAATGACCAAATGCCATAGCGATGAGCGTATGACACGTCTTTTTAGTGTGGGTAGCAGTCATCAAAATCTAAGTATCATCTTTATTGTGCATAATTCATTCCATCATGGGAAAGAGATGCGAAATATTAGTTTGAATACCCATTATATCATTCTGTTTAAAAATCCGAGAGACAGTCAGCAAGTCAGTACATTGGCGCGGCAAATGTATCCTGGAAGATCTCAATTTCTCATAGAAGCCTATCAAGATGCTACCAGCAAACCCCATGGTTATTTGTTCATTGACTTGAAGCCGAAGACGAATGATCAACTGCGTATTCGTACAGGCATTTTACCAAAAGATACCCATTATATATATATTGATAAAGCCGTGTACGACCAAGAACCAAGTCATTTAACCATTCGCAGTCAAGATGTCTAAACGCATTCGAACGAACCAGCCTTTCCTTCATTTGCTTGCACGCAGTGGGCCTAGACGGCGTAAATCCTTGCTACAGCAAGCTACGAAGGAGGAATTAACGAGCTTGTTTGAAATTTGTTTGAATATATTGCGAGGACATTTACCCTTAAGCTCAAAACGGTATAAGGTATTCAAGCGTGAGCGTCATACCCTACGTACTCTGGCAGACAAGAAGATATCCCTTCGACGAAAAAAGAAGTTGGTGAATCAGAAAGGAGGATTCATTGGAGTGATTGCTAGATTTGCATTGCCCTTGTTAGCCAAGCTGCTGTTAAAATGAAGCATGCTATGAAAATGGTTCTCATTCCTGAACATGAATACAAATTGTTATTGGAAAAGAAGGGGAAACATGGTGGCGACATCAAAGCAAAAGTCAAGACACTTTTACGTGGGAAACGAACGCGTGAAAAGGCCATGGAAATATCTCAACTCCTTGGCCGCCATCTACGAACAAGTCAGTCCCAACAACAGCGGCAGCAAAAACCAGCACCAGCACCACTAGAAAAGCTAGTGTTAAGTCATTTTCAACCGATCTATCATGGAAAAGTACAACAACTTTTAGCAGACCTGAAGAAATATGGTACGACATGGACAGAAAAGAATGAACTTGTGTTGAAAACGGGCGATGTCATTACAAATTCTAACATGGTTGATTTGATGAAAGAAGCATTGGTAGCGACAAGAAGAAAGGAACGCACCATACCACCCCATGGCTGGCATCCGTTTATCCAGGAAATTGTCGATGCTAATATTCCAAAAACGACGTTTAGTAAAAAGACCACTCGTGAAGACATTGCAACAGAAATGAACCAGCGTCAGCAAAGACAGTTTCCGAAAGGATGGGAAAATTTTTAACATGGTTGAAAGAGCTATGGCGTTGTTGTGGTGGTGGCCAGGAAGAGAAACCGACTATTCCTGTGAAGATCCGATGCACAAGTGCGTGTTGTGAAGGAGAAATCCATCAGCATGATGACGATGATGATGTAAAAGAGGATGAGACTTTGCATACTTGGTCGAATGGCGCGCGCTATCCTGAGGTATATAGGCAACGACGACGACGCACCCATACCATTTGAGGGGTTCCCTACCATGGAGTCGACAAGCTTTTACATTACTTTGCCGAGCAATGCGAGTATGAACTATTATCCCAACAACAAGGCTTCGAATTATCAAATTCGTATGCCTCGAACCATCTACCTGAATGGAAGATATGAAGTGGCTTTAGCTGAAATTCAATATCCGCATACATGGACAACGATGAGACATGGCATGGACTATTCTATTCAGTATCGACAACAACCGCTGACAGATACTGTTCTTGACACTTGTTCCTTATGGCTACTACAGATCCATACCAGAGATATGTCAGGCAGTGAATGAAGAAGCGACTAAGTCTATGAAAGATGATCTTAAAGACGCTATTCGGCTAAAGTATGATAAAATCAGACGACGTGTGTTTCTATTTCTAAATTATGGCTTTGAAATGTCCTTCTCCACTGGATTAGCTGAGATTTTAGGATTTATCCCAGATCACTGGTATACTGAAACGTGTACAGCTGACCATAAGGCTGATGTGAAACAGGGGTTTTATACACTGTATGTGTATTGTAGTATTTGTGAACCACAAGTTGTTGGGGATTATTATGTGCCTTTGCTACGTTCTGTTGGGATACAAGGCCATGATGGCGACATTGTTATGAAAACGTACAGCGAACCGCACTATGTCCCTGTAAACACATCCAAATTTGACATGATAGAGATGAATATAAAGGATGACACAGGCCATACTGTTCCATTTCAAACTGGAAAGGTGATCTGTAAACTTCATTTTCGACCAAAAGCATTATGAAAGCCTACACACACGATCCGTCTGCATATCGCAACCATTTTCTTCGTCAAGTGGGTGGAGAATTACCAGAATTCAAAGGAGCGCGAATACAGTATGGAGATGGTATTGGTTCAATACTGGGATCATTGGCTCGTAGAGCTATTCCACTACTTAAGGCTGGGGCTAAGATCGTTGCGCCACATCTTAAGAAGGCTGCAAAGAATGTTGCGAAAGATGTTACGGGTCGAGTAGCACATCGTGTGTTTGGTGGTGGTGATGTACATAAAAAGAGAGTGCAACCGACGAAACGTGCCAGAAGACGAAAAACAGCTAGACGGATAACATCAAAAAAGCATAAAAGAGATATCTTTTGAAAAAAAATCATGTCTCTCATTCACAATCATTCGTGCGAATGCAGTCTTTCTCCATTGGAATGGTTTCACGTACCGCCGACGCAAACTGCTGTAGAGAAAAGTTATAATGTCGACTATCAACCACTGACTACCATTAGAGAGGGGGCTCCCATAGAATTCTACATTCCTGCGAGTACAGAAGAATATCTGGATTTAAAGAACAGCAAACTTCATATTGTATGCCGCATTGTAAAGGCCGATGGAACAGCGTGTGGCCCAGAGGATCAGGTCTCTTGCATCAATGATGTGTTTAATGGGTTATGGTCTAATATTGAATTGTTTCTGAATGATCGGTTGGTTTCGCATAGTAACAACACCCATGGCTATACCAGCATTATCTCTCATCTCATCCATGATTCGGAAGAAAGTCTCCATTCTGAGCGCTCTATGCGGCTCATGTACAAGGATACTGCTGGGTCGATGAATAGTTATGAGGTGAAAAGACCTAATCATGAACACTATGTATCCGGGTTTCATGTCAATGCCGACGGTGGTGATCTAGCTGAGCAAGGAAACAATGGTTTGCATCATCGTTATTTGCATACGCGTCTCAGCCGTGAGTTTATGCTCGCAGGTGGTTTGAGGATAGATTTGTTTGAGCAGGATCGCTATCTTCCGAATGGCATCAGTTTGAAGTTGCGTTTCCATAGACAGAAAGATGATTATGTATTGATGGCTGCAGATAATACCTATAAGGTAGAAGTGAAAGAGGCATTTTTAACCATTCGCAAAGTGAGGGTGAGTCCAGGGATTCAGCTAGGGCATACAGACGCATTGCTGAAAAGTCCTGCCAAGCTCATCATCACTAGAAAAGAATGTAAAGTCTTGGCCATTCCGGCAGGATTTCGGTCTTTTGTGAAAGACAACATCTTTTTGGGTCAATTGCCAAATCGCATTGTCATTGGTCTGGTTCATAATGAAGCCTTTGGTGGGTCAGTCGGGAGAAATCCATATGATTTCAAACATTTTGATCTGAACTATATGCAACTGTACACGGATGGTGAACCAGTCCTATCCAAATCGCTCAAGCTTGACATTCCACAGAACAAGTACCTTGACGCTTTTGAAACGCTTTACAAATCGTTTGATCGATTGAATGGTGAGAAAAGTTCCATTATAAAAAGGGAAGATTGGCCTAGAGGGTATTCTTTATTTTCGTTTGACTTAACACCGGATTATGATGGAGCTGATCACTTTCCCCTGATCAAGCATGGGAATTTGCGGCTAGAAATGAACTTTGCTAGGGCTTTGCAACCTACCATCAATGTCATCGTCTATGCTGAATTCGACAAAATTATTGAGATCAATGCCAATCGTAGCATCCAATTCGACTACCAGTCATGAACACGAAGCAGATCGAAGCTATCCTGAGCCATGATGCCGCGACCAAAGACTTGTTTCAAGGTGTGTTTCCCATGGACCAGTTACCACCGTCTTTACAACGCGGTGCCTATGTCATCAACACCGACGATCATGATGAACCAGGAGAGCATTGGGTGGCAGTGTATTATGACAAAGACCCTGCGGAATACTTTGACTCTTATGGACTGTTACCTCTCGATGAGCGTTTAGAAACATTTTTAAGAAATGACTATATGTATAATTCCATCTCATTACAAACGCCGATATCATCGGCGTGTGGTTTTTATTGTGTATATTATATATGGCATAGAGCTCGAGGTCAGAGTATGTTTGAGATTGTGAATATATTAAAAAGAAAGGATGGGGATTTTATTGTAAAGGATTTTGTCTATAGACATTATAAGCCATTGTTTTATTAATGGTGTAGTTAAGCTGTAGTTAAGTTGTTAAAGAATTGTTCAAATGTTGGAAAAAAAACTCTAAGTTTCAAACTGGTCTTGTTTATTGGTATTTTCCAAACTCTCCCCTCTTATCTACCAACTACTTTTTTACAAGTTCTCTCTCAATACATTGATCAATGCATGCCATTCATTGCAATTTAAATTAATATAGGTATCATAGACATTACACCCACGTTTGTAAATGCTATGAAAGCTCACATAACACACATCACCAAACTTTATCACTTTAACAGTTTCATGTTCAGACAGTTTCAGTTCATATCCTTCTTCTATGTCCATCAGCCGCATCAGCCGCATAGGCTGTGTCACCTCAATGGATTTGGTACCCCGCTTGAGTTGTATTCCATCCTCTTTGAATTCAAGCAGAAGATTCTTCCCAATCCAATGCGTGTAACAGCGCGTTCCATTCCGCTGTGCTGAGGGTGATGATGTCGCAGTCTTCTGTAAGCTCGTCATATTGGCGAAATTGTACAAACACGTCTAGACCGTTCTCAGTCACACGCACATCTAATTCATTTGAGACCGCTAGGAAAAAGCCGGGTATTCTCAACTCGTCTAGGTGATCCTTCAACACGGATTGGTCCTCAAGCGATAGGACGAGATACTGTCCAAAATGCCGTAGCACAATGTCATCACATAAGTTTCTCAGATAGGAGAACCCATAGGTCATGGGTTCATAATCCATCAAATAGTCGTCTTCCATCGCGTCCATGTATTTATACTCGGATGATGTCGAACAGTGGATGCTGTATAGCTTCGAGGAATCGTAATGCTGTTCGCCAGTTCTTGATATCAAAGAAGATCAACTGTGCATAGGGTGTATCTGGCACAACTCCCTTATAATCCTCTAGATAATCCTGTAAAAGATTTCTACAGAATGTCACACGTATGTTAGAATTATATTCAGCCACCGTCACTTCCAGTTTATTTTCAAGTCTGCGTTTAAACCCAGCTTCAAGCGGTATGTTTTTAAAGTCTTCTCACACTTCAGGTTTAAACCGATAAGCAGAAATTCTCTGAGAACCCATCATCACTTCATTCCTCTCATTGACAGTAAGGTAAACACCATTGTTTAACATGAGTGCATTCATGATTGTTACCTTGGTATGACTGGTCGTCTTGTCTGCGAAGCCTTTTATCCACTTCTTTCACCTGCTTCTTCAGCATTTTCCATTCAGGTATGGTCAGCAAGATACCCTTTTTCGTCGGACGGTTCCTTCCAGTCCCCTCATCTCTCAGGTACTTGCGAATGTTCACCACACCTTCATCGCTTTGTTTCATAATCTTGATATACTTTCCATTGCCTAGAGAAAGCATTCCATCCCACGACTGTGGTGTCGCCGTCGTCTCCACTTTTAATTTCTTGATAGTGGTGGTGGTGGTGGTGGAATTGTTCACGTTCAAGTCTTTCACTGTATCTGCTAGAGTATCCATATCCGTTGGTGCAGATCTCTTCATGTTCACCCTCAACTCACTCTGAAGTTTGGTGAAAGTCATCCCCCCCCTTTTATACTGTTGCTGCCGCTGCTGCCTTGTAATGCCCATGCGCCAAAGTGGAATAGCCATCATTTAACACGTATCGCTTATCATCAAAGGGGGAGAGAGCTACTTTCCTCAACTTCTCCGAGAAAATCTGGTGGTTATGACTTCGAATGGTGTGTCCTGTCACCATCATTTGCGTTTGGTTGAACAAACTGTCTTTATATTGCTGATGTTTCATACGTCTTTGACACGCATGAGTAATCCCTTTGGCTGTACGTTTTTCTTTCCCACCATACATCATACTGTACATTTTCGGCCGAAGTCCAACAAACTCTTCAATGGGGATACCTGCCGTCTCATCTTTCATTTTCCCAAGCACTTTCTTGTTCACGGTGGAATGCAAGAAATGATCGGGGGGATAGTCACTTGTGTCGAACAAGTCAGCATCTTCCTGCATATCCTTGTAGATATCATCCGTTTCTATGTCATAACATAGACTGTCGGTGTCACTGAACAACAGCTTGGCGTCAGGATACTTGGTCATGATGTAGTTGTAATGAAAGTCAAACATGAGCACTTTGCTGAGGTCAAGAATGGTGAAGCCGACTTGAATGGGCTTATCCAGAAGCAAATCCACTTTGTGTAAATGTACCGCGGTCAAATCGTCATTGAAAATTCTAAATTGGTGGAATGAAGGTTTGGCTACAAGTTTCTTGAACCGCTTTTCCTGGTGAACGAGTTCCACATTGATGCGCTTTCTCACATTTTCCATGGTTTTGCCAAATACAGAGTTGTTCATCAATTTGAAAAAGTCTTTCTCAAACGGGTTCTTAGCCAACTTTCTCTTTTTCGTGTTCAACGAGATGTATTTCGCCAACCATTTGCTCTGTGCAAACATGATAGCCCGATGCACCTTCGTGACTTTCAATCCCAGTGACACATATTGCTGTAAATTTCTATAATGAAGTACATAGTTCTTCTTGTCACACAAGTTGGGAATGAGCTTTTCACTGGGTTTATCTTTCATGTTCAACTCTTTCCGTAGCTTCTGACTATGCTTGGATAATTCTCCCACCTTCACACATTTCCGTTCTGGAGCTACTGGGTAGTGATTATGACCATCATGGATTGAATATGGATATTCCAAATCCACCTCTAAAATGCATCCAATCTCATCCTCTTCATCCACTTCCATGAAGTCAATGGATTCTGGCTCGTTCACCCACATAAATCCACTTTCTGGCATACTTTGTGACATGGCCCAGCCGTACAAGTTGTTTGCGTCGAGGTACATCAGGTAATGGGTTGGTTGCATAGGGTCATACTCTGCTACGTAGGGGTTATTTGCTTTCGCATACTTGTGTGTGATGACAGATATTCCTCCACGTAGACCTTGTTCAACCATTTGGTACATGTCAATGTCATTGATCAATTCCAACTTCACCTTTGTCGCTTTTAACATCGCATCCCACGACAGTCCTAGCGCTGTATAGTAGTGGGCAGGATCCAATTCATACGTGTTAAGACACACTTGACGAAAATTTTCAAACACGTCAGCCAACAGCAATACATCCGATTTCAGGTATAAGTCGTGGTATTCACCAAATGTAGTGCAGTGGAATGTCTCTCACACCTTCAATGCATGCACATAATCCTCATCGCTAATGCCTTCTTCACTGAGCAGACTGTAAAACTTGTCCTTGGACGGCAGTTGTGTTTCAGCAAACTTGGATGGCTCATCCACGTAATCGTAGGGGTACACTCCCTTTCTCAACAGTAACTCTTGCTGGTCGCTATCGTGAATGTGAGAGGTCATGTTATAAAAGGTATCTTTCCCTTCTGCCGCCAGGTTGGATACCAACTTCTGTAGAGAAGTACCCATGAACTGATAACTGTCTGTAAATTTCAGATTGCTCATGGTGAATGCAATATATTTCTCAACGGTGTTGGGAATAACCGTAAGCGTTTCATCTTTGAATTTGCCAATTTCCTCCATGATCAAATGGCTGTCATAGCCTCGCAAATTGTGGAAAAAGACAGGGATGATAAACGAATCTCTAACACCCTGCTGATCCTTTCGAAATCGGAATTGCAAATTGCATTCACGATGTGCAGCACCGCGATATTTGCCATTGATATGGTCATGATCTCTCACACAATCTGCTCCTAGAGGCTCATGACAAATGTAGCAATCCACAGCAGTCCTGAAATCCTCTTTGTCTTCACGAGTCATGACCAACTTCTTTGGCTGCTGTAAACCCTGCACAATACGATCACGCTCATTCACCATATGGTCTAAAAAGACTTTCACAGCATTGTCTCCTCGATACACGACTGGGGCACGTGTGTCATACTGGCTCACAACCACATAGGCGAAGCTGTTTGGACGATGATGTTGGTACTTGTCTCCTTCTTCATGCTTTTGCGTGAAACATTCAAAGTCTGCATAAATCACAAAAGGTGCTCGCTGTTGTTTGGCTACATTCTTGAACTTGATAAACGGTTCCTTGGGGAATGATAAACGTTGCGCTCCATGCTTGCCACACACTTCGCGATGCTTGTCTAACAGATCTTGTCGCATAAACCCGTGAAGACAGTTGAAACAATAAAATGCACCTCCATTATGCTTTGATCGATAAGCCATCAGTCTGCTGAAATTCTTGATGAGACAGTAATGTCTTGTCCTGTCATTGCTAATCAAAAGTAAGTTGGTTTCTCTCGCGCTGTTGGCGCTGGTGGCGCTGGTGTTTCGACTCAGTTGTATCGGAACAACGACATCCTGTTCATATCCAAACACGTTGATGGATACATCATTCTCCTTTTCAAACTTTGGAATGGCCGTAATCGGTGTGGGAAATGTCATGCCTTCCACCTTTAATTCGTTCTCAAATGGCTTGTATCGATGCACACGCTCTGGGTTTGCATCTGTTGAAGGGTGAAGGTGAGCCAGTACCGACCATAAGAAACACTTGTTGTCTTTATTCTTAATGTTTAACACACCTCCTGTATTCTTCACTTTCTTCGGCAGGTCCATATAACAGCTTGCTTCGAGAGGTGCTGATGTAGCTGTATGCACTTCAATATACAGGATGTTATCCAACACCCAGCCAGAACCTTGTCGCTCATGTTCATCAAACTTGGTAAACAATTCTTTATAGGCTTCTGGCAAGTCCTGCTCAATATCCCCTGGATTGTAGGCTATATATGTTCGACTGCTGATAAAAGCATTATCCACTTGTTCTACCATCACCCCTTCAGCATTCGCTGTCATTTTCTTGATGCGTGCATGTACGACAATGTACCATTTCATTCCATCATTTAACGTTTCTCGTAAATGTGCCTTAATCCGATTCTCTTGTTGCCGCATTTCAAGTAATAAATCCGATCCATCTTCAGGCTCAAACCGTCTTTCCTGCGCGTTTTCACCAAGACTCACTCTTCTCCCTCTCCCTACTTGCACTCTCTTTGGTTCTTTGCATACATGTGTGTCAAACGCATCCATAGATGGAAATATCTTAACACATCCATAGCAGAGGAACGGATCAGGTCTGATAATACTATCTTGCAGCGTCTTTTGTCTCTTCACTTCTATCTGCTGAACAAGCTCTTCCCGAGCACGTTTCAACCTTGCTAGTTTCGTGGCCATCCTTGTTGTCGCTGCCGCCGCTGCCATCAACTGTTCTGATGTTCTCCCCTCCCTCCCCTTTTATACGCGGACGGACTACGAAAGAACTGCTTTAGTTACTGTAGTTAAACTACAGCGTGGCAGCGAGAGAAAAAAAAAGAGCTCTTTGAAGTTTAAAAAATCATTTTATTTACAACTATTTCATATTCATATATTCATATATGCTTTCATATATACATTCGAAATATGCTATAAAACACTAAAACACTAAAACACTAAAAACACTAAAACACTAAAGTTAAAAGTTAAAAGTTAAAACACTAAAGTTAAACCACTAAAGTTAAACACTAATGATTTTCAGTCACCATTTTTTCCACGTCAGACTCTCCGCAGGGCTCTCCGCAGGGCTTTACCACTCACCACAATCGCACTGGTAGCGATAAAATTGATTCATGGTGAATGGTCTCTTGGAACATCTAAACGGGTGCATGTTATAATATCTAAAGTTCTTCAACGCTGCTCCGCACCACCAACAATCCAACAACGGTTCTGGTCCTGCCAATAATGCTGTAAAGTTATATGGCAGTAGTCCGCCGCAGGTCTTGCAACAATAATGCCGTGGAGCATCATGCTTTACTGGACAATTATGTGACTGTCCTTCATATTCCAGCAAGCAGAAGCACTTGAAGCACTCGGTTGTTAGCGTGATCATGCCGCGGCCTTTCTTCCACACCCTGAAATTGTACCTCTTCTCCTCCTCCACAGGTGCTACAGTGGAAGGAAAGTGTAAAGTTTCTTCTAAGGCATACTTCATCTCTGCCTCCACCTTTGCTTTCTCTTCATTCAATGGTATGGTAATAATCACTGCCTCATTTGGTTTGAATTGACTCATATCATCTATAGCATCTGCTGACGAGTTCATCTTGTGTGTGTGTGTTAAATGGCATCTCCTCGACTCACTTATATATAGTGAGTTTTGGGGGGGGAGGGGGGAGGGGGGAGGGGGGGTTTAACTCTTCTTTAGTGATAGGGGTGGGTCGTCGATACCCTGTTCTTGGGGCGGGGTGGTCGTGAGCTTTCACTCTCGGGAGGGGGGGGGGCGGGGCTAGTACAGCGCTTCATCAACTCTTCGGCGGAAGCTGTTATTTCAAATCCCGTAATCACATTGACAACTGCACAAAATGACGTTTACACTACCATCCATTTCGTCAAGAAAAAAAAATGAAACCTAACATAAGTTTCTTTTTGGGGGGAAAAAATGATTTTTTAACTCTTCTTTGGTTGTAGGGAGGGGGGGTCCTCGTCGTCTCTGTAGTACTCTGTTCTAGGAGAGGGGGGGGGGGTCGTCATCGACACGCTGAGCGCTGTGCGCTGAGCGCTGTACTAGGGGGGGGTCGTCGTCGACACGCTGTGGGCTGAGCGCGCTGTGGGGAGGGGGGGTGGTCTGACGTCGATCGGCTGCAGAGTATATAATGCCCTCCGCGCCTCTCCAGCTTTTACCATCATCATCATGGAGCTCTATTTCCATTTGAATTGCGAGAAGCGTATCAAGTCAGTTGATCACTGCGAATTTGAGCCACAGCGCCTGCGGGAGACACCGTACAGAAAACAATTTATGCAGATCCTGCCCGACCCAAAGAATATGGAAGTGGTTGGCATACCGGTTATGTTTAACCGCAGCATCACGATGGGGAAGAGGATAGAGAACATTGAAGATGGCAAATACAACCATGCCTACATGAGAACATACATGCTGGGGGAACAGATACCAACCACCATGGAGGAGGAAGAATACCCGGAATGGGCAGAGTACTTCCTGAGGCGCGATTTTGCAACCTGCCCCGGATGCAGCGTGTTTATGCTATTTGATAAGAGTATAGCTCTGGAGTGTGGGCACACAGCATGCCTGCATTGCACTCTGGTGGCAGCTTTTCTAGAAGCTATTGAAGGCCATTACACCATGCATTGCTTGACCTGCGGAATTAACTCAGACATCTTCCTGTTTGGCTCTCAACAGATGGCACAATGTGGCAGGCACGCTCGTGATATCATCAAGTTCAAGTAAAATAGCATAAACACAACTAAGACAATGCGGAGTTCATCTCCTGGCCGCTCCAAAGCGGCCGCCAACTATTAAGAAATAAGCAAAACAAACGTGTTAGTGTGGGATATGCATGAGAATGTGTGGGATATGCTTTAAAAAAAAAACTTTAAAAAAAAAACCGTCTCCCCGCCTTTCTTTCAAGGCGTGGCGGCGGCGGACCTCTCTCTCTCTCTCAACCCCGTCTCGACCCCGTCTCCACACCTTTCTTTCAAGGCGTGGCGGCGGCGGACCTCTCTCTCTCTCTCAACCCCGTCTCGACCCCGTCTCCACACCTTTCTTTCAAGGCGTGGCGGCGGCGGACCTCTCTCTCTCGACCCCGTCTCCACACCTTTCAAGGCGTGGCGGCGGCGGTGGCAACACCAAAAAAAACTCTTATACCCTCTCTCTCTCCCCAACCCCGTCTCCGCACACACCGTTTCACTCGAGACGCTCACGGCACACCCCCCCCCCCTCTCATACTGCCACCGTCTCGGTCACCGTCTCGGTCACCGTCTCAGTCACCGTCTCGCTCACCGTCTCGGCGCGCGCCTTCTTTAAAAAAAAAAACTCTTATACCCTCTCTCTCTCTCCCCAACCCCGTCTCCGCACCGTTTCACTCGAGACGCTCACGGCACACCCCCTCCCTACCATCCCCATACAACGTTTCACCGGAAACACCTTTCTTTCACTCGCAATCCTTCCAACTGCATCAAATGACGTTTTCTTTCGTCATCAACTCACCGTACAAAACCTTCATGCAAACTCCCATCAAATAACGTTTTCCCCTCGTCACACTATACTCTAACAATACTCTAACAAAAAAAAACCTTAAACCAAAGGAGACCGAACATGCCAAACTCACTCTTTCTTCCCGCACACTCCCTTTTATATGCCTGAGCAAAGGGAGCGAAATTTTCACATCCTCTAGCCAATAGAAATCCACCTTTAACACTGCATTCTCATTGGTCAACTTTCGCTCCTTTTTCGCACCCATATATAAACCACTGCACGCCAAAAAGTGCAGTGGTTCTCTCGTCCATTTTTCGTTGCTATGCAAAAAATGCAGTGGTTCTCTCGTTTTATAACTACTGTTATGTGTGTTTGGAGAGTGAGAAAGCTAAAAAAAAGACTGTTCGTTTGCCTCGCTGCCGTAGGTGTTATGTGTACATAGAGAGAGAGATAGAGCAAAAGAAAAAGTGAGGGAAAAAATCATTGCTTGTTTGCCTGATTGTTGTGGATAGACAGAGCAAAAGAAAAGTGTGGATAAAAAAAACGTCCCCCGTTTGAGAGGGAAAGAGAGACTGGATAAAAAAAGAGTGTCTTGAGAAAGGAAAACATTAAATGATCCGTGCGTGGTTGGTATATGTAGGGAGAGAGAGCGAGAAAATCAAATCAAAAAAAGACTGCCCGGCGCGGTGGTGTGTGTGGAGACAACCCCCGTTTGAAAGAGGGAGTGAAAGAGAGATAGGGTAAAAAAAGAGTGGCTTGAGAAAGGAAAACACTAAATAGGCCGTGCGTGGTTGGTATATGTAGGGAGAGAGAGCGAGAAAATCGAAACAAAAAAGACTGCCTGGCCGCCGTGGTGTGTGTGCGCAGAGAGAGCTCTGGGTTAAAAATAGCTTCTCTTAAGGCGGCATTGGCTGCTCACTTTTAATTGCTTCTACGGCAAGCCATTAGTGATGGTCTGTCTGCCCGTCTGCCGTAGGTGTTATATGTACATAGAGAGAGAGACAGAGCAAAAGAAAAAGTGAGGGAAAAAATCATTGCTTGTTTGGCTGACTGTCGTGGATAGACAGAGCGAAAGAGAAAGTGAGGATAACAAAAGACGACCCCCGTTTGACAGAGACTGGGTAAAAGAGTGACTGCGTTTGCTGGCTTGAGAAAGGAGGCATTGGCTGCTCACTTTTAATCTCTGCTACGGCAAGCCATTAGAGAAGGTGTGTGTTTGGAGAGTGAGAAAGCAAAAAAAAAAAAAAAAAGACTGTTCGTTTGCCCCGGCTGCCGTGGTGTGATGAAGCGAGAGATAAAAAAATTATAAAAAAGACTGCCCGTTTGCCCGACTGTCCATTTGTCCGGGTGTCCGTTTGTCCGACTGACCCATTACCAGTCTGCCGTGGTGTGTTTGTGGAGAGAGAAAGCTAAAAAAAAGAAGTGTTGTTGCTTGTATACATAGAGTGGCCTGCGGTGCAGCCGGAGAGTCGAAAAGTCGGCTGGCCCCGGGGGGGGGGGGCCTGAAGGTCGACTGGCGGGGGGGGCCTATCGACTGGCTCACCCATATGGATACAGTGGCTATGCTTAAAGGTCGATTGGCGGGGGGGGGGGGGGGGCCTGTCGACCTGCTGTGCGGCTGGCCCCGCGGGGCCTGTCGTGCAACTGGCCCCGGGGAGTCGAAAAGTCGGCTGGCCCCGGGGGGCCTGTCGATCAGTTGGTCGCAAGCTTGAGTCGATCTGTGTGTTTGGAAAGCGAGAAAGTCGAAAAAAATAAAGAGTTGTTGTTGCCTGTATATGCCGTAATGCATAGAGAGAGAGAGAGCTCTCTGCCGTTAGCCTGCCTTAAGGAGGCATTGCTTGCTCACTTTAATTGATTTTGCGATGGCCCGGTTGATCCTTTTTTTACGAAGGCCCGTTTGCCCCGGCTGCCCGTTTAACCCGCTGCCCTTTTAACCGGCTGCCCGTTTAAACGGTTGCCCGTTTGAATGGCTGCCCACTATCCCTATCACGTCATTATGACGTTCATATGACCTCCATATCACATCCATATTACGTCCATATCACCTCCATATGACGTCATTATGACGTCACTGTTTTAGAAACCCCATGGGGTTCTAAAACATCACGTGACGTCATTATGACGTTCATATGACGTCCATATGACAACCATATGACTTCAATATGACGTCAATATGGCATCAATATGACGCCATTATGACGTCACTGTTTTAGAAACCCGACGGGGGTCTGAGGAGTAAAAGGTGCTTATATAAATACCGAATTGTCATAGAGACTGGGCGTTGAACAATAACAATACACAGCAGCCAGAAGCGTTGTAGAGGTTGGCTAATAGACAACAACGCGGTAAAACGGAATTACTTGTATGACGTCATTTTGTACATTTCCGCGTTTCCCAGAAACAGAGTCGCGTTTTAACGTTATTTCGTTTTGTTTTGCGTTTGTAATATAACCTGCGTTTTATTGGGCAAGGATAATGTTTCGAAAATGTTTCGGAAATCAGATAATGTTTCTTGGTTTTTCGATAATGTCTCGAAACATTCTCAAGTGTATCGAGCTTTACATTCAGATAATCTTCCCATAATCCTTTTCTGCGCACCTGCGCGCCATTATCGCCCAAAAGTGAAACAGTTTTGCTTTACTTACGTCGATTCAAAACTGACATATGACAACTTACAGAAGAAATACAACTATTGACAATAGCAATTCGCAATTTGGGTTGCTCTCTACTAGAGAGAAAAGCACCAAAGCTCCGGCAGCCATTTTTATTCTCGATACAGTATCTGAAGTGTTTTATTGGGACATTTTCGAAACATTATCTGGATTTATTATTTTTTTTCAGATACGTCCAATAAAACACGGTCATAGTTACTATAAATTTAAGTGAACACCTTTTTGAAGAAAAAACTTTTTCATTAGTTTTCATGTAGTGAGCGATAATAATAGAAACGACATAGCTACACACGATATTCGTAGATCCCCAAGATAAGCCAAATCACACGCGTTCCCAATAAAAATGCGTAAAAATTTTGCGCTTCGATAAAATAACGGAGTAAAAAATTAAAGAAACGATAGAGCGGTTTCGCATAAATGTGAAAGTTCTCTTGCACCAAAGAGCAGTCGGGATTTTAACGACCCGTATGCTATTTAAAAAATTTATCAAAGGTGTTAACAAATAGTTTCAGGTTTTAATTACTTTTATGTTTCGAGTATAAGCTGTTTTTGCAATATTTCTTCTATATTTTTCTATCATTTCTTTCGTTTTTTTTACCCGATTCACTCGCAGTCGAAGTTCAAAATTCTTGCACATTTTATTCGAAACACCCAAATTGTGATTTAGCTTATTACCAGAAGGATTCCATTTAAGCATTGCGTAGGGAAAGAATAAAAGTGCGCAACTGGGTATAGGTTTTGCTTGCCACCGAAAAATGTGTGTTGGGGACTCCGTCGAAAATCCAAATATCTTAAGCCGTCAACATATTGATAAACCAGAAATTGATAATTTCTTTGAAAGTGAAGAAATAGTTTATAACTATAGCTCTCCATTGTACTTGCAAAGCATGGAGTGATAAAACTGAGCTGGTCATTGAGGTTAAGTTAACCCGGTGCCAGTATCATCCCAAGGTATCTAAGCTAACATCTGAATAGGATGTCTTTTGTGCGACAGCTCTCAAAGACTACCTGACAGATTCCACTTAAACCTTGCGTAGGGGAAGGATATAGGGTGTAATTGTGCACCTAGGTATAGGTTTTACCGGCCGCCGAAAAATGTGTATTAGCGTTTTTTTTGAAAATCCAAATATCCCTGAAAGCGCTAAGCGGGGGACTATTGAATTCGTGTTGGACGGTCTGTCTTGCCGTCTGTCAAAACTAAGTGAATAAGTTTATGAATTTAATGAAATTTGGTGACAAATCAGATTTTTCACGAAATTCTATCCTGACATTTTTCAAACATTTCTATTGAAGTCCTGAATTGCACGCCTGCAAGCAAGAAAAGTGGGAAAAAATAAATTGTACTCATGTGTAGCAAAGGCTTTAACCGTCAAGTATGTGCCATCGGTGACTGCAGTTAATAAAGAGAATGGTGGTAGTATTGATTAAAACGCTTTGGAGGTGAAAAAGAACATGAAAATTTCGTTGACGGACAACTCGCTGTTAGAAACATTTTCTTTTGTCCAAATGCATTCCCCGTATGAAGGGAATTATTAGGCCCCAACCCTTCGGATTGGGGCCTATAGGTTTGGGGTGTCGGTCCGTCCGTTTGTTCGTCATCGCTTTATACCCCTATGAATTTGGGGAGCGGTTGGGGCCTGCTTGTGTTTCACAAATACTTACTTGTCGTTTTTGAATTCACAAAATATAAAGCTGAAATTGAAGTAACTGTAATAATTTTTAGGGAGCTGCGCATGAGTTGTCATCTGCACTTACATGATTTTGGGCACATTTTGAATAAAAAAAAAAAAAACAATATTTTACAGGTAAATTCATGAGGTGCAAGCAAAAGTAACCAAATCTCTCGCTGTCAGGAATGGAAGAACATACTTACTCAAAAGATAGTTTGCCTAAAACGGAATCCCAAACTGTTCCCTCAACAGCGACGGAATTCTCAGCCACTGAGGAGCAAAATTTGCCCAAAAGGGAACCACAAAACATTCCCCCAACAATGGCGGAATTCTCAGCCACTGAGGAGCAAAATTTATGCGAAGAAGACCTAGAAAACATCCTCAGCAAGGCTGCAGGTATGTCGTTTTATCCTTATGACCAGGGTGATTTTTCTCATGAAAACAGTCGGGCTGATTTTGTCATGTATTTTTTTCTAGTCACTAACCAGTAATGACGCGGTTTAACTTGCCGAAGGGCTGGCCGTGTCGTTAAACAAACTAGACAAGCAACCTTTTTTGTTTACATACGCTCCGCATTCCCACACCTTTTTGCGGGATATTTAGGAGTAGGACATACGGGAGTAGGACATTTGACGACAGGTCATTTGACCACCAGCGATATGTGAAACCGACCATTTGACCACCACTTTAATTTATTGTTATCATGGAACAATTTCTAAGTAACAGCATTGTTGTGCGTGTGTAAAAAGCTACAATTCAGGAGGACGTTTGTAGCAGTTCCAAAGTATCAAGTCTTTTCTTTTTTGTAAAGTTTCCGGCTTCTGGTGAGGACTACTTCCGTTTTTCTCTGTTATTGCGGTTTTATTACTGTTTTTACAGTTCTAGTTTTTGCTGATGCTTATCTCTTTCTATGTTCATTCGGGTTGGCGACAGGTTAATCCGTGTTTATAAATGTAAGCATCTGGAAATTTGAACGCTGTCGCGTCATCTCCAAAACCTTCACCTTGCATCTGAAATTGACATTGTTGTGTTTGCATGGAACGGAATTCTAATCCCTGTTCCTTCTCCTTGCTATAGACACGCCGCCACACTATCTTCAAATCCATCCTAATCCTCGCGCTCTGTCCGTGGTGCAGACACGCCGGCACGCTGTCTCCAGATCCATCCTAATCCCTGTGCCTTGTCCGTGGTGCAAACACGCCGGCATGCTGTCTCCAAATCCGTTCTAATCCCTGCGCCTTCTCCTTGCTATAGACACACCGGCATGCTGTCTCCAAATCCATCCTAATCCCTTCGCCTTCTCCTTGCTATAGACACACCGGCATGCTGTCTCCAAATCCATCCTAATCCCTGCGCCTTCTCCTTGCTATAGACACACCGGCATGCTGTCTCCAAATCCATCCTAATCGCTGCGCCTTCTCCTAGCTATAGACACACCGGCATGCTGTCTCCAAATCCGTTCTAATCCCTGCGCCTTCTCCTTGCTATAGACACACCGGCATGCTGTCTCCAAATCCATCCTAATCCCTGCGCCTTCTCCTAGCTATAGACACACCGGCATGCTGTCTCCAAATCCGTCCTAATCCCTGCGCCTTCTCCTTGCTATAGACACACCGGCATGCTGTCTCCAAATCCATCCTAATCCCTGCGCCTTCTCCTAGCTATAGACACACCGGCATGCTGTCTCCAAATCCGTTCTAATCCCTGCGCCTTCTCCTTGCTATAGACATACCGGCATGCTGTCTCCAAATCCATCCCAATCGCTGCGCCTTCTCCTTGCTATAGACACACCGGCATGCTGTCTCCAAATCCGTTCTAATCCCTGCGCCTTCTCCTTGCTATAGACACACCGGCATGCTGTCTCCAAATCCATCCTAATCACTGCGCCTTCACCGCTCTCTTCCATTGCATCCAGTCCAGCTCCTTCCTGCTAAGCTGTGTTTGTTCAGGTGTGCAGCATTCTTATTGTTTAGTCTCCCGATTACTCTTCATCAGCCCCTCTCTTTTCCCCACCCCCCTCCCCATCCAAAAGGAAAAAAAAAAACAAAAAAGACTGATGCAAGTTCCGCTGCTGGTCACGTGGTCCGTTTTTCGTTTCGCTGGTGGTCATTTGCCCTTTGGCCAGTTGGTATGGACACATATTTTTGAACTCTCTCACTCGCTGTCTTCTTTCAATCCTTTCTGTTTGCGTTTACTTTATCCTTTCTCTCCTGTCGCCGCCCCCCCCCCCACCCCTCAAGCCTCAACTCCTTTTCATATACGCGGCCATCTCATCTTTACTATTAAGCAAACCTAAAACAAGACCATTACAGATATTCGGGCCTTGTCCAATCTGTACCTTTACGGTTTAAAGTTTAATGTTTAAAGTTACGCCGTCACGCTATCCAAGTAATGTTTCCTTTCTCATTCAAACAACACTTCATGATGTGATTGTAATACAAATACACTCGTCTTACACAGCTGGATATGAAGACGCGCAGCTGCAAGCTGGACTCTATTACCTGCAGAAAAGTGGTGTGGAGAGCCCTGAAGATGCCCAGTCAACGGCACAGCAAGGCGTGGTCTGGCTGTGTAAGGCTTCACGCCAGGGAGACGAGGAGGCTACGCACCGGCTTCGGGACGCCCTGGAGAGGGGGATAGGCATGTGTCGTGTCTGTTTCGTAGGACATGTGTTATCTGAGTTTTTACATGAATACCAGAGATAGTAAAATGTATATGTTTTTTGATAGATTATGTTTTCATAGGCAATTTAGTAAGTTGGAGAACAAAAGACCAAAGCTATACCATGCTCCAACCGACCATTTCCGAAAATAATCAAATTGCCAAAAAAAAAAGCCAAAAAAAAACCCATAGGGAGTGTCCATGAGGATGTGTCATGACTGCCATGTTTGTTTGGGCAGGTGTCACTGATGATAACCTAGAGGAAGTGAAGTGGTGCATTCACACGTCACCATTAGAGAAATCCGCACGCAAAGCGGCCAAGGGGCTGTTCCGAGCAATCAATCCCCTGTCTCCCGATACGGCTTTACTGGACACCCTGGATAAACACGAACGCAAGCTGATCGAGAAGGCCTGTGAGTAGAGATGCGAGCTGACCCGCTTCTGACTAGTCGTTTTCTACATTAGCCACCAGACACTTGTGTGGTATTGGCTTTCTGATTATCTGTTTCATTATTGCTGTAGCGATTTAGATTAAATGTTTTGGTAATTTTGATTAAAGGCTTTGAAAACAAAAATGAAAAATGACATTTTTTAGTCATGTAGGGCGTGATGCAAGTGCTATATATCATGTACTTATAAATGCATGATCCGGGCAGGATTTTTTCTATGTACTTGGTGGGGCAGTTGTCCCCCCTCCCCCCCTTCCCCATTAGACCGACGACTCCCCATCCCCTCCTAAGAACTAATGAAGATACACGGTTCACAATTATTTAATTTATTACTTTTTTCGGGGGGGGGGGGGGGGGGGTACTGGGCGATACCGATTCATGGTATTAGTTTTCTGAATTTTGTCTTTGTTTATTGCTTTTTTGCACGATACTGACAGTCCATGCTCAAACTTTTCGTGGCATCCACTTGTGCAGGCTAATCCCGCTTCCCCGGACATTCATCTGAACTTTTTCTGGCTTCTTCAATGAAATAAATTCCCCAGAGCAACAACCTTAAAAAATTCCTGTCGGGTCATACGGTACGCACACGTATTAACAAACGCTTTTTTTACGCAGTGAAAGCTGGCAAAAATGAAGAAGTAGACGAAAATAGATTTGTTGAAAAAATCATGAAGCGACTTCACGGCTCTGGAGGCCTCACCCTCGACGCACTGCTACAGAGTAACGTGGAGCTGGAGGCCTTCAACAACGCGCCCTTATTCAAAAAGGTGACACAGTATTGCTGTTTTGTTTATTTATTTTTAGTTCTTTTAATTATTTTAATATAGATTATAAATTATTATCTGTTTCTTATTTTTCAACATGTATGTTACGTCATTGAAGTAATTAACGTGTTATTTTTTTTCTTTTTATAAACAAAAATGCAGTATGACGTTACATTGTTTGCAGGTGACTCGCTATCCCGGCAAGCTGTTAAGTGTCCTAGCCGACCGCACTGTAGAAGCAGTAGGTAAACAAGGCATGTCCTGGCTCACCAGGCTCATTCCCACCAATCAGATCTACATGGTCTTGGCCTTCTTCATCTACAGCCTCATCACGCTGGATCTCATCCTCTGGTTCTTCCCGCTGCTCTTCTTCTGTGCGAGCTACTCGGCAATGGCTATCAGCACCATGCAGATGTTCTACACCCGCAGGAAAAAGAAAGATGTGAGTACCATGGCCAAGCTGCTGTCGCGATTCAATGATGCCCTGGACAATGACTCAGCAGAATCGGCGTACGACTGGGAGAAATTGACGCCTTACTTGACGTATTTCATTGCCCTGGGAGTGATGGTTGGATCATTTGCGGTGGCGGACAAGAGCTGGGTGCCGTGTTCGGAGCTCGTGTGCTTTAGTGCCTTCTTTTGCGTGACGTGTTTCTACGCCCTGAGTGATACTCACGACCATCTGGTGCTGATAGCCATTGGGCTTGACTTTGTGTCCACGCTCCCTGCAGTCATTGAAGCCATACCTAATATACCTGTGGTGAAATCACTCTGTGTACTGGTCGCCGGTAATGTTTATTCAGTGACCGTATTTCCGGGGTTAAGTCTGAACCTGGGGATACCGTCTCTTGCCTATTTAGTAGTGCCTATAATCTTCGTGAAGATGGCCATTCAAAAGTCGTGGCAAGGCTGGTACCGCATTCTCATCCCGCACCTGGTGTGCTATTTTTGGTGGAAGGTGACCGTCTTGTTATTCGGCTACTCCACGTGGCTGGGCCTCCTCCGAGCCTCCGTTGGCTGGGTGTCATTCATTGTCCTCTTGCCAGTTGTGGGTGTGCTCTGCTTATTGTGGGGCATTCACTATCTCTTACATGTGATGACCTTCAGCAACTTCTTGAAGGTCATTGTGACTTTAACCCTGTTATCGTTGCCAATACTGTTTGGAATTTGGTCAAAAGGTGGTTTCAAATTCGACAAATTTAGCCTGAAAGACAACCCGTGGATTAAAAAGGTTCTGCTTGTAATTGTTTTTATCCTCATGTTTTCGGTCATGTTTTTGTTACCGCCGATAGAGAAAGACGTGGCGGGCAACTACATTACGTGGGAACAATATAGACGGTTTTGTAGCCAACCGCAGTGGGATAAGACGAATATAGCCGACTCCCAAATAAAGTGTTCGCATTTGAAACATTCCATTGTGGAATGGGAAGGGACAATCAAGAAAATCGTTGTCAAGGAAACGAATAATCAGGCTGAGGATTTCCTTAGTTATCTACCTTTATCTATTTCTGATTGGGTAAAATGCACCTATGGGGAAGCCTATCGGCAGTGTGACGTCATTGATGACGTAGCAGAGCGCGATCTCTGTGAGTTGGTCACACTACAGGGTCTTCAAAGTTGCCACATCAAAAATCTCGATATTTACAAATTTGAAATGTGGGTCCAGATGCCTCTGGATGAGGAGAACGTTGCTGACGTCAGAGTCGAAGCGTCGAATTGGTTCCGCCAGTCGCTGATGAGTCTGTCGGAAGGCGATGTGGTGACGTTCAGGGCCTCGCTCAGAAACAACCTTGGAAATATTTGGCCTGAATTAAACCTATATCATGTGAAGTGTGCGGGTCGTGGCGTGGACTACGGAAGTCAAACGTCGCTGTCGGAAACGTCATGGCGAGTTGTTCAGTACGTCCGCACGGGGGCGTGTACCATGTGGAACTTCTTTTGGGCGCCGTTACTGCAATACCAGTGAATTCTGTGATTGGCCCACCCACAGTCTGTAAATAAACATTAGATTTAAAGTATTCGGTACCAAAGGGATATATAACTTGTAAATTTCAATCTTATAAACTTGTTTACAATCATTTCCGCTCTCAAGACGTGTCACGTAGAATCTCATTTACTCAAAGTAGTTTTTAAGACACTTTAACTTGCCACGTGTTACCCACGTGTGACCCAGTGCCTGCTTTATTGAGGAAACAATTGCCCATCAAAGCTTCGTGCCTATTTCTCTGTTGTGAAAGAGGGATGTCTGCATTTATAGGTGCTAGGAATGCTGTTGCTAGGGATGCTGTTGCTAGGGGTGTTGGTCCCGGATATATTGTTGCCAGCAATGCTGTTGCTAGGGTTATTGTTGCTTGGGATACTTTTGCCAGGAATGCTGTTGCAAATGGTGCTTTTGCTAGGAATGTTGTTGCCCGGATGTTGTAGTAGATACGGATGTTGCAACTAGGGATGCTGGTGTCCTGAATGTTGTTGCTTGGGATATTTTTGCCAGGCATGTTGTTGCCAATGATTTTGTTGCTAGGGATGCTGTTGCTAAGGATGTTGTTACTAGGGACGCTGTTATGGCTTTGCTTGGGAATATTTTTGCCAGGCATGTTGTTGCCATTGATGTTGTTGCTAGGGATGCTGTTACTAAGGACGCTGTTATGGCTTTGCGCGTGTGTGTAGCGTGGAATAAACAAGTGCACGATGTATGCAGTAAAAAAAGTGAAAGTGACCCGGGAAAAATAACAGCAGTTGTGAAAGACAGTGTTCAGAGCTGTTTGAAAAGAACATTCATTTTATATCGTTGAGTGGTGAGAAAAAAATCTTATTCATACATATCTTTCTTTGTAATTTTAAGCTCAGACAGCGTAACAAAGGCACCACGCTGTGAAGCATTGGTGCTGTTTGTCAAAAGAGCAAGTATCGATTTATGTAAATCGCCGTTCATAATATTAAAGATGTCACTTAATCAAAGACCAATCAAGTATCAGGAATATTATGACATCACGTGATCACGTGTTACGTCAATACACAAGCAAATGACAATCAAAATGTTATCTTTGTATATATCGGGTTATCAAGTCGATAAGACCGCCCACGACCCCTGCTCTCCCCCCCCCCCCCGATTTAATGACGCATCCAGCAACCGCCCCTCCCCCTAAGTAAATATGTAAAGACGCATCCGGAAATAAACTGTCAACATTTTGAATAAACCAGTAAAACTGAAGAACAGGCTAAAACTGACGCAACTAAAAAATCGATTTTTTTCAACAGTATGTCAGCACCTTGGGAAATCAATTGAATATAAAGTTATCTGTAGACTAGCTGGTGGCCAAATTGCAATTTGCCTTTAAAAATACCAACCATGTTTTTCATCTCCAGTCTGGGTCGATAAAATCATAAAAAAAAAAAGTGTAGTTTTCCAATATAAACAAAGTTTGTCTATGTCGAGTTTAAACTCTTTCAGGGACAAAAGACAGATCACTCTGTGTCGACCCTGTCATTGTTTTTCAATTTTGAATGAAATTTTCTGGTTTAAATCTTTTACAATGTGAGAGCATAGTGAAGAGGAGTAGAGCTGTTCAGTGAGCAGTCGGTAGTTAGGGTAGTAGTTTTAATATGCTGACAGCCAATAAAAAAATTTCGGTTCAGACTGTGTAAATTTTAACTGGTAATACTTAGGATTTTATTTCGGGATAAAAAGCAGAACATGCACCGATGTAGGTGCTACCCAGCAGTGCAGTTTGTTTGGGAACCGTGAGCAATTTAATCAGGTTTAAACAAAGAAAACAGTACACAGAGCCAAGGTGATAGAAGTCTTATATCGGATATGGCCTCCTCTTGCATTGAAACGCCTCACAATGCCAGCGCATGCTTCGAGTCCACCTGCGGAATCGGCCTTGTGGAATCTGCGGCGGTGCGGCGAAGGGGGGGGGGGGGGGGTGTTTTCTGGCAGAAGGATATCCCGCAGCATACCATAACACTCTCGCCACCCAAACGATCTGCCTGACGTACGCAGCCATTGGTATATCTCTCGCCACATCGGCGCCATGTGCGTTCGCGACAGTCCGACCTGTCTACACAAACTCGCGGCTCATCCGAGAATAACTCTGCGTGGGGTCGTGGTCGGCGGCGAACAGTTGGACTGCTAATCGCTTGGATCGTCTCCCGGGTGTTTCTCGTGTCGTTCGAGATGCTGTTCTAAACCTGTCAAGTGAGTGAGCCGGATAAAGTGGTCCTGTTCTGGAGCCGTTACCCTTATGCGTCTTGGGCGCGGTCGATCGCTTACGGAACCGGTTTCTTGGTATCGCTGAACCAGTTTTCGTGTCGTGGGTTCATATCATTTACAAAATCGCGCGAGCGTGCTGTAATTCTGACCCGCGTCTAACATACCAAGCACCCGCGTCTTTCGTACGATTAACTTGGCATCACGCGGTAATATTGAAACAAGGATTTCATTTTTTTTCATTTTCCATCAATGTCACTTGTTAAAACACGTGGATGTGGTTTTGTTGGTTTTGTATATGTAACAAAAATATCGGTCTCAAGATGTTTCGCAGTTAATGCAGAAAAAAATTACCCGGAACTTTTCATTGACTGTCAGTATAAAAACGCAAATTGCTGCAGATATCAATTTTTAGTAATTATGTCTCCCCGACCAAGGGGAGACATATAGTGTTTGTACGTTCTGTGTGTGTGTATGTGTGTACGTGTGTGTGTGTGTCTGTGTGTGTGTGGATGCGGCTTCGTCGGGAAACAAGACGAATTGGTGTGTATCACGTTGCAATGTTAAAGTGAAACGGACCGAATTTCGGTCCGTTTCGCATTTTGGTCGGGTCGTCCGTTTCGCAAATCTGTGTTAGGGGTTCATTTTGCGAAACAAGACGTGCTTTTTCACCTGAGACCACATGCCTATTTCGCAGAAATTTACAGAGACCTTCAAAATTTCTGTGTAAAATAGTTCTCACACCAACATATAGGTGGCTACCTACCATGAACTCTGTGTGAGAAAAGCACGTGGAACGAGAGCCAATCAGAAGGCGTACACATCTTACGATCTGTGTGAAATCTATTTTTATATCACATTTCAGCCAATCAGGTGCTAGCACATGTGTCAGGGGAGCGCGACCACGTGTTGGAATGGACCCGGCCCCGGGTGGTTGTCTACTTTTTGGCCTACATTTTAATAGATTCTCGGGTGGCATATCCGTAGAATTGTATTTAAAACAGGAAGAATAATATCGCAAATACGTTTTAAAGTTATTTATTGTTTTGTTTGTAGCCTATAAATCTCAAAAATCAAAGTTAAAGTTGAGGGTAAACAAGGCAACACCCCTTTTGGTAGTGGACGATAATACCAGAAAGTTTCCACTTCATTTTTTAAAGTACATATTTTTGTTTAACTGAAGCAAAGTGTCACATATTTTATTAAGCAATCGTTAGAGTTTGTTATTCTTCGTAGATTCTTGTTTTTTTTTTAACCAAGTCATTTGTTTGACATATTATTCTCGGTTTCTTTATGTAAGCCGGTCTGTTTCGCAAGCCTCATGTACGCGTGTTGTGTGTGAATTGTAGTCACTGTAAACTCTCAGTGCAATTTATAACTTTTTTTGTGCGAACAGGCGTGTTTCGTGTCCGTACATGTCTTATTTACACTCAATCTTTCTGTGGCTATCGCTGAAATTGACTTCATCTCTCATTACTTGATGCCCTTAAACTTGAGTGCTGTGTTCACCAAATTCTCCCAAATTCGCCTGGTTTCGCTGTGTAGAGGCAGATTCTTGTGTGATGCCATTTATATTTTTGGGGTGTACAAGCGTGTGTCATGTGCGTACAAGTTTAATATACACTCAGTCTTTCCGTCAATATCACCTGAACTGAGTTTTGTTTCTCACTGCTTGGTGACCTTAATCTTAATTGTGCTGTCTTTTTTTTTTTCAAATTCGACTTATTTCACTTTGACTGAAACTAATACTTCAAAAGTGCATTTTTGTATTAGCGCAAATAGAGAGGGTGCGCGACCTCCCCCACTGCTCCCTCGCCCCCCCCCCCCGTCCCAAGAGCAAAATGCAATGGTAAAGCCTATTAGTCATAAAAAAATGTTTAACACCGTTAAACTTAAGATTATTGCAGGCGAGAACTCCCCCCCCCCCCTCTCCAGTACACAACCACTGCGAAATTGGTAGTTGATAAACGCATTAAAATGGGCTTATTTTATTCATTGCAGGACGCAATCCTTCAAAAATTTATTGCTCCATTAGTGTAGCTGGTGGGAGACAATGACGTGCAAACCTCCCCCTCCCTTATCGCTTTAACTGAGTTTCACTATCTCACTGTCCTTAATCTTGAGTATGCTTTATTTTAAAAAAAAAAAAGAGAGAGAGAGAGAGATAGAGAAATCGATTCGTTTCACGTTGCCATTGCGTTTTGGCACATCAAAATGGCTTTTTTTTTCGAGCCAAAAATTGTAGTATTTGTACTGTTAAATTGGTGCAACAACGGGGTTGGGGGCATTCGGGGTAAACCCCACCCTTTCCCCAAAAAGCGAAATGCACTGGTAAAAAAATTGCCGGCCAGATCCCCCTCACCCTTCCTCCTCCTCTCTTGTGTACGCCAACTGCGAAATTGACAGTTGATAAACACACCGAAACGGCTATTCGCAGTTGATTTGCTTGCATCTGTCAGCGGGCTAAAGCGAGAGATTCTCACGCACATGTGATAGGCTGATTGTGTATTATTGTGCGCTGTTTTATTTGTTTGAGCACTGCTTTTATGATTGGCTTGCCTTGTTGCTATTTACACGCGAAAAATGTCATATTTATCTTCCATATATGCTTCGCAGATCCCCCCCCCTCTCCTGCCACACCCCCGTCCTCCTTCACTGCGGAATTGCCAATTCAAACACGTATCAGAAGCTCTTTTTCGCAGTAGATTTGCTTTGATCTGTGAACGGGCTAAAAGCGAGAGATTCCCACGCTCATGACAGGCTGACTGTATATTATTGTGCGCTGTTTTAATTGTGTGAGCACTACTTTTATGATTGGCTTGCCTTGTTACTGTTGACGCGCAAAATAATCCGTTATTTTGTAAAGGTTTTCTGCCATTAAAATGCTTGTTTGGTGATATTTTTTAGTTTGTGTTAGTTTATAAAAAAATATGGTAAGGTTTGGAATGAAATTATCTGCGAAACACTACACTGTGTACATGAACTTGAATGTTTTTTTTTTTTGACTCAGTATGCAAATTAACCTGTCACGAGGTGTATGCGCGCGGCTTTGTTCTTGGTGGCATCACTTTCAATGCAGAAACGTCCAGGTTACACGTGGATAATTTTTGAAAAAATTAAAAGTGGATAAAAAGTTAATGAGGATATGCCTGAAAGGTAAATACACACGTGTTAAAAGCGCGGTTATTTTGTGAATCACGAAAAAATGTTATTTTAGCGTGTTTGATGTGATTTGTGTCATTTTTTTTAAGAATGTGTAAGATGCTGCTGTAAAAATACAGGCTTAATTGTGAGGGCGTCAAATTCTGAGCTAACATATCTTTTCATTTTACGGATTTAAGTGTCTAGAAATGTTCGCTCAGAAAATTGTTGCTCAGTTTCGCTTGAAAATGCTGTCGATGTTGTCCTTTCCTGGATTTCTTGGATTACAATTTTTTGTAAGTGGCCACTGCTGGCAACTAGCTTTTTTGATCCGGGTCCTTGGGACCCGGGTCTTTGAAAAAGGAGGGTCCAAAGCTATTTAGGGAGGATCCAAACCGTGTTAAGATAACATAGGGCGCAAGAAGACCTGATTTTTTGCGGCTTAGTCGGACTCTGGGTAGCCAAAAAGGAGGGTCTCGGACACCCGCAAATTTCCAGCCCTGTTAATACGTACACAGACTTCTGCCAATTTTAAACCCCCTCCACCTTGAACGCTTAAAAGAATAAGCCAATTCACACTTAGACTTTTGCGGAAAATTTTTGCGTTTCGGCTGAATTCAGGCGAGATTAGGATGTAATGATAGAAGAAAAAACGGCATGGATGATCTCTTAGAATGTAAAAAAAAAATCGGTCAATTTCGCGCAGTTATAGCTTATGCTGTCGGGTCATACCTAAGATTGGGGTTCCTTCTTGCTACTCCGTGAGGGACTCCACATACAGGGGTTAGAGAGATTGTGAATGCCCCATATCAGAATAATGTGGCAGGGGGCCCCGATACGGCCATAGCAGTAAAAAAAAAAAAGATAGAAAGTCACAATGCTACACAAAATGTATCCGGTCACTGGTCGGTTAGTTTCGCTAAGATTTATTGATTGTGTTGTCGTTATTTCAAATTCCCAATATATTCAGCTAATGATCATTCTCCTATGGCTTTCACAGATGCCGCGGAAAAAAGGGTGGATTAAAAAGGTCCCAGAGAGGTTCGTTGATCTGCAGCGCTACAGAACAGGTGACGTTGTGCTTCACATGTACAGAAGGAAGTGGTGGCGTGCACGTGTGGAAGGCCGGGACCCTGACAGAAGTATAGAAGTCTCGTTTTGCGGTTTTGACTTTGCGTAAGTTCTTAAACATTTTTCTATTGCTTTCCTTTCCAGGTCGTGGAGGTCCTGTAAAACCAGGTTGATTTAGATTCCCTTTTGTTTTTGCGTGTTCTTGTGGAATGATGACGTCCTATTCGCAGAAATTGTACTTTTGTAGAGTTGAAAGACCAGTGTATCGTAACATTTTTTTTTGCTCCTGTAATAACTGAAAAAAACTTGACAAGGACAGAAGTGACGTCCTTACAGCAGCTGAGAGTGATGCATGATTTCAAAACATTCTTTCATTTTTAGTCCGGAGAAAGTTTCCGATCCCAGGAAGCTCAAACTGTTTCCTATGGCTGTGGGAATTGGTAATATGTTATTAAGAAATGACAGATTTTTTTCCTTCCCTGTGATTGGGTTAAATGTCTGTTTTGTCGTTTTATGGTTTGCAAATCTCCGTTTCCGTTGAGTTTTGCATGATAGTGCTTCATAAGTTTGCAGGTTCGATTATCTAGCCGGAAGCATCAGACCCAAAAGGACTTGTATTTTTCAGTATCTTAGATGAAGTGCTGAATCCCTGTATTGCCAGTTGCACGTTCTCATTGCTAAACGGACTGTATATGCGAGATTTTACTTATTCGTATACCACCTATTTTTAAATTTTCTCTTCGGTATCTGTTCTCTCTGTAACTTGCGTGGAATAGAAATTGAAATTACCATTGTGTACGTGTCATTTTTGTGCTCACGCCTTGGAATGATAAAAAAGTATCGTTTTCCTTTACGCACAGTGTGTTTTCGCATGGTTTTTGGGAATGATTTATGTGCGTCTAAACTTGTATGGAATGAAATGTGGAATGATCAAGCATTCCGTCATTTTTTTCTGCAGAAGAGGTGTGTAAAAACCCCGAGAAGGGATACATCAAGGCCTGGGCAGAAGCCGCAAAGAGGTTATGCGGCAGGGATCAGGGCCACTTGACCCATTTTGTGGGTGAAATTGTTGGCGGACCGGTTAAAGATAGTGATGACAGTTCGGATGTTAACCAAGCCTGTAGCCAGATTAAGAAAGCAGCGGAAAATATCCCTGCGCCGATTTCAGGTAATTACAGGTGGACGAATGTACAACATATATTTTGCTTGACGCGTATTTCTCGTTTCATTCGACATTTTTTTTGTGTGTGTGTGCGTGATCCGAAGGGCAGTTTCGTTATTTTACTGAACCGGAACTTGTAAGACTGAAGCGAAACGGACTGTTGTCAGAATTTTGAACATGCATGTCCTGTGCGGCTAAGCTTTAAATTGTTCAAGGATGAAATAAGGACGTTATAGTTTATGACTCGGCTGTTACATTAGAATGAAACATTGGCATTGGAAGAAATCTCAGAGTTTAAATTAATTTTAAAACATCTGTTCATTTCGCTTGCACAGAATAAATAGTTTACATTTTCATACAATATCCCCGTTGCAGCGATCGAAAGCCATGACACAGAAGTTACGGTCACCGTTGGGGAGGGGGTGGCGCAATCCGAAGAACGCAGTTCGGACAGCGATTGCGTCATTACAGGCGTTGATACCATGTCAAAAGAGCTTTGTGAGAGACCAGTGAAAAGGGAAGAGTCGGCTAACACACATTCATCGCAGGGCGAGAAAGACACAAAACTCTCAGCGAATGCGGAATCGGCTGTTGAAAGGGCGTCTTCTGAGAAGTTGCTGGGTAAGTGATGCTTTTGCATCTATAAAGGGTAAGAATTGTTGCTGAGATGTGTCGGAAGGAGTATCGTGATATATGTAGCACCAGTGCAGATTTGGTCAAGCCAACCAGGTGCTGAAGTTTTAAAGAATTCAGAACATTTTTCGTGCGTTGTGTTTGTCGGCGAAACGGACTGCTTATCGGTGCCCACTGCTAAGATTGTAAGAGTTTTGTACAATTCAGCTTTGAATTGAAAATGAAATGTGAAGGTTATTCCTGGGCGCTTCATGGTCTCTTCAAAGGTAGTTGCTGTTTTGACTTGATGTGAGGTTGTCAGTGTCTCTGTCGTACGAATTGACAGTGATTTAGCGTTTGTAATACCAGTGTTATACATTTTCAGAAAATGTCCCAGTTGTGCAATCGGAAGCCGTGACACAGAAGTTACGGTCACCGTTGGGGAGGGGGTGGCGCAATCCGAAGAACGCAGTTCGGACAGCGATTGCGACATTACAGGCGTTGATACCATGTCAAAAGAGCTTTGTGAGAGACCAGTGAAAAGGGAAGAGTCGGCTAACACACATTCATCGCAGGGCGAGAAAGACACAAAACTCTCAGCGAATGCGGAATCGGCTGTTGAAAGGGCGTCTTCTGAGAAGTTGCTGGATAGTACGGGCAATTTTCATGTACCGGGATCTCAAAACCTGCCACATTTGCCGAGGTATTAAGAAGTTTTTTGGTTCGTACATTTCGCATGGCTCTGTGCGTTCGCGTATCAGGTTTCAGTGTGTTATTTGCATTTGATTTTTCTCGTATAAAGTGACCGACTGTAAATTTATGAAAGTGGCGGTGATGGGTAGTACGGATAAGTTTCATGTGACAGGGTCACAAAAGCTGCCAAGTTTGCCGATGTATTTAAAAAAGAAATACTTGCGTCGTAGATTTCGCGTGGTTGCACTCTATTTCGCATGGTTGTAGATGTGTGTGCAAATTTCGCTTGTCAGTTCGAAAGCATTAGCTGTGTTATTTGCAGTTCACTGCTCCTATAAGAAGTGGCCGATTTTAAATTTATGAGCGTTGCGAGATGATGTAGTACGAGAAAATGATATGTGGCAGGGTCTCAAAACTTACAAATTTTGCTGATGTTTCTGTGAGTAAGAACATTTTGGTGTTCGCACATTTCGCATGGTTGTGTACGTACATTTGGCTTGTCAATTCGAAAGCTTTAACTGCGTTAATTGCAGGTCACTTTTCTCACACCAAGTGACAGACTTTGGTACGTACAAAACCATGCGAAATGTGCGAATACCAAACTGTTCTAATTCAAAGAAACAGCGGCAAAATTTTCGATGTTTGAGACCCTGTTACATGCATGGTTGTGGACGTACATTTCGCATGTGATATTTTAGGACACAGGGACAAAGTTCAGTTGCGGGCATACCTTTCAGATTTTACAAGAAAAATAAAAAGGCGGATGAAGCTTCAGATCCGTTAAAAAAAAAGAAACTGTTTTGGGGACATTTCGCTGTGATGTCATGTTTGTGGGATTCTGTTTTGGTTTACACAAGTGCGGGGAGTTTTTTTTTTTTGTATCAGTTTTTCCATGCAGTTCACTGTTCTTATACGAAGTGACCGACTTTTAATTTGTGAACGTCACGGGGCTGGGTAGTACGGGCAATTTTCATGTAACGGGGTCTCAAAACCTGCCACATTTGCCGAGGTATTAAGAAGTTTATTGGTTCGTACATTTCGCATGGCTATGTGCGTTCGCGTATCAGGTTTCAGTGTGTTATTTGCATTTGATTTTTCTCGTATAAAGTGACCGACTGTAAATTTATGAAAGTGGCGGTGATGGGTAGTACGGATAAGTTTCATGTGACAGGGTCACAAAAGCTGCCAAGTTTGCCGATGTATTTAAAAAAGAAATACTTGCGTCGTAGGTTTCGCGGGTTGCACTACATTTCGCATGGTTGTAGATGTGTGCGTACATTTCGCTTGTCAGTTCGAAAACATTAGCTGAGTTATTTGCAGTTCACTGCTCCTATAAGAAGTGGCCGACTTTAAATTTATGAGCGTTGCGAGATGATGTAGTACGAGAAAATGAAATGTGGCAGGGTCTCAAAACTTACAAATTTTGCTGATGTTTCTGTGAGTAAGAACATTTTGGTCATCGCACATTTCGCATGGTTGTGTACGTACATTTGGCTTGTCAGTTCGAAAGCTTTAACTGCGTTAATTACAGGTCACTTTTCTCACACCAAGTGACAGACTTTGGTACGTACAAACCATGCGAAATGTGCGAATACCAAACTGTTATAATTCAAAGAAACATCGGCAAAATTTTCGATGTTTGAGACCCTGTTACATACATGGTTGTAAACGTACATTTCGCATGTGATATTTTAGGACACAGGGACAAAGTTCAGTTGCGGGCATACCTTTCAAATTTTTACAAGAAAAATTAAAAGGCGGATGAAGCTTCAGATCCGTTTAAAAAAAAAAAGAAACTGTTTTGGGGACATTTCGCTGTGATGTCATGTTTGTGGGATTCTGTTTTGGTTTACACAAGTGCGGGGAGTTTTTTTTTTTTTTTGTATCAGTTTTTCCATGCAGTTCACTGTTCTTATACGAAGTGACCGACTTTTAATTTGTGAACGTCACGGGGCTGGGTAGTACGGGCAATTTTCATGTAACGGGGTCTCAAAACCTGCCACATTTGCCGAGGTATTAAGAAGTTTTTTGGTTCGTACATTTCGCATGGCTCTGTGCGTTCGCGTATCAGGTTTCAGTATGTTATTTGCATTTGATTTTTCTCGTATAAAGTGACCGACTGTAAATTTATGAAAGTGGCGGTGATGGGTAGTACGGATAAGTTTCATGTGACAGGGTCACAAAAGCTGCCAAGTTTGCCGATGTATTTAAAAAAGAAATACTTGGGTCGTAGATTTCGCGTGGTTGCACTACATTTCGCATGGTTGTAGATGTGTGCGCACATTTCGCTTGTCAGTTCGAAAGTATTAGCTGTGTTATTTGCAGTTCACTGCTCCTATAAGAAGTGGCCGACTTTAAATTTATGAGCGTTGCGAGATGATGTAGTACGAGAAAATGATATGTGGCAGGGTCTCAAAACTTACAAATTTTGCTGATGTTTCTGTGAGTAAGAACATTTTGGTGTTCGCACATTTCGCATGGTTGTGTACGTACATTTGGCTTGTCAATTCGAAAGCTTTAACTGCGTTAATTGCAGGTCACTTTTCTCACACCAAGTGACAGACTTTGGTACGTACAAAACCATGCGAAATGTGCGAATACCAAACTGTTCTAATTCAAAGAAACAGCGGCAAAATTTTCGATGTTTGAGACCCTGTTACATACATGGTTGTTGACGTACATTTCGCATGTGATATTTTAGGACACAGGGACAAAGTTCAGTTGCGGGCATACCTTTCAAATTTTTACAAGAAAAATAAAAAGGCGGATGAAGCTTCAGATCCGTGAAAAAAAAAAAGAAACTGTTTTGGGGACATTTCGCTGTGATGTCATGTTTGTGGGATTCTGTTTTGGTTTACACAAGTGCGGGGAGTTTTTTTTTTTTTGTATCAGTTTTTCCATGCAGTTCACTGTTCTTATACGAAGTGACCGACTTTTAATTTGTGAACGTCACGGGGCTGGGTAGTAAGGGCAATTTTCATGTAACGGGGTCTCAAAACCTGCCACATTTGCCGAGGTATTAAGAAGTTTATTGGTTCGTACATTTCGCATGGCTCTGTGCGTTCGCGTATCAGGTTTCAGTGTGTTATTTGCATTTGATTTTTCTCGTATAAAGTGACCGAGTGTAAATTTATGAAAGTGGCGGTGATGGGTAGTACGGATAAGTTTCATGTGACAGGGTCACAAAAGCTGCCAAGTTTGCCGATGTATTTAAAAAAGAAATACTTGCGTCGTAGATTTCGCGTGGTTGCACTACATTTCGCATGGTTGTTGATGTGTGCGTACATTTCGCTTGTCAGTTCGAAAGCATTAGCTGTGTTATTTGCAGTTCACTGCTCCTATAAGAAGTGGCCGACTTTAAATTTATGAGCGTTGCGAGATGATGTAGTACGAGAAAATGATATGTGGCAGGGTCTCAAAACTTACAAATTTTGCTGATGTTTCTGTGAGTAAGAACATTTTGGTGTTCGCACATTTCGCATGGTTGTGTACGTACATTTGGCTTGTCAGTTCGAAAGCTTTAACTGCGTTAATTACAGGTCACTTTTCTCACACCAAGTGACAGACTTTGGTACATAGAAAACCATGCGAAATGTGCGAATACCAAACTGTTCTAATTCACAGAAACATCGGCAAAATTTTCGATGTTTGAGACCCTGTTACATACATGGTTGTTGACGTACATTTCGCATGTGATATTTTAGGACACAGGGACAAAGTTCAGTTGCGGGCATACCTTTCAAATTTTTACAAGAAAAATAAAAAGGCGGATGAAGCTTCAGATCCGTGAAAAAAAAAAGAAACTGTTTTGGGGACATTTCGCTGTGATGTCATGTTTGTGGGATTCTGTTTTGGTTTACACAAGTGCGGGGAGTTTTTTTTTTTTTTGTATCAGTTTTTCCATGCAGTTCACTGTTCTTATACGAAGTGACCGACTTTTAATTTGTGAACGTCACGGGGCTGGGTAGTACGGGCAATTTTCATGTAACGGGATCTCAAAACCTGCCACATTTGCCGAGGTATTAAGAAGTTTTTTGGTTCGTACATTTCGCTTGGCTCTGTGCGCTCGCGTATCAGGTTTCAGTGTGTTATTTGCATTTGATTTTTCTCGTATAAAGTGACAGACTGTAAATTTATGAAAGTGGCGGTGATGGGTAGTACGGATAAGTTTCTTGTGACAGGGTCACAAAAGCTGCCAAGTTTGCCGATGTATTTAAAAAAGAAATACTTGGGTCGTAGATTTCGCGTGGTTGCACTACATTTTGCATGGTTGTGTATTAGCGTACATTTCGCTTGTCAGTTCGAAAGTTCTCTGTTCGGAGTGGCCAATTTCAAAGTTTATGAACGTTGCGAGATTGGGTAGTACGAGTAAATAATATGTGATAGAGTCTCAAAACTTACAAATTTTGCTGATGTTTCTGTGAGTAAGAACATTTTGGTGTTCGCACATTTCGCATGGTTGTGTGCGTACATTTCGCATGTCAGTTTGAAAGTTTTAATTGTGTTATTTGCAGTTCACTTTTCTTATACGAAGTCACCGACTTTAGTACGTACACAACCATGCAAAATGTGCGAACACCAAAATGTTTTTATTTACAGAAACATCGGTAAAAGTTTCAAAAGTTTGAGACCGTGTCATATTCATGGTTGTTTATACGTTCATTTCGCATGATTGTGTATAAACGTGCATTTCGCTTGTCAGTTCGAAAGTTTTACCTGTTATTTGCAGTTCACTGTTCTTATACGAAGTGACCGACTTTAAATTTATGAACGTCGCGAGAAGGGCGTACGCGCAAACGTGACAGGGTCTCAAAACTTGGAAATTTGCCGATATTTCCGTGATTAAAAAATTTTGGTGTTCGCACATTTCGCATGGTTTTGTACGTACATTTTGCATGTCATTTTGAAAGTTTTAACTGTGTTATTTTCAGTTCATTTTTCTCATACGAAGTCACCGACTTTAAATTTATGAACGTCACGAGATGGGGTAGTACACCCAAGTTGTGTTGCAGGGTCTCTAAACTTGCAAATTTTGTGCATGGTTGTGTACGTACATTTCGCATGTTAGTTTGAAAGTTTCAGCTGTGTATTTTGTTTTCTTTAGGAAGCTTTTATGTGGTTTATATCTCATTGCCTCACGTTTTTTTCGGCCAATCATTAAATTTTAAGTAGTGCACATAACACTGAGCTTGAAAATAAGATAGAGTTGGTTATTTACACATCACGGTTATATCAGTAAAGGATTTTGTTGTATTATTTTTCCTGTATTTTGTTTTTATTTTAAAAGAGTTTTGTTTTTAAACATTCATCTGTATAAATCTGTATTTTGTTTTTAAACATTTCATCTGTATAATATAAATCTATGTTTTTAAACATTCATCTGTTTGAATATCTTTTGTACTGCTCTTCAATATTTTGTAACTCTTCAATTAATGTTAAATAGTTTATGTATAGAAATGAAAGAAAATAAATATTACAGGGGGGGTTATGGTGTAAATAAAAGAAAACAAACTCTACGCTTGTTTGGCTTTTATTTAGTGTTTCCCTAATACCCTTTTACAGAAAGCACGTGGCCTTTGTTTATAAACAAAATCGGTTTGTTTACATTTTTTACACAGTCTCGTTTCACAGCAAACTTATAGTTGCAGATATCATAAAATGGTGAAAAATATGCAAATTATGTAAACAAAATATTCCGTTTCGCAGGGTTCATGCTTTGTTAAATTTCTCTTAATCTGTTGTCTTTTATATATTTTTGCTTTCGGAATTGAATGTAAAAAAAATCTACCGAGATTTTCATATACAATTTATGTCTGAAAAGTCCCTAATAACGAAGTTAGATTTTTGGCGTACATTTCGCGAGTTGGAGAAGAAATCGCGATTCGTCGTTCGTTTCCCGACGTAGCTGTATATGTGTGTGTGTGTGTGTGTGTCAGTCTGTTGTGAACAAAGTGTTGTGTGCAAGATATCTCGAGAACGAAACGTCGGATCGACTTCAAACTTGATCGAATTATTCCTTGTTAAGGTCGGACGGTTCTATCAACTTTTGACGCATGTCACGTGATTAGGGCAAGAGTATGACGTCATTACGTAAAAATCTTGTGTGCGAAATTTCTCAGCCGCTGAACATCGGAGAAAGTTGAAACTTGGTGGGATTGTTGCTTGGTTGGTCCGAAAGACTCTGTAAATTTTTTTCGCGAGTAGAACGAACGAATGCGGCGTATGACGTCATCACGCAGAATATGTATATATTTTGAACAAGATCTTGTGTGCAAAATATCTCGATAACGGGAAGTCCTATCGACTCCAAATTTTATATCAATATTCCTTGAATCAGTCGGCGGGCTCTATCAATTTTTAGCGCATGTCAGGTGATTAAGGCAGGCGTATGACGTCATTACGTAAAAATCTTGTGTGCGAAATTTTTCAGCCGCTGAACATCGGAGAAAGTTGAAACTTGGTGGGATTGTTGCTTGGTTGGTCCGAAAGACCCTATATATTTTTTTCGCGAGTAGAACGAACGAATGCGGCATATGACGTCATCACGTAAAATATGTACATATTATAAACAGGGTCTTGTGTGCAAAATATCTCGATAACGGAAAGTCCTATCGACTTCAAATTTTGCATAGATATTCTTTGGATCAGTCGGACGGTTCTGTCAACTTTTTACGCATGTCACCTGATTAGGGCAGGTGTATGACGTCATTACATAAAAATCTTATGTGCCAAATTTCTCAGCTACTGAACATCGGAGAAAGTTGAAACTTGGTGGGATTGTTGCTTGTTAGGTCCGAAAGACTCTATAGGATTTTTTCGCGAGTAGAACGAACGAATGCGGCGTATGACGTCATCACGTAAAATATGTTTTATTTTATAAACAAGGTCTTGTGTGCAAAATATCTCGATAACGGGAAGTCCTATCGACTTCAAATTTTATATGAATATTCCTTGGGTCAGCCGGACTGTTCTGTCAATTTTTGGCGTGTCACGTGATTAGGGCGGGTGTATGACGTCATTGCGTAAAAATCTTGTGTGCGAAATTTCTCAGCTGCTGGACGCCGGAGAAAGGTGAAACTTTGGATTATTGCTTGGTAGGTCCGAAAGAAAGAACGAATGAAAGCGGCGTATGACGTCATCGCGTAAAATGTGTATATTTTGAACCAGATCTTTTATGCATAATATCTCGATAACGGAAAGTCATATCGACTTAAAATTTTATATGGATATTCCTTGATTCAGTCAGACGACTGTTTCAACTTTTGACAGGTAAAAAGTTATCAGTTCTTAAGCAAAACATCTCGACATAGGAAAGTCGGATCGACTTTAAATTTGGTGTAGTTATTCCTCGAATAGGTCACACGGTTTTATTAAACATTATTGAACTCGTATAGAAAATCAAGAAAGGTGCATAACGTCAACAGCCCCCCCCCCACCCTAACCTCCCCATTTTTGGCTGCTTTGTTATCTATGCATGGGTGTTAACTGCGCTGGGGATTTCGGAAGATTTTCCCGAAGATTCTCTAGTGTTCCTGCATTCTTTAGAAAGCTTCAAAACAGTAACAGCATTATTGTCGGTCCATTGCTATTTGTTATTGCCTGAAATTGAAGTTTTTGTGCATTTCTCATCTGTGGTTGTTACGTAACGTGCCACTCAGTCAGGGGTCAGTGTCAGTTGCGGTGCATGATGGATCGTTATCTACGAGATCATGGAATGCTATTGTCATATTAAAGCTCTAAGCAGCTCTAGCTATTGATTTTTTTTCGCCGCATACTTGATTAGGTTACCAAGATGTGCTATATATAGGAGCCATGCTGTATCGATTAGCATTGTGTGCAGAAGCATTTTTCGCTATTAAATTGGGTCGTCTGATATCTTGTGTTATGAGGAGCAGCTCACCATTTTGCCTACGAAATGCCTCCCCCTTCTCCCACCGAGGTGGGTCATCTCTGATGCGCAGTTATGAAGAATGCCTTGCTAGTGCTATTTGGCCGATGGGAATGTGCGAAGACAAGGTAGTCTATCATGGCTATAACTACACTTAGGGTACAGACTGTTACCGTTGCCTTGGGTAAAAGGGTTAGAGTTGTGTTTATAGTCGGACCTACAGTAAATAGCTGAGGGGCGGGGGGGGGGGGGCGTGTGGAGGATGATGGTCAGCAAAAAAAAAAAAAAAATCCCGACCACCTTCAAACCCGGATAAAAAGATGTAAGGTAAGAACCGTTTGTCGTGACCCCTTCCACATTCAGGTAAAAAGACGTACGGTAAAACCTGCCTGTCTTGACCACCTTTCAGACCCGGATAAAAATGTAACGTACAGTAAAACTGCTATAGCGACCAGGATCTGGATAAGAGAGGCCTACAGTAAAACCCGTTTTAGCGACCACCTTTCAGACTCCGATGAAAAAAGATGCTCATTTATATCTGTTTTAGTGACCACCATCTGTTTGGTTTATTTTATGATTTTTACAATGAATGAAGGTTATGTTTGCAGAAATGAATATTTTGTTTCAGTTTGAGGGGGTAGGGGGGTCATGGGTTTGGTCGGGGAGACATTTGTTTTTGTTCACAAAAACAAGAAACTTCAGTAGGTATCGATTGAAAGTGTGTAATATAAGCCTGCACTCTTATGTTTTGTGTGCACTGGCCGCTCTAGTTTAATTTATATTTTCTTATGTTTATTGTTATAAATTTGCTGAATTTATCGAAGTGTAGTTTTGTTATTTGCTTTTTCCCCTTTTTGTTAAGCCAGCCGACTTTGTCGGGCTGGTCTTATCAGATCAGTACAGGGGGCATCCGTCGTCTGCATGTACGTGTGTTCGTATGTGCGTATGTAAACTTTTACTTAAAATGCTCCTTGTCGCTCAGTTTTGATCGGATTCCGTTCAAATGGACAAATGTTCACTGGGCAGGCCGTTCTTGAAAGATTACTGTTTTGCAATCTGCTAAAAAGTGGCCAAATGAGGCCCTTTAAAATTTATTGGTTGCCAATTTTTAAAATGCTTCTCCCACAGTTCTAATGGGATTTTCTTCAAATTTTTGCATAAATGTTCACCAGGAAGGCCTTTCTTGAAAAATGACATTTTGGCGGGCCTAAAACTTACTATAATTTATTGGTAGCCCATTCTTATAATACATCTCCCAGAATTTGGATTGGATTCCTTTCCATTTTAGCACGATTTTTTCAGAGATGGTTTTCTGTTGAAAAATTACCTCTTTTTTGGCGATTCGCCAACAATTGGCCGAATGGGGGCCTTTATAATTTTATGGTAGCTAATTTTCAAAATGCTTCTTTTTCCACCATTTTATCTAATTAACTTCAGATTTTGGATAAATGCTCATAAGCTGTCCTCTCTTGAACATCTACTCTTTTTAGTCCCCCGCCGGGGGACTAGTTTTCGGGTTTGTCTGTCTGTCTGTCCGTCTGTCGACACTTTCTTTGTTAACACACTCAAGCCTACATTTTTTAACCGATTGTTAAGATATTGTATATATGGGTAGTACTGGAACGAACAAGGATCAGTATTGTAAATGAGCTATGTCGGCCCAAGGACATTGGCCCAGCTGAACTTCACAAATTTTCCCAATCCTTACTCAGTCGAATGAGTTTGTTAACACACTCAAGCCTACATTTTTCCACCAGTTGTTAAGATATTGTATATATGGGTAGTACTGGAACGAACAAGGGTCGGTATTGTAAATGAGCTATGTCGGCCCAAGGACATTGGCCCAGCTGAATTTCACAAATTTTCCCAATCCTTACTCAGTCGAATGAGTTTGTTAACACACTCAAGCCTACATTTCTGGTTCGATTGTTGAAATCTTTTAAAGATGGGAAGTATTTTAACCAACAAAGGTTGGTATTGTAAATGAACCCTGTCGGCTCAAGGACATTGGCCCAGCTGAACTTCAGAAATTTTCACAAACCTTACATACTGGAATGAGTTTGTTAACACACTCAAGCCTACATTTCTGCATCGATTGACAAGATATCTTAACTATGAGTAGTATTGGAACCAACAAGGTTTGGTATTGTAAATGAGCCATGTCGGCCCAAGGACATTGACCCAGCTGAACTTCACAAATTTTCCCAATCCTTACTCAGTTGAATGAGTTTGTTAACACACTCAAGCCTACATTTCTGGATCGATTGTTGAAATCTTTTAGATATAGGAAGTATTGGAACCAAAAAAGGTTGGTATTATAAATGAGCTTTGTCGGTCCAAGGACATTGGCCCAGCTGAACTTCAGAAAATTTCACAACCCTTACATACTGGAATGAGTTTGTTAACGCCCTCAAGCCTACATTTCTGTATCGATTAACAAGATATCTTAACTATGGGTAGTATTGGTATCAACAAGGTTTGGTATTGTAAATGAGCCATGTCAGCCCAAGGACATTGATCCAGCTGAACTTCACAAATTTTCCCAATTCTTACTCACTTGAATGAGTTTGTTAACACACTCAAGCCTACATTTTTTTAAACAATTGGCAAAATGTTGTACACATAGGTAGTATGGGTGGTAACAAGAATTGGTATTGTAAATGAGCCATGTTGGCCCAAGGACATTGGCCCAGCTGGAATTTTAAAGTCCACGAATATGATACTAAGGGTTGTAGTCCAACCTAACAAAATCAAATACTGGGATTGTATGCCGGCGGGGGACATAGTCAGTTTCACTGACCCACTTGTTTTTTTTTTTTAACCCAGCCGACTTTGTCGGAATGGGTGAGTCGTATCACTATAGGGGGATTGAATGTATGTGCATATGTTAAACTTTTTCTTTAAAATGCTACTCCTACAGTTTTGCTCCAATCGTTTTCATATTACACAGGAATGTTCCCTTGGTGGTTACCCAACTGGCTATTGCTTTTTTGACGATTGACGAAAACTTGACAAAATGACGGCACTTTTTGTGCCCGTCTTGACCCATTTTTAAAATGCTACTCCTCCTACAATTTGACACCAATCGTTCAGATGTTCCCCTGGGCTTCGTCTACCAGGCTATTATTTTTTTTTCGCGGTTCGCCAAAAACTGCCGAAACGGCGGAACTTTGAAGTTTGGAAAAAAATGGAATAAATGGTAGTAAATAACTGAATTGTCAAACCATTCAAACAGTTACAAAATTTTAATCGAAAGTTTCTTATGTGCTTCTCCACCTGGACTTTGCTTTTTTTCGCAAATGACAAAAAATGGTGGAATTTAAAAAATTTGTAAAATTGTGTAATTGTCGGTAAACGCGTGGATCGTCAAAACCCAACCTGTCCAACATCCCTTTTCGGGCAGCTTACAAATTCAAATTAAATCCTGTAAATGCTTCATTTTTTTGGCCTAACAGTATTCGTTTCAGAGTTTTTCTCTCTTTCCTTGTTTGGTCAGTCGGCTGGGACATGTCCTTGGACATGCTTGTTGTGGGATGTTGATGCTAATCTGGCTAAATGGAGGCATTTTAAAATGTTAGAGTAGCCAATTTTCAAAATGTTCTACTTTCAAAATTTGGATCAGATTACTTTCAAATGTTGTACGAATATTTACTAGTTTACAATTCTCGCCCACAATTTTGAATGAATTGCTTCAAATTTTACATAACTGTTTACTGTTTTATCCTCTTTTGAACAGTTACTTTTTTGGCGATCCACAAAAATGACCAAAAAAATGGGAGTTGGGGAGGCATTGGCGATCCATAAAAATGACCATAAAATAGGAGTGGGGGATGAATTTTTAATTTTTCGGGAGGTAATTATATGTCCCCCCCCCCCCAAGGGAGACATATATAGCATTTGGTGTGTCCGTCCGTCCGTCTTTTTAACATAGGGGGGTTTTCGTGCATTTTTTTCACTTTGGCAGGCTATATCTCAAAAACAGTTTGTTGGATTAGGCTGAGCATAGCAAGAAGAATCCACATATAGTGCAAATGTTTACTGCGAGGTTTTTCTTCATTTCCGCTGAAAATGTATTTTGAGCGAATTTTTTAATTTTTGAATTTGAATTTTTTTGGCCATATTGTTGCGATATCTCCGAAACGGTTTGGTGGATTACGCTGAAACGTGTCAAGAACAACACACATATAGTGCAAATGTTTACTGCGAAGTTTTTCTTCATTTCCGTTGAAAATGTATTTTGACGAATTTTTTAATTTTTGATTTTGAACTTTTTTGGCCATATTGTTGCGATATCTCCGAAACGGTTTGTTGAATTAGGCTGAAATTTGGCAAGAAGAACTCACAAAAAGTGTACATGTTTTCGCTAGGCAATTTTCAAAATTCTCCCATAATTTGGAACGGATTGCCTTCAAATTTTGCATGATGTGCACTAGGCGGCTCTATTTTGAAAGTTATTTTTTTTGGTGATCCTCTAAAAATTGGCTAAGTAGGGGCATTTTAAAAAAATTTGGAAGCCATTTTCAGATTACTTCTTCGACAATTTTGATTGGATTGCCATCAAAGTTTGCATAAATACTAATTAGGCGGTCCTCTCTTCAATAGTAACTTTTTTGCGATCCGCCAAAAATTGGCTAAATCGGGGCGAGGGGCATTAAAGAACAAAAATGGTGAATAATATGCTTCTCCCATAATATTGATAAGATTTCTTTCCAATTCTGCATTAATTTCTGATAGGTTCTTCTCTCTTGAAAAAATTACTTTTTTTTGGCAATCAGCCAAAATAAACCAAATTGCGATTCTCCAAAACATAGGGCTATTGGCGCCATTTTAAACCATTTTGTTTTGCAAAATGGATTGCCTGATGCAGTTTGTTTAGATTTATTCAAAATTCTTACTATTGCTTTTGACTGATATATCCCTAAAAATTACTTTTACACGCACCTCCGAAAATTGGCCTTGTGTCGTCAAGGCTTAGGGATCAGTTTTTCAAATAGTTCTTGTGCATATTACTTTCATTTTTATGCGTGAACCAACGTTAGGGCACTTTGAAATTTACATTTCTGAGATCCGCCGGATATAAGGCAAATGCCGGCCTATGAAAAATTTTCATTAACCGTTTTGGGGCAAATATGACTACCACTTCTTGGCGGCGATACAAGCCGTGATACTTGATTCACTAGATCTCGGCTGGTCACAGTGTCCCTGAACATTCTTGTTTAAGAATTCTTTCATTACATAACATGAATTCACAATAAAAGATAAGTATTACTTGTTTGATTACAATATAAAATAAAATATAAAATACAGTTGGAATTAACTATGTAAAAGAAATGTATAGTTTCTGAAAGTGGAATATGTCTGATAAATACGGTAACTAAGTGAAATTAACTTACAGAATTTTGCGTTTTCCCAGAATCCTCACAATACGCACAATAACACTTTTAATTAAATTGTGTGAAAACACGTGCACCCTAAAGGCCGACTAAAACGTGAATGAGGACTTGAAAGAAATCAGCAACCCAAGCCCGCGTCCGGGCGGAAAACTACCAGAATGCAAGGAATAGTGGGGATGTGCATGGGTATTAGTTCCAAGAAACACGGAAACATTAAAACAAAGAAAATTCACAGGAATGACCTGATAAGACAATCCAGATCTCCACAGAAACCGAAGTTCCTTTTCTCTAATCCACAAAAATGTCCCGGCAGAAACCAGTAAAACCTACAAATAATATTAGTTGGAGACTTTACAATGTCACCACCACCTCATCCGATAAAGGATGACGTAAATAACCTCCTCCAAACATACTTACAAATTCCACTTAAATTTGGTTCAGTGTTTTTGTATGGGTATATTGCTAATTTATTAGATGTTCAATCGTAAATTCTGTTAGCGTTAATTTCGTTGAAAAAATAGACAATTTGAGTAATTCTAGTTTCTTTTGGATACCTATTCTCCCATTGGCAAAATTTCCGGAATCAACACATGAACTTTTTTCGACTCTTACGCGTCTTGTAAATACAATACTGCCAAATCCAGAGGACGAATTTTAATGAACTATTTACTTGGTGTGAGTGTATATTTGGCTGCTCTCTTTGGGCTGATTTGCTTATGAAAATATATTTGATAACGCATTGTCTGTGTTCGGTCAAAATCAATTGAAACTGCAGAGAACACAACTAAAGCATAACGTCAGTTAGGGCAGTAACTACCTCTAAAAACTCTAAAATGTATGTCAGCCCAAAATGACATTAATAAAGAAGGGGGAATTTCTTTACGTTCAAGAGCTGAATTTATGGAATATAATGAGAAAAAATATAACAAAGAAAAACCTGCGTTTGTGGAAAATGTAGAAAGAATCAAAATAAATTATACCATTGTACGGACCCTAATTGCACAAGTATGACAATTACCTACATCTATAAAGCAACTAAACCAAACTTTGAACTTACAATAAACTCGATACCAAATACTTCTTGAAACTAAAGTAGTCTTTGCAAGTGGTTAAATAGAATGAAAAATCTAGAGCTTCTACAAGCTACAGACTGTTATTCTCTTTTGTTCACCTTAAATTGACCTCCAGTTAAGGGATATAAAATTACACCCGAATTTAACAAAAAATAATCAGCATCGAATTGGAGAATATGCTGCGTTTTATCTTTACATAGTTTTGTCATTCTGCAATTGAAGCCCGACGTAAGGTAGACGCGGCGTATAGACATTCAGCGGCATAATGATCAAATCACCATCCACATCTCGTGTGTGCCGTAAGCATGTTACGCCATACTGCGTTGCAGTTTTCTAATCGATGCAGTTTACATGCAGAGTTTTACCTTTTCTTTTTTGGCTTTACGACTTCAAATATAACTTTACAACTACCTTGCGTGTTAATTTTCGAAATAATCTTGCTTTGATCAAAATTTAACAGGTGTTACCATAACACGTGTATATCTTTCAGTTTTTTAATTTTTTTCACCTAAGTTGTTACCTGCTACAATAAAGCAATTCAGGGTATTTTTACAGAGGAGAATAAAAACTTGCGGAGAATAAAGACGAAATCCCATGCAGCAGAAGTTTTACTGGACAACTGCAAAAATGTAGAATATGCCGGTGAAGGTTTGTTTAAAGCATTATTAGAACTGGAGTTGAGACGCACAGGTCATTTAATGCTTTGCGTATAGTATGCAGCCTAGCTCTTCCAGCTGCATGTAAATCACGGGTTTAAACGAACATGTACTGAACCTTTTATTAAATCGTTATGTGGACAAATTTTAATACTCATGGGTTTCAGTGTTAATACAATAAAACTGGTAATTTTTGCAATAAAATTTGACTTTAAGCCATACACGACAAAGATATAGGTAGATAAATATGTAGACGAGTACATGGTTAACATCGAATATTTAATTGCAGGAAGTGTATAGCAACCGGTATTATGCTTTCTGAAGAAGACAAAACCATGCAACAGTACTGTGTTGCAAAAAATATTGTGTTGCAAATCCAGTACGTCACTAAGAACTAACCATATCGAGCAGATATGGGTACGAGCTGAGAAAAACGTCATAGAGGTTTTCAGACGTGAGGCTGAGGCAGTGATAACAGTGATCAAATTGAGCTCATATCGAACTCGATTTGTCGACTGTTATAGAGGATTTTGGACGAAGGTCTGTTCCTTGGGCATGTTCTTGAAACAGTGACAACAGAGAACTAGGGGGGATGTAGCAACCATATCATTCCGATTTAAAATTACTATTAGCGAACAAAAACACAGCAGACTAGATGGAACCAGAGGTAATAAATCTGAATTCTGGTGGTGAACATATAAGAGCAAAGTGGAATGTTTTAAGAGCTTTGATTTGAAGCCCTCTCCTTTTCCTCGAAATGTACTGGTTCAGGTGCCATATAAATGTGTTTTGAAAGGTTGAATTTTTCGCGAGATGTTTGCTTGCATTTATCAAATATATATGACCATTTTATATTTTTTTCGATTTCTTCATTTCGATTTTAGTTTAGTTTATTGTTTATTGAATCAATAGACACTAAATAGTAATCATTAATTGGCCGGTGTCATTGGTTCCGTTGCCTGTCGTTTAAGAATTACTGTTAACGTTGCACTCTACTTTGTATCTTCTAGAACAAAAACTACACAGTTCTGTATTTTCACACGGACATTGTACCTTTCTCTTTTCTCTGACTGAAACTGTACCGTTCTATGCAACCACTTTTGCACGGACACTGTATCCTTAACTGCACAACGAACGACATTCCACCCTATATGTGCATCAAAATCCTACACATCACCGTTTGTGCACCGACTCTGTGCCCTTCATTGCGGCGTTTGAACATCTACGCTGTGCCCTCAAATGTATAATGGGTGCACTCGGACCGTGCACCTGGCTATATCGTATCAGTAGACAGCTAAATAAACAGAATCGAAGAACTTTTTACTCACCCTATTTCAAGACATATGCAAGTAATTCATATCTTGTCAAATCACAGATTTTTGACAATTTCTAACGAAAATATGGATATTTAATGAGACTTCCAACCGGCTAACAGACGTTTATTGCCTTCCGTGAGACATGTGATTTTTGGCTACTGTTATCATTGCTATTGGTAGAATCCTTTGTTTACCGAATCTTGGCAACACGAAACTTGTAAAATTCTCAACTTTCCCTGCATTTTTGAGCCTGTTCAAGCTGCCATGATCTACCTTTGAAGTGTAAGAATTAAGTTACGATCACAATTTTTTTGTTCGAAGTCGGGGGAAAATAACAAAACTTAAGCGTGTGGAACCCATCGCAACATGCACACTCGCAGCTCCAAGTAGCCTGCAAGGAGGGAAACATAAAATTGAACAGCACATCGCAATCGACAAAACTAAAAATATGTCTTGATAATGTGAAAAAAAAACATTTTCACCGTTATTCCATGCTTGCTTACAAACTAGAAGCCACTCGATTCGCCATATGAGATTGTTATTATAATTCATGATAATCTTCTATAGCTAACAGTTCAATTTATAATTTAACCAATTACGATGTGCTGTTCAATTTGAATGCCCAGGTTAAGTAGCTTGGAATCACACTGAGAGTGTTTAGGTGTCTTGAACCGGGTAATGGTGTCGTTTAGGGGACTCAACTTCTTGTTGCAACACCAGCAACTAATTAAACTTAAATTTTAATTGATAGGGATCAGCCAGTTCGTATTTTTGGATATTTCCGATGGAGCTGTCGTTTTGATTGCAAATTTTTGGGTTGAATTGTAAAGAAATAATAAGGGAAAATCATCAGAATTCTAATTTTCTATCAAAACGTACACTTTCGAATTTTAAAACCCACAATATGATTTTTTAAAACTGTTTATCATATCATTCAGCCCCTTGATAGCCTACTTTTGAATAAATTTCTGGCTAAATGGAATTTTATTGATTTTTGCCAGTTGTTTTTTTTTTTTTTTAGTTTTTTTTTACATCTTAACCGAATTCGGTCGAAATTCAAAAACTTTTCGATAAAAGTCTATGAATCCGCTTCTTAGGACGAGAAATAAGAATATTTGTCAACTCTAGGAACAGTTTGAAGCTATAGAATTAGTTTATAGATAGGACACTGTGGTCAAAAACATCGGTTCGCCCACTAAACGACAGCGTTACCGGAACCCGTTCAAGTCAGACAACATCCAAATTTAATAACAAAATTGTATAATCTTTTCAGCTGCAGAAGGAAATCGTGGCTTATAATGATGACGTCATAGTGAACTGCGTTGTCAGTATTTTACAGATAAACCTGGAATAACAAGTACAAACGCTGTTTTCACACTCAGCGAACAATAAGCCAGTTCACGGTTTCGAGTGCGCATGCTTAATGGAGTAAATTTGCAGGATCTCAGAAACAAAGAAAAAGTTGTTTTCTCTGCCATGATGGATCTATAAAGTGACAAACCTTTACTAAATTGCAGGAAAATACAACAATGACATTGTTAAAGTAATTTTTAGCTCAGTATTTACTCTCTACCTATTTCAACATGATTTCGATATTTTTCTCCATTGACTGTCCTTCATTTGTATCCCCAAAACTGGAGTCCTGTTGTATACCGTGAAGCCCGTAGACGTAACTGTGAATCGACATATTAAGTTTTCTGTTTTGACCATTTCGATGTAGACGTGAAGCAGTATGTGGTGCACAATAATATGAGAGTGACAAATTTTTTAAAACGTTTCTTTTGCACGTAAAACCTTTCGTCCAACCTTTCATAATACATATTAATAGACAACTATTATCTTCTTATGAAAAAAGGTTCAAAACATGTCAGGTTTTGCCAATGTTTTTAAGATTTAGATTTGTTCCATTTCCACTTTGCTGTTCAATTTCTGTATCGCTTCCCCCGTACCATTCAATTTGATGTTGCTCTCCTCACATCTGAGAATTTTTGTTTGTTTTTTGTTGTTGCTGTTTTTTTTTTTTTTTGTTTGTTTTTTTTTTGTAACTTAGTTTTTGTTGAAGGCTGCTGCGCAGATTGTATAAACGGATTTAACGTTAAGCTCCAAGCAGCTATATTGATGCCCGCCAGTATTTCATGATCATTTCGTTTCACGATATAACTCAGAATTTTTTCTGAAAGTTTCCCTGAACTTAATTGATTAAGCTTATAAAAATTGTCCCAAACCCTAACACTAGACCCCCACACGAGTTTTAACAACGTTAACAATAGCTAAAATATTTACAAACTTCCTTCATTAAAGTGTAATAATTGTCCGATAGCTGGTGAAGAAAAATGATTTGTGCACAAACTGAGCGTTTATAAAACTATTTATTTACACATCGCTAGGCGACATATGTTTCTTTCGTCCGAAATAAACAAGCAGCAAGATGTAGTGCCATCAAAAAAAAAAAAATTACATCAGTGTTATGCGATTTTTATTTCATGCTTTTATACGTGCATGTATTGTACAAAGTTTCGATTAAGACACTGATTTCACTTAACTGAAAATTGCTTACAGAAGAATTACTTTGACATCTTCCTTTTAAACTGTACTCGCACTTCACAGGCAGCTTCCTGTTACCCGAGGTTCCTGATTAAAAAACAATCGTAGTCCTAAGTTTACATTAATTTAAAAAACATAAACAGTGCAGACTGAGATGAGTTCCCCACCACACCCAATCTCTTGCTATTCTTCCTGCATTTCTGGTCTGATTGTTTTGAAATTCGACAGCAATTTTCCCTGGTTAATCCTCCACACGGCTTCCATTTTTTTTGGCGATCTGGCCAAAATTGGCAAAGATATTGGCCAAATTTAAGAAAGCACAGAAAAATGCCATTCTTCCTGCAAAATATTCCCTCCAAGTGCATAAAGTTGGCCAAAAATGGTCAACTTCCTATCAGATTGCTTTTGATGGCAATGTTGTGCACGAGACCTACCAATCTAAATTTTGGCAAAATTGGCCTGTTTCTCCTATCACCTTTGTAATATCTTCGCTTTTTACCGTTGGAAACAGTGTCCACGGACATTCTTGTTTTAATGTTCATATAGTTCATTTAGTACATTTTTCTTTAAAGGCGCGTGAAAGTGAACGACTGGTGGCAGGATTGTCCTGTCTGTCAGTAGATTTCTACCAATCACAGCGATAGACAACTGGATAACGGAAGATGTCCGTGACGAGCTCCACAAAGTTACCCGTCATCGGTGACGGTCGGAACCTGGTGTCGCCCGTGTCGTTGCCCAAGACACCCTCAGTCGTCGAGCAGGCATACGGATGGGCGCACGAACTCCGGAGCAGGTAGCGTGCGCGCCGAGTTTTAGCTGTCTCTTTGCGCCGTGTAACTACAAGACCGTAACGTGAGAGCAGTCGTATGTCTCAGGTCGCTCAAAAATCATATTTTTTTCGTATTTATTTAAACATACTCCACTGTTTGCACACCAGTCTGCTTTTAACTTGCTTCGAGAAAGAGTTAAGTAATCCGGTGTTATAAATGACATTTGTAGAATTGATTTACAACTGAAAACCGTGAATGAGGATGGCGAAGTGGAAGTGTCGGCGGACGATGTGACCTTGCTGAAGAATGAGCTCATGTCACTCATTGTCACCGCTCTACAGAAAGACGAGTAAGTGTGTCCCTGAAGAGCACATCCCTCTGTCAAAAAGTCTGCATTGCTGACATGTTTCCATTGCTATCACTTGCTTTCTGTTGTACATTCGTCATATAACGGAAAATGTAGTTTTCAGAAGCAGAAAGCTTCTCCATTCTCTTCGAAATACATCTCGTAATTAATGTAATACCAGGGGTATAATTCTTTAATATCCAAGTGAGCAAGATGTGCTCCACATCTTCAAGCGAACAGTAGGATGAATTCTCCGGTGTGTGACATGATTTCGCCAGACTGCTGGGTGATTTCGCCAGTGCGTTGCATTATTTCGCCAGTTCGTTGCATTATTTCGCCAGTTCGTTGCATGATTTCGCCAGTGTGTTACATGATTTCGCCAGCCAGCTCTGTGATTTCGCCAGTGTCTTGCATGATTTTCCACAGCCTGTTGCATGATTTTGCCGTGCTGTTGTGGATGTTTTCCTCTAGTAAATATGTCCTGTTAATCATGAAAGTAAATGAACGAAGAACTAATGAAAAAATGGTTATAATAGTTCTGTTGTTGAACACTTTCCCTGTGATAAATCCTGTGGCGCTTTGTTCGTCCTTCACTTCTTTATGCTCTCGGTTCTCACAGGTGTACTATTTTTTGCCGCCTCGTAAAATCAGTTTTATGGTTTAATCAACCTTTTGTGTAGGCTTTGGGCACAAAACATCAAAATGTTTCCTTTATAAACATCAGGACACAACCAGTTTGTTTTCTATGTTATTGCATGACTTTTGATGTCATGTAACCAGTCTGTTTGGTATATCTTTGCATGATGTCATGCTGTCAGTCTGTTTTGTTTATTTTTGCATGACGTTTGATGTCATGTACTAGCCTGTTTTATATATTTTTGCATGACGTTTGATGTCATGTACCAGTCTGTTTTGTATATTTTTGCAAGGCGTTCGATGTCATGTACCAGCCTGTTTTATATATTTTTGCATGGCGTGTGATGTCATGTACCAGCCTGTTTCATATATTTTTGGATGTCGTTTGATGTCATGTACTAGCCTGTTTTATATATTTTTGCATGACGTTCGATGTCATGCAGCCAGTCTGTTTTATATATTTTTGCATGACGTTTGATGTCATGTACTAGCCTGTTTTATATATTTTTGCATGACGTTCGATGTCATGCAGCCAGTCTGTTTTATATATTTTTACATGGCGTTCGATGTCATGTACTAGCCTATTTTATATATTTTTGCATGACGTTCGATGTCATGCAGCCAGTCTGTTTTATATATTTTTGCATGACGTTCGATGTTAGGCAGCCAGTCTGTTTTATATATTTTTGCATGACGTTCGATGTCATCTACCAGTCTGTTTTATATATTTTTGCATGACGTTCGATGTTAGGCAGCCAGTCTGTTTTATATATTTTTGCATGACGTTCGATGTTAGGCAGCCAGTCTGTTTTATATATTTTTGCATGACGTTCGATGTTAGGCAGCCAGTCTGTTTTATATATTTTTGCATGACGTTCGATGTTAGGCAGCCAGTCTGTTTTATATATTTTTGCATGACGTTCGATGTCATGTACCAGTCTGTTTTATATATTTTTGGATGACGTTCGATGTCATGCAGCCAGTCTGTTTTATATATTTTTGCATGACGTTCGATGTCATGTACCAGTCTGTTTTATATATTTTTGGATGACGTTCGATGTCATGCAGCCAGTCTGTTTGATATATTTTTGCATGGCGTTTGATGTCATGTACCAGCCTGTTTTGTGTTGTTTTTTTCCCGCACAGCCGTCGCTCATGGTGCATGCTGCGGGAGGCCATGCTCCTGTGTCTGCCGTACAGCGATTATTTCACGGGACAACGCGAGGTACGCGTTTTTATTGTTCACGAGACCTAAAATTGAGGGGGGGGGGGGGGGGGAGGTTACAGAATGTAATCAATCCTTGCATTTTTTTTTTGGGGGGGGGGGGTTGGGAAGGGGGTGGTTCGGGGGGGGGGGGGGTTGTTGTTCGTGTATATGTAGTTTTATTTTTCTCCTTCTTGGAGTAATGTTGGAATTGATTTCAACAAAAGGAAAGAAAATCCGCCTAATCGGTGTGTCTTCTTATAGAATTTGTTGAGACTTCAGCGGGAAAAGGGAGTTATATAACTACCGAAAAGGGAGTTATATGACTACTGAAAAGGGAGTTATATGACTACTGAAAAGGGAGTTATATTACTACTGAAAGGGAGTTATATGACTACAGAAAAAGGAGTTTTATGACTACTGAAAAGGGAGTTACATACTACTGAAAAGGGAGTTATATGACCACTGAAAAGGGAGTTATATGACCACTGAACAGAGAGTTATGTGACCACTGAAAAGGGAGTTACATACTACTGAAAAGGGAGTTATATGACCACTGAAAAGGGAGTTATATGACTGCTGAAAAGGGAGTTATATGACTACTGAAAAGGGAGTTATGTGACGACTGAAAAGGGAGTTATATGACTACCTAAAAGGAGTTGTATGACCACTGAAAAGGGAGATATATAATTACTAATAAAAATGACTGGCCTGGCCAAGCGTTGAACGTGTTTTTTTATGGAAATGAGTTAATATTTTCTTGTCGTGTGCACAGACAAATCACTACATTGAGAGGCTAGTGCACCACCTGGATATGCACAAGGAGAGGCTATTTGACGTGCAGGTCATGGAAGCGCTGGAAAAGCTATTTCCCAAGGTGACATGTCCTAGTAGCTAAAAAATACGAACTAGCTTACTTGGTAAAAGAGATATGCAAATAAACTTGTATTATAAAAGAAAAAAAGGTTGAGTAAAGTAGCATTTATGAAGTCAATGAGGAATCACTGACATCTTATTGTATTCATTTATGCCAAGTTTATATTGTAAGAATGCAGAAAGCTCATGACAAACTTTGGGGTTACAGGAGCTGAGATTTGTGCAGATGTCAGGCGTGCGTCCTCTGAAGAACTACTGCCCTCCCGCCCCTCCGCGCTCCCTGCCCCCGACGTCCCCCAGGAAACCGGTGCCCAGATACAAGTTTGTGCTGCCAGACGGCAAGGAACCCTTCAAACTCGAGCAGAAGGTAGCGTAGGAGATTGTGACCACAATTCTGACCACAATGCCGTGTTGCTATGCAACGGACATTCTGACCATAATGCCTGTTGCTAAGTAACGGCGATGCTGCCACAAACAATTATCAGTTTTCTTTTAAACGTATCCAACAAAATAACATTAATAAATACTTTGAAAGAAGATTCCAATTATTTGTTTATTTTCCCGCCTTTTTTTAAGTTCACTTTTTTTACATTAAAGGGGGACATGGCTAATCAAAAACCGAAGGCGTTGACCATCGGCGACTTGCGGCAATCGATCCCCACGGTGGCGCTTGAGGCTGCCACGCGGGAGGCGATCTGGACGGCGTGTCTGGGCAACACCACGCAGGTAACGCACCGCCCCAGCCCCATCCACCCCCCCCCCCCCCCCGCCACGCGGGAGGCCATCTGGACGGCGTGTCTGGGCAATACCACACAGGTAACGCGCCGCCCCACCCCCATCCGCCTCCCCCCCCCCCCCGCCCCGCCACGCGGGAGGCCATCTGGACGGCGTGTCTGGGCAATACCATGCAGTTAACGCGCCGGCTTCTCCTGACTTCCGGTGGTCCTCAGCGCCCCGCTCCCCCCTCTCCCCCTACCCTTGACTAGCATGAAGACAACCGTAAAAGATGCAAATTCTTTCCGCCTGTTAATAAACTAGTTAACGTAACTAAGTTCAGGCATTAAGCTTTATGTGTTCCCACGCAGCTCATATCGTTTGAGTGTAATGAAAGGGAAAAGGCGTACATTGAAAGAAAAAAAAAGAAAAAACACCGCGCAGCACTTGAGATGTCGGCACGGTATTTGGGTTCTCGTTGCCAGGCATTGCTATGCGACTTACCGGATATGCCCGAAGAGGACCGAGGCGAGGTGCAGTCCCGAACGTCAAGCCAGCAGTCGGACGACAAGGCTGAGGAGGAGAGCATGGGCGAGGAGTACGAGGACGTGAGCGAGGAGGCCCAGGTGAACCACTCGCTTCCCTGCCATGGCCTCATATTCATCTGATTTAAATCGTCAAAATTCTGGCTTGTTATCGACTATGAATTTTGAACACGTACAATTTTTCCAGGCGTTAAAATCGAAACCCAAGGTTAAAAATCCTGCCAGTTTAAAAAAAAAAACATCAAGATTAGTCGTGAAAAAAACCTTTGAAGTTTGAATCAAATTATGAACGCAACTTGCACATAGCTTAGGCGGCAGTCCAGATTATCCGACGTTAAATTTTTGAGCTTAAAATTGAAAAAAAAGGATGTTAGTTGTTGGTTGTGATATGCTTTAGCAAATAGACTGTGCACGAGAGAAGTAAATAAAGTGATGCGCGTAGCTGTGATGTAATTGTCCAGTCAAAGTCAGTAAAAACCATACTGGTGTTAAATAATCCCTGGGGTTAACACACCTCCTGCTGTATGAGCCAGGGGAGCCAGGGGACCGATGTCATGTGCTATATGTCACATGTCATGTGTGTGCTGTGTGACTGATGTCATGTGCTGCATGTCACTTGTCATATGTGTGTGCTGTGTGTCAGATACCATGTGCTTTATGGCACATGTCATGCGTGTGTGCTGTGTGACAGATGTCATGTGCTGCATGTTTCATGTTATGTGTGACAGATGTCATGTGCTGTATGTCACATGTCATGCGTGTGTGCTGTGTAACAGATGTAATGTGCTGCATGGCAAATGTCATGTGTGTGCTGTGTGACAGATGTCATGTGCTTTATGGCACATGTCATGCGTGTGTGCTGTGTAACAGATGTTATGTGCTGTATGTCACATGTCATGTGCGACAGATTGTCATGTGCTGTATGTCACATGTCATGTGTGTGCTATGTGACAGATGTCATGTGCTGTATGTCATATGCCATGCGTGTGTGCTATGTGACAGATGTCATGTGCTGTATGTCACATGTCATGTGTAAGCTGTGTGTCGTGTGTAGGAGGTGGGCGCGGTGATGCTCGACGGGCGGGATGCCGTGGCACACTTCAGCAAATGCTACCACACGGGCAAAATCAAGTTCATGTACTTCAACATAGTGCCCAGTGTGCGCTACATGCCCTACAACCTGACGCAGGTGGCCAAGAACAAGGTACAACCCCGTGCCCCGTCCTCGTCCCCTACAGCCTGACGCCCCTATGCTCCGTCCTCATGCCCTACAACCTGACGCCCCTGTGCTCCGTCCTCGTCCCCTACAGCGTGACGCCCCTGTGCCCCGTCCTCGTCCCCTTCAGCGTGACGCCCCTGTGCCCCGTCCTCGTCCCCTACAGCGTGACGCCCCTGTGCCCCGTCCTCGTCCCCTACAGCGTGACGCCCCTGTGCCCCGTCCTCGTCCCTACAACATGACGCAGGTGGCCAAGAGCAAGCACGACTCCATGCCTCATTTCCTTCCTCCGTCCGCTCAAACGCGAAGAAAAACAGGCGGTACCATTCTTTAACTTGCGCTTTGTGAATACACAAACCGAATAATCGAGATGTAGAATATTTGTGTTCCCGAATAAAAACCTGCATGTAATTTTGAACTATAGAACAGTCGTCATTGTCCGTTCCATGATTTTATAAAATATAAATGAATAAGATGTACTAGAATTTTGACAGTGAAAATGAAGAAAAGGAGTTAGATAAAGCAGTGACATTAACAGCTGTGCACTGGACCGAAACTTAAAAGTAAACGGCAATAAATGAGCTGTCTTTTGAATGTGTGAATCCAGGCGAATCCGGAGCACTACGTCTTCTCCACATTCGGCGTCCTGCATGTGTATCCGGACCAGCCGTCGGAGAACCAGAGCCTGGCCGAGTGGCAGAAAGAAGCCGTCCTATTCAAAGCCGTTCTGGCCATTCCATTCTTTAAACATTACCTCATCAGGAAAATGTTCACCAGGTGAAGAACCCTGTTATATGCAACGAAAATAAATAATGTTCTTCTTATTAACATTTTATGCATTTTGTGAAGATTAAAAAACTGAATTTTTCCTCCACAAAACAAAATGTGAAGTTTATGATTTAACTCCTTTTAGTTGAAAATATATTGGACAAGTGGATATTGTAAATCATTTTAGGCTCTACATCTGGCTAATAATCCTATACGGCTAGCAATACTTAAGATGTATTTTCTTATTCGATTCAGGTGGAAGGAAAACGTGCATTTCTCAGATTTCGCCCGTGTCAGAACCACTGTTTCTGGTCAAGTTATACAGGCTGTTCCAAGCTTCGGAGCGGCCCTTTTGCAGTGTTCTAAGCTGTGCCAAGAATTGCTATATTTACGCTTCCTGCCGCAGGATATTACGTAAGAGACATGTGCTTTGTTTGCTGGTCCTATTTCTTGATCGTGTCTTATTGTGTAAGAAGCCGGACTGACCTTTGACTCAGCTTTCTTTTCTGTGAGAAGCCTGATTGATCTTTGACTGACCTTTCTTTCCTGTGAGAAGACCGACTGACCTCTGACTGACCTTTCTTTAGTGTGAGAAGCCTGATTGACCTTTGACTGACCTTTCTTTTCTGTGAGAAGCCTGACTGACCTTTGACCGACCTTTCTTTTCTGTGAGAAGCCCGACTGACCTTTGACTGACCTTTCTTTTCTGTGAGAAGCCTGACTGACCTTTGACTGACCTTTCTTTTCTGTGAGAGGCCTGACTGACCTTGTACTGACCTTTCTTGTCTGTGGATATGTTGGGAGAACAATGTTTTATGTTTTTATTTAAGAGGAAAGATAAGATTATTTAATTTTATGTTGTAACTTTTAATAAAAAGTAACAAGCATTATATTATCAACAGAATATACCTCTAATGTTAGTTTATTTTCTCAAAGAAAATTCTGTCCTATTTTCTAAAACAAACAGAAAAAAGGAACATCTTGTGTGTATATTTTTTTTATGTGGCGGGCAGGAAATGTTACGAGTTGGGGCAGTTTGAGAACGCGGTACACTACATGCGCCTACAGGCGGAGAAGGTCCTTAGCCGCTTCTTCCACTACAACAAGAGCATCGTGGTGAGCACAAGCGAGGAGTCGTTCAAGAAGCTCAAGCACTGCGAGGAGCAAGTGCGACACAAGACCGTCTTGTGAGTAGCGAAAATTCATTACAGAAAATTCAACCCGGAACGGTAGTTTAAGAATGTTAATTTGGTAATTGGTTATTCAGCGATATTGATGTTTGGCAGTGTGGCTGTATGGGACGACTTGGTATTTTATGGTGTGGCTATTTGACGATGCGGTTTTCTAATGTGGTTTTATGTCTGTTTATTTGTCAGTGCTGATGATGTAGTTATTCCCACTCGATTCTGCGATGTGGTTGTTGGACGATGTGGTTATTCTCTGGTGTGATCATTTGACTGTTTATCTGACAATGCTGGTGATGTGGTTATTTACAGCTCGACTGAGTCGCTGTATTTACAGCGCAAGAAGAAAGAGCACAGGGAACACAACCTCAAACTGGCCAAGATTGAAACTGCGTGAGTCATGCAGTTTGTAGTACAGCTTGTGGCGTCATACTTTAGAAGTGGCGTCATACTGTCAGAATGTCAACTTAGCTACATTTAAAATTGAGACAAGAGTATTACATCTAAAGCATTTGCTTATTTAGATAAAAAAACAAAACACAATTAAAAGCTGAGTTATTGTTGCATAAGGCTTCAGATAGGATTAGAAAGACAGAGGAACTTGTTTGTTCTTGTTTATTCTAGTTTGTTCTTGTTTGTTTTAGTTTGTTCTGGTTTGTTCTCATATTGCGCAGTCAAAGCCTTGGTCTCGTATTCTTTAAAGGCAAAATAAGTGCAACAGTTTTGTAATTAAAGCTGAATAAATTAAAATTGTTATCGATCTTCTCCGATACAACGCGTCATCACTCCAGTTTTTTTGTTCAGTTAGTTGTTTATTTGTTTATTTATTATGTGACGTCGAGCTTACTTGCATACTTCACCCCTTCATCTCTTTTCCTAAACAGGCAACTGAGCAATTTCGTGAAGCTGGTGGACCAGCTGCTGCTTGCGCACCTGGTGAAGCTAGCCGTGCACAGTGTCACGGACTTCGTGCACAAGACCATGGAGTCAGGAGCCCTCGCCCCCAGGGACGGATTCTTCCGCGCTAAACTCGTTTTCAGTGACGAAGGTACAATAAATAAATAAATAAATGAGACTAATATAGACAGAAACAAATACAGAAAGAACAAAATATTGCTGTGAGTTTTCGCGTTATATGTTGAAGTTGAAAAGTTGCAAACAGTTGCAAAAGACATTTTTCTTAAACAACGCTGGAAAACAGAGGATAAAAGAGGAAACAAAATGGATCCCAGAAAACAAAGACAGTGCTGTGATTAATATTTATGTTTCAAACCTGATTCAGACTTAACTAACATATTCTGATCACGTTACTTGTAAGCAATTCTTTTAATACATTGACTTTCTGTTGATGCGACGTTGACCTGTTTCTGTGTCTCTCTACGATAATCTTTCTGTTGTTGACAGAGGGCTGCCTGACGATCAGCCCGAGGAGGGACAGATTTCAGCAAGCACTGAGCAAGACTTTGAATGGCATTCCTGTGATGCTGTGCCAGGAAGCGGAAGTGCTGGAGGGCAGCATGATGATCCGGCGCCCGTGCCCCGAGGACATCGCCGACATACCCATCACGCCCGTGTCCCAGTCCCACCTCAAGTCCGCCATATCCAGCATCAGGTGGGGCCTCTTTTCACCGAGGACATCGCCCACGTGCCCATCACGCCCGTGTCCCAGTCCCACCTCAAGTCCGCCATATCTAGCATCAGGTGGGGCCTCTTTTCACCGAGGACATCGCCGACGTACCCATCACGCCCGTGTCCCAGTCCCACCTCAAGTCCGCCATATCTAGCATCAGGTGGGGCCTCGCCCACGTGCCCATCGCACCCGTGTCCCAGTCCCACCTCAAGTCCGCCATATCTAGCATCAGGTGGGGCCTCTTTTCACCGAGGACATCGCCGACGTGCCCATCACGCCCGTGTCCCAGTCCCACCTCTAGTCCGCCATATCTAGCATTAGGTGGGGCCTCTTTTCACCGAGGACATCGCCGACGTGCCCATCACACCCGTGTCCCAGTCCCACCTCAAGTCCGCCATATCTAGCATCAGGTGGGGCCTCTTTTCACCGAGGACATCGCCGACGTGCCCATCACGCCCGTGTCCCAGTCCCACCCCAAGTCCGCCATATCCAGCATCAGGTGGGGCCTCTTTTCACCGAGGACATCGCCCACGTGCCCATCACGCCCGTGTCCCAGTCCCACCCCAAGTCCGCCATATCTAGCATCAGGTGGGGCCTCTTTTCACCTAGGATATCACCGACGTGCCCATCACGCCCGTGTCCCAGTCCCACCTCAAGTCCGCCATATCTAGCATCAGGTGGGGCCTCGCCCACGTGCCCATCACGCCCGTGTCCCAGTCCCACCCCAAGTCCATCATATCTAGCATCAGGTGGGGCCTCTTTTCACCGAGGACATCACCGACGTGCCCATCACGCCCGTGTCCCAGTCCCACCTCAAGTCCGCCATATCTAGCATCAGGTGGGGCCTCTTTTCACCGAGGACATCGCCCACGTGCCCATCACGCCCGTGTCCCAGTCCCACCTCAAGTCCGCCATATCTAGCATCAGGTGGGGCCTCTTTTCACCGAGGACATCGCCGACGTACCCATCACGCCCGTGTCCCAGTCCCACCTCAAGTCCGCCATATCTAGCATCAGGTGGGGCCTCTTTTCACCGAGGACATCGCCGACGTACCCATCACGCCCGTGTCCCAGTCCCACCTCAAGTCCACCATATCTAGCATCAGGTGGGGCCTCTTTTCACCGAGGACATCGCCGACGTACCCATCACGCCCGTGTCCCAGTCCCACCCCAAGTCCGCCATATCTAGCATCAGTCGGGGCCTCTTTTCACCGAGCATTTTGCCCTTTGGAAAAGAATTGGGTTTTCCGCAATGTTTTGGCACTTGTTATGGTGGACCATTCTGAGAGAGTTAGGTAGATAATTACGTAGGCAATTCCAGCGGGTAACTAGGTAGACCATTCTGACAGTTAATTAGGTAAACTATTCTGACATCTAGCAGTTAATAAGGGAGACTATTCTAGCGGATAATTAGTGGGCGATTTTAATAGATAAGTGAGTGGAGTGGACCATTCTGATGGGTAATGTTGTGAAGTTAATTACATAGGCCATTTAAATATATAGTTTACAGGGAAGATTATTCCAAGAGATAATCAATCAGTCATTGTAATAGATCATTATGCAGGCCATTCTGACAGGTAATTAAATATGTCAATCAAATAATTAGGTAAACCATTCTTTTAGGTAATTAAATACGTCAGTCTAATACATAATTAGGTAGACCCCCGTTGTACCGTTGTAGACCCTACTAAGATATTCCGCGCATTGTCTTGTTCACCAGTTCACCCGCTAAAACACCAATCCTGAAGGACGCGCTGAGGTCACGTGGTTCTAAGCGCAGCCAAGTGACTTTCCATCCCGCCTCTGCCGATCCTAAAACCGTGAGCGAAGTCACCGAAAAGGAGCTGAATTTTGACACGGAGACCATTCTCACGTCGCCAGATTTGGCCAAACAACGTAAGGACAAAATAACTTTTCTTTTTTTTTTTTTTTTGGTGAGGTGCAGGTGGAGCAAAAGTGGTCTCTATGTTTTCAATGGTAAAAGAGGTATAAAAAAGAATAGGTACGAATTTAAAATTTGAGTAATCTTAGATAAGCGGTCAACTTTCTCCTTCAAAGCCTTAACATTTAGAGAAGAATCTTTCCCAGTAATAATAATAATAATAATAATAATAATAATAATAATAATAAAAACAGTGACTATGATGGTACTGAATGTGACTGTCGTAGCGACGCCGTCAAAGAGCAAGGACAGCCTGGGCGTGGCCACCCCGGACATGGTGGAAGTGACCGCGCCGCCCAAGCAGGGCTACGTGCTGAAGGATATGGGCTTCGTCGGCCAGTACAAGCCGCTCAGCAAGGGCAACCTGCACGAAAAGCTCATCAATGAGTAGGTTTTCACATTGTAAGAAGGATTATAATAAACAGTGGTCACACGAGTAAGCCAAGGAGGAATTGATCGTTTGTACTGCTGACTCCTTCTCATTATTTGATGTATTTTTTGTTTATTTATTTTTTATTTCGATGACACAAGGCTAACTGTGACCGTTTTGGTAGAAGAGACAGTTAAAATGTTAATCAGCGATTGATCCTTGCCTTCACATTTGATAAAATGTAGCTGAATTTTTACAAACACAATGCAGCATTGATAAGCATAGGGAATTCTGTGGTCAATGGCTGCACTTTCAGCGACGCGTACAAGGAGGCCCTGGATGTGCAGCAGCGGCTCATGAACGACGCCATGGAGGAGATCAACGAGTACTGCAGCAAAAGCGCCTGGCTCAACGAGATATTCAAGTTCTGTAACGGCTGGAACGACCAGAGTGTGCTGCAGTGGCGGGGGGCCTCAGGGTTCCTTATAGAGGTGAGCATAGCATGGTGCAGTGGCGGGGGGCCTCAGGGTTCCTTATAGAGGTGAGCATAGCATGGTGCAGTGGCAGGAGCCTCAGGGTTCCTTACAGAGGTGAGCATAGCATGGTGCCGTGGCGGGGGGCCTCAGGGTTCCTTACAGAGGTGAGCATAGCATGGTGCCGTGGCGGGGGGCCTCAGGGTTCCTTATAGAGGTGAGCATAGCATGGTGCAGTGGCGGGGGCCTCAGATTTCCTTATAGAGGTGAGCATAGCATGGTGCAGTGGCGGGGGCCTCAGATTTCCTTATAGAGGTGAGCATAGCATGGTGCAGTGGCGGGGGCCTCAGGGTTCCTTATAGAGGTGAGCATAGCATGGTGCAGTGGCAGGGATCCTCAGGGTTCCTTATAGAGGTGAGCATAGCATGGTGCAGTGGCGGGGGCCTCAGATTTCCTTATAGAGGTGAGCATAGCATGGTGCAGTGGCGGGGGGGCCGCAGGGTTCCTTATAGAGGTGAGCATAGCATGGTGCAGAGGCGGGGAGCCTCAGGGTTCCTTATAGAGGTGAGCATAGCATGGTGCAGTGGCAGGGGCCTCAGGGTTCCTTATAGAGGTGAGCATAGCATGGTGCAGTGGCGGGGGGCCTCAGGGTTCCTTATAGAGGTGAGCATAGCATGGTGCAGTGGCGGGGGGCCTCAGGGTTCCTTATAGAGGTGAGCATAGCATGGTGCAGTGGCGGGGGGCCTCAGGGTTCCTTATAGAGGTGAGCATAGCATGGTTCCGGGGCGGGGGGCCTCAGGGTTCCTTATAGAGGTGAGCATAGCATGGTGCAGTGGCGGGGGGCCTCAGGGTTCCTTATAGAGGTGAGCATTGCATGGTGCCGTGGCGGGTGGCCTCAGGGTTCCTTATAGAGGTGAGCATAGCATGGTGCCGTGGCGGGGGTCTTCAGGGTTCCCTACAGAGATGAATATGGCATGCCACAATGGTGGGAGCCTCGGGGTTCTTTACAAAAGTAAGGATAGCGTGGTGCAGTGGCGGGGGGCCCTAGGGTTCTATAGTTACGAGCTATCCTAATGTTCCTGGAAGAGGCCAGCACGGGCATCTGTATGTATCAGACGCTGGTGAGACCTTACAAATAAGGATAGAGCATGCTGCATGGCTCGCGTATACGAGCGTTTATATATAAATCATCGAGTTTGTTGGATTTTTCCCATTTGTTGAAAAAAAAAACAAGCTCATTGGTTGGAAATAAAAAGTTAATAAGTCATCTCGGTTGTTCTTCTGATGTGCTCGTACGGACAAGTGTGCTTCCGTATATGTTCTGCTTTAATCTCTCTCCCGCGCTCTTCTTCCTGCAGCAAAAGCTGAACGAGATACGTCAGTGGACGGAGAAGGTTCGTCAGTTCGACGCCAACTACGTGACGGACAACGGCATCCTGTACGTGGACTGCGAGGGCGTGCAGCAGTACGTCGTGCCCAAGCTGAACGAGATCTACGAGGCGCTGTGTGCCTTCGTCATGGACGAGTCCATGAGCCTCGCCAAGGCCTTCTGTGCCGAGATGAAGGAAGTGCTCGCGGTAAGCCAGTTAGCAACTCTATTCCTTCTGTAATGGCATGACAAAAAAAAAGAAGAAGATTTTTATACACAATCGATAAAAATTTTTGACTTCCGGTTTTAATTTTCGATATTGAGGCTTTGACAGATCACGTGATATACACTTTTGATATTCCGAGCCGTGATTGGATGACTTTTAGTGTCTGATGGCCATTGCCAGTGTTGCCAGACATAGCGTTTTTAAACGTGATTCACGTTTTTTTCGTCGTTTCAGAAAACCTACGTTTTTCCTACGTTTTTTCATTCACTTACGTTTTTTTAGCGTTTTATCGGCATTCAGAGCGGTATGATGAATTGTTCCAGAAATCGATGCTGGAAACAATCCGGAATAAAATATCTGAAAACTTCGCTCGCGCCTTCGGCGCTCGCCTTATTCAATGATTTATAGTGAATATCGGCGTACTTTATGTAGTGGCCACAATGTCTTAATGAGTTTTTATTGTCGACCTTAAAAAAGGCTTTTGAACCTATCACACCAAATAAAGCTTTGTTTTGTTGGGTGGGGAGGCTTCTTTCTCGGGATTACCCTTCCCTCTTCTATTTATTTTATTCACACTATTTGTATAAATGATTAAGTGTTAATTGTTCACCATTTTGTTTTGTTACTAATATTTAGATATGTTTGAGTTCCAAAGGTAAATCTTGCGACGAAAACCTGTTCATTTCTGCTGCTTTGCAAGCTTTGATCCGAGTTCATCTGTCTGTCAGGCTATGCATATTATGGTAAGCATTTTTTATTTTGTAAAATAATACTATCCATTGATATGTGGTGACTAAATAGTTGATTCTTAAAGTTATATGGTCAAATTATTATAAACACTGTATTCTGTGGTATGAAAAGTATTTCAATTAGTTGTGATTCAATATTGGAATATGGAATGGTTTCGTCAGTGTTCCTGTTTACTTGGTTTTCCTAATACATGAATGTATAAGAAAAAAATTATGTTACAGCAGGGTCCGTAGCGATCCTGGAAAGTCATGAAAAGTCCTGGAAATTTGTAAAATCATTTTCCAGGCCTGGAAAGTCCTGGAATTCTGTTGAAGGTCCTGGAAAGTCATGGAAAAATGGCAAAAAATGATAAAAAAAATGACATCCCTGAATTCCCCCAATGAGGCATAACTGAGGGGGAAACAAGCGCAAGATTAAAAAATGTTTATATTTCGGACATCACTTGTGCTTCCTGGTGCTCCTTTTTAACTAGAAAATTTATTTTTCTATGAAAGTTGACGCACCATTAGCTTCTATTTGTGCATGCATTAACCAAATAATTTTGCAGATAATCACGTCTAAACATGCCTGGAAAGTGTAAATTTCAAGACGCTTGGTTAAAAGCCACAAATTACACATCTTGGGTAGTAAAGGACAGTGATACTACAAGAGCAAAATGTGGACTGTGCGACCGTGCATTTGACATTTCAAACATGGGTGAAGCTGCGCTAAAAAGTCACATGAAAGGGGCAAAGCATATATAAAAAATAACAAGAAAATAACAAGGAGCAAGCATTGAAGGATTTCTCAAGCCTTCATCTCGCGCTGCAGCCTCTGCTTCTAGTAAAAACATGGAAACTGGTTATAATCATGACAAAAGGTCATCAGTGGAGGAATTTGTCACCCGTGAAGAAGTTTTGAAATCTGAAATTGTGTGGCTCCTACATAGTGTTGAGAAACATAATTCATATACCTCTAATATTGGTATAGAGAAAGTTTTTCAGAAAATGTTTCCGGACAGTTACATCGCCAAAGACTTCCGTTGTGGCGAGAAGAAATCTGCTTATACGTGTTGCTTTGGAATGGCGCCGTACTTTTCGGACCTTTTACGTAAGCGTGTTGGTGACAATGAACACGTTTTACTGTTTGATGAAAGTCTGAACAAAGTGACAAAATCAAAGCAGATGGATATACATGTCAGACTGTGGAACGGTGAGCAGGTTGAAACAAGATACATGACGTCTTGAGTTCCTGGGCCACGCTACCGCTGACGCCATACTACAGCACTTCACGTTAGCCACATCTAATCTGAATCAAAACAATCTTCTACCGGTCAGAAATCAGTTCTCGTGTTGTTCCTGTGGTTCAAAACTACGTCAGACGTATAGGGTGCAACACAAAGTCAGAAGGGCAAGCATTCATGTGGCGGGGGGGGGGGGGATCCCGACATGACCATAGCAGTTGAAAGGGATCTAAAGAACAATATAATACATAAACTTTTCAATACCATTTTTTTAGAATAAAAAACGAGAAAACAAAATTTTAGGATATTTAGGTGTTTGTTTAAAAAAAAAAAACATGACTAAAAATTTTCACCGTTTGTTTTATCGCTACTTTCTAAACCTGTCTTATTTCGTTACTTATGATTTCAATGGACGGTCCCTCTGTCAACTGGAAGTTTTTCGAGTCCTATAAGGAGCAACGGTCTTCACAGTGTGTAACGAAGCTCTTAAACCTTGGAAGTTAGGGACTTCACGTTGTCCATGGGGCGTTCCGTGACTGTTTTTTCGCCACTGGCTGGGAAATTGATCAGCTTCTCCTGCACGCGTTCTACCTGTTCAATGATCTACCTGCTAGACAAGAGGACTACGAGACTGTTACAGGGTCGAGTGTGTTCCCACTAAAGTTCTGTAAACACCGATTGGTGGAAAATCTCAAAGTCGCTGAACGTATGTTAGCGGTTTTTTTCTTCCATAAAAAGGTACGTTAAGGGAAGAAAATCACAAAGCCAAAATGCACATCGTACAAAACTGTTGAGAACTGGGTGAATGATCCACTTGCCATTGCAAAGATTGAAATATTCTTGTCCGTTGCGCGTCAGGTTGAGCCATTTCTGAAATCTTATCAAACAGACAAGCCGATGATTCCATTCTTGGAGGCGGACCTTCGTAACATGCTGACCAATGTCATGGGACGCGTTCTAAAACCTGAGAAAATGCCACAAGTTGACGACTCGGCTGCCAATTTTATTCGCGTGAAGTTAGATGATGAACATTTTACACAAAACAAGCTCACAAAGTAGACATTGGATTCGCCGCAGAAAAGAGCATAGATCAACTCATTAAGAAAAATAAACTCAGTGAGGAAACACAGCTGCAGCTTCGATCTGAGATTAAATTTGGTCTATGCAAATTGATCACAAAGTAGCAGGATGTCACCTCTCAAATATCCAATCGTCACAGCTGCGCAGTTTGTAGCACCTCAAGAAATTATGCTGCGCGATTCGACCAAGTTGCCAGCATTGTTAAAGTGTTTGGAAGAGTCCAAGCGCATTTCAGCAGCAGAATGTGATGAAGCGAAGCAACAGCATCAACTGTTTGTTAGAGAAATCGTGGCTCCAAGAAAAGACGAGTTTTTATCGTATGATAATACAAATGAAAACACCCGTATTGACAGTTTCTACCAAAGTATGATCGGGATGAACAAGCGGTTCAACGTACTTTATAAAATCATACGTCTGACGCTGATTTTGTCCCACGGCCAAGCGACTGTTGAACGAGGTTTCTCGGTTAACAAACAGCTGTCATTTCCAAATCTCAGCGAAAAGTCATTTGTTGCGCAACGAGTCATTTACGATCATATTCAGTCTGTTGGCGGTTCTCTGAAGGTAAATGTATCCCATAAGTTGGTAGCTTCATGTGGCTGCGCTCATGCCAAGTACAAAATCTTTTTGCAAGATAAGAAAGATGCTGAGACGAAAAACGCCAAAGCTGCTAAGCGAGCAACCATCCAAGTCATCGACAGAATTCAGTGAAAAGGCTGAAAACGCCAAGGGATTGCAAAATATTAGACAATTCATTGTGAAAGCCAACAGTATGCGTCGATCCGCTTTGGAGAAATCTGTGGTCAACAAAAATGGATGCTCAAATTGATCTCAAAATGAAGGAATTGAAAGAGGAGCTGTGACTTGTTTCGTAACGTGATGGTTTACTTTGTATTAATGACTCAAGTATTAGTTTTTGTCAGTATTTGTTGTGGCACGTTTTGTTAAACAATGCTCGAATTGATCTCAGAATGAAGGAACTGAGACAGAAACTGTCACTTGTTTTGTAACGTGCTGGTTTTCGTTGTATTAATTACTGAAGTATTCGCTTTTTCAGTATTTGTTTCAGCATGTTTTGTTTAAAAAGTGCTCAAATTGGTCTCAAAATGAAGGAATTGAGAGAGGAACTATGACTTTTTTGTAACGTGCGGGTTTACTGTGCATTAATGAATGAATTATTCGATTTTGTAAGTATTTGTTTTAGCATCTTTTGTTAATGCATTATAGTTAAGTGTACAGTCATCGTAAAACTATTATTCGTGATGTTGATTTTGTAGAGTAATCATTTTAAGTACACAAAGAAAAAAAATAAAACGTTTACCTGCTATGATGATCAAATGAATCTACGCGGTTTTATTTGAAAAGTGGCTAAAGCGATTAGGTGCATTTTTCAGTTTTTCGTGATACTGTACAAGACGTTTGTATAGCTTTGTTAAGTCGGTTTTTAAAATACGGGTAAGAATAAGGCGTTAAAATAATAATTAAGATGTTCCTGTAGTTATAGTCAGGATGTAGTAAGTTGATAATAATACCTGTATTCAAGGTTTTGTTCAGTTTTACAGAATATTCATTTTGAAAATAAAAGTCACTTTTTCTGCCAAATGCGATTGTATTTTCAAGCTATTCTGAGCAGGTTAAAAAGTCATGGAAAATCAGTTTCTGTCATTAAAAAGTCATGAAAAAGTCATGGAATTTTTTTGCAGGATAGCGCTACGGACCCTGTACAGAAATAAAATGGAACACAAATCAGATAATGCTTTTATTGCATTTCATGCCATTTACTTGAAGATTATTTCAGCATAGATATTTAACATGCTCCAATATTCTTGGTTGAAATAAATTTTTAACCGATTGGCAGCCTTTCATGTTTACGGCCCTCTTGAAATGATGAAATTACTCCTAACCCAATACATTTCTCTATCAAAGAGAGGTTTTTGCTTTTAAACATTCATTTAGGTACCGTGGTAGTAGCGAGAGAATAAAATCTCTTTTAATTTTAACACCACATCTACTCTTTATTCATGAGACAAGACTATATTAGTGCTCTACGAATACACGGGTAATTTTGTGAAGTAACCTCCGCTTAAGAAATAATAGCCAATTGAAATGGGGCACCCAAAACCATCGAAATTTGACCCCATGTAAGAAAACTTTCTTCTGATGGAGCATCCAGAAATAAATATTCATGCTAGTCTATTGTATTTGATTAGTTATATACTGATATGTAATAATTTGGTACCAAATGATTTAAACATAAATCAAATGATAAGTTACAGCAACATGTACAGAAGATTGTTAAATTTAGAATTTTTGAATAGAAAACAATTTTCAAGTTCAAAAGCAAATATCTTGAGTTACAAACGAACGATTTTTAAAATAATTTGATATGATTATCTTAAATATATGTAGAGTTTAAAATCATAAATTTCAGGAAAAATGATCTTGTTTAAATATACGAATTTCAATCAGAATTATATGTACCCCCTAAATATTTTTACATGTGAAATAGCATAAAAACCCTGAAATAGTCAATATGTTTGAGAAATTGTCTAAAGTTGGCACACAAAGTTGAAGCCAAATATGTGTTTATTAAAACAAATATAAAATGTTTGGGATTAAGTTAAGCAGTGTAACGATATTGAAAAAAGTTCAAAATGTTTGCTGTTTTTCCAGGCTGTAAAATTCAAATTTTCAACTCTTAATAACTTTTTTCACAGACGAACGATTTCGATTAAACTTCATTATATAATGTAGAATATCTCAATATACCACCACCCAAAAAATAATGAAAATTGAACTTGTAGAAAAAATCGGCCTCAGTGGCGCGAACCACCTTAAGCTGATATTTTTGGTCATTTTACGTATTATTACAGATATACCGTTCTTGTGTTTTAGCTGAAGTATGTTCATTTATTATTATAAAAGCGCCCACCTTTTATTATACACTTTTTGTAATTTTTGGTATCCTTCTCCGAATATTCAAACAAATTGGCGTATGGAACAAGTTGCATAAATGTGCAACTTGTAAGTGAATTTGATTTTTTTTGTTTTTCAAGAAGTTTGCTTTTTGTTGAATGTATCAACTATTTAGTCAACACAAATAAAATGAAAAAAAAAAAAGAATATAAAGTTATATTTGTAAAGCATTGGTATTTTATAAGGCTTCTAGAATTCAGGAATACTTTTCAAAGTATAAATAATTTACCTTGTGAATTTTTAACATGTATTTGAAAGTTAAATAAAAATTTGTAGGTTTATGGAGGCGAATATGTAATCCGGTCCTAGCTTGCAAGGCAGTAGAATCAACGGTTTCGGTATATACAATAAATCAATGAGCTTTTATCATAATGGCTACAGGTAAGAAATTTTTTATGCCATCTAATACAGATAACTTGTTTATTATATAATAAATGATTTCGACAACCGCAATATGTCCTACCTTTGTAGAAGATATCAATGTATTTATGTATCACCTTAGTCCTGAAATTTTGTACTTTGTTTATCAGTGTTACCGCTAAAAGGACCCGAAATAACTTTCAAACACATTAAAATATCATTTAAAGGCAATTTTTGGATCACGTTTTTTTCACGTTTTTTTCGTGTTCGAAACGCTGATTATCACGTTTTTTTTGCCCGATTTCCTCACGTTTTTTTGTCGAGGGGTGCTGGCAACACTGCATTGCATACGGCGTTCCATAATCTTGTATCACTTTTTGATGGATTGTTTTGAATAACTATGGGCATTCTTCCTCCTTTGCATTCGGAACAGAACATGCGAAACAAAGAGACGAGCATCGGAGGTTTTGCCGACTACGCACGGAACGTGACGAAGTACAAGAAGAACCAGCGCACGTACCAGGAGCGCATGGAGTACATCAAGGCCTTGTTTGAGGTACAGCTTTTCTGTAAGCGACAATTCTGGTTCGTGCCCGGTCTGCGAAACAACAGAAAAAGTTCAGCCCCGGCTAGGTCTTATGTGTTAGTTCGGAAAAAACCGCCCTGGTCAAATGTCTGAAGTATCTCTGTGAGAAAAATTGCCAATTTTTTTCCTGGTTTAAAAATACTAAAAAGAGTATTAGTTTTGGCTTATACTGAGGACGAATATCTAAAGAAGTGTTTTCCCAAACATTGTAGTTTTGTCAACCATATAACATGGGGTTTGTGTCTAATGGGAATCAAAACTGCGGAAACCAGAATACCTGTCTTGTGTGGCCGAGATCCGAATGCTTTTACTGTGTGACCGAGATCCGAATGCTTTTACTGTGTGACCGAGATCCGAATGTGTGACCGAGATCCGAATGCTTGTACTGTGTGGCAGAGAGCTGAATGCTTTTAATGTGTGACCGAGATCCGAATGTTTTTACGGTGTGACCGAGGTCCGAATGCTTGTACTGTGTGGCCGAGATTCGAATGTTTTCATGGTACAGCCAGTGTTATAGCTTCGAGTCTCTCTCAGTTGTCTGGCAAACCCGCTCGATGTTTCATGTATTTTCCATGTAGGTCTATCGCATGTGTGTTCGCCCCGGCTACAGACAGGTAAAGTATGACTGACAATATAGTCCCTCTCTCATTGGCACAATTTTACCGTAATATTTACAGAATAAGAATGTGTTTATTTTAGCGTAAGGTCACTTTTATTGGCCCGTTATTTTTTGAGTTTGCTTGTGTCACTTTTTTAGCCAAGTGTTTGGAGATGGTGTTGTTATGTTTAAGTGGGATTATGGATTTTTAATTAGTTGTAATTTTGCACTTGTATATGCTATTTGTACAATTTTACATGTTTATGTACACACTCTGTTATTTAAAAAAAGTTTACATTTGACTTGACCAGTTTGGTTTACATGTGATGTAAATATGGCACGTTTAACAGTGAGTTTATTTCCATTACGTAGCAATATTTTAAGCCCAGCTGCCGTTGAACATCTGAGGCTATTACGATGGATACTTTTCGTGTAGATTCGTGTGGATTTTACGCGGATTTTACACCTCTCACATGGGGCTCGTAGCACCTTGGTGTATCATAGTGAAGACTTAAAGTGGTTGTTATTTTGTCACTCCGTTTTTCCTCCAGCTCTCGTTACCGCCTACACCATAGAATAACAGTTAAGGCTGAAATCGCATGAACACCGTATTAACTTAAAATAAGAATTCTCAAGCTAAAAAGAAACCAGATATTTTTGGCGGGCTGTTCTCGGAATGCATTACCGATAAATGGTACGTCACAGAAATCGAAACTTATTCATTGTTTCATCATTTTAGACGCAGACAATATAAATAATTTATTTTTTATATTGTTAAAATTTAAAATAATAAAAACAACATGAAAAAATGAAAATACAAATAATTTTTAGAAGCTTAAAATTTCGATAAGGTATTCAGCACTGAACTACCGATATTTTAATAAACAGCCAAATTAATTTTTCAAATACTTTTATTTCGTTTTTGTCAAAAGACAAGAATTCATAATGTTCGACGTATTTTCACCCTTTGGTACAAAAAAGAAAGCATTTTTAACACCTGAATTATCGGTGATCTGTTGCGGAATGACCTTTCTTACTGGCTTCAGAATCTTTGTTCCAAATAATACGTTGTTTCAGGTACTTCAGTAACTATTCGCACATTTCATAGCTGTTACATATTTTTGTTATCCCTCTATTTAATTTCGCTGTCGGTCGCCAACTGGGTCCGTCACGATACTGTTTACTATTATTCCAAGCTAACTGTATTTTCATAAATATCTTATAATTACACTTATTGTCACTGTTAGGCACGGCCTGTATGGTTTTGGCTGTAAGGTTTTTGTTTGTTTGTTTGTTTGTCACATAACAACCCTGGGTGTTCCGTGTGATGGTAGGGTAACCTTTTCGGTTTACGTGAAGCAGTGGATGTCACAGCCCAGGGGCAAATTGGCTCCCGACGACACCGGGTTTGGATGTGCGTGTGTCTGTTGAATCGAGCGTGAAAAACCTTTTTGTTCTTTTTTTTTTTTTTTTTTGCTGTACTTCTCTTTATGCCCCTACTCATTATTTCTTTTTTCTGCCCTTATGTCTGTCTTTCTGTCTTTCTTTCACTCAACCACTCTCTCTCTCTCCGTCTCTCTCTCCTCTCCTCTCCTCCCCCCCCCCTCTCTCTCTCTCCCTCTCTCTCTCTCTCTCTCTCTCTCTCTCTCTCTCTCTCTCTCTCTCTCTCTCTCCTCTCTCTCTCTCTCTCTCTCTCTCTCTCTCTCTCTCTCTCTCTCTCTCTTATAGATACTTTTCTATTTCGTAATGCGTGTGCGTTGACGTAATGTGTGTGCGTTGACGTAATGCGTGTGCGTTGACGCAATGTGTGCGTTGACGTAATGCGTGTGCGTTGACGTGTTGTGTGTGCGTTGACGTAATGTGTTTGCGTTGACGTAATGCGTGTGCGTTGACGCAATGTGTGTGCGTTGACGTAATGCGTGTGCGTTGACGTGTTGTGTGTGCGTTGACGTAATGTGTTTGCGTTGACATAATGTGTATGCGTTGACGTAATGTGTGTGCGTTGACGTAATGCGTGTGCGTTGACATAATGTGTATGCGTTGACGTAATGTGTGTGCGTTGACGTAATGCGTTGTATCTTTTGTGGCGTGTGTTCCATTGTTAATGTCTCCTCCGCACATTTGCCTAAGCCTTCGGTTGTGATAAATGTCACGTCTTTCGGTGTTGAGCTGACCAGCACATTGCCACGTGTACACGTGTACACGTGCGCTCGCCAAAGCCTTAAGCCATCCGAGTACCCAGAATAACGAGTATGTGTTTATTTCGTTGACCACATTTGTCGTGTTTGATTATCTGCATGAAGTCCGTCTGTTGAGTTTTGTGGAGAGAAACAGATTGTGATAGAAGACACTCCCTGTGTGACGATGTAATATAGAATTCACATGTGGATTTCATATATAGAATTCATACATAGAATTCATATAAAGAATTCAGGCCGAGGAGCGTTTTCCACATTCATTTGGTTGATTGGAACTGAGGCGGTTGTCTGTTGGCCAGTAGTGGGGGCCAAAGGTATTCGCTTGCTGCCGAGGTAATTGATGCGCGGGGTGGGCCGGGGGGGGGCAATCTGCCTGCACTCCCATCCCACGGTGCTCATTGCGGATCCGCCGGTTCCTGTTGAGTATGAGCTCACGGCCCATCTGCTGTCGCCCCTCACCCCCCCCCCCCCCTCCTGTGATTTCAGTCATAACAGCATGCCGTTGTGGTTAGAGGTGGTGCGCATGAGCTACCGGCCAGGCCGCCCTCCCGCCTGCCTCCCCACTACTCCCCTTCCGGCTTCACCTAGGCTACAGCGTGCGCTTGTGCTGTAGGTGGTGCGCATGAGCTACTCGCCAGCCCGCCCTTCCGCCACTCCCCCCCATCCCCCCTTCCGGCTTCACCTAGGCTACAGCGTGCGCTTGTGTTGTAGGTGGTGCGCATGAGCTACCAGCCAGCCCGCCCTCCCGCCCTCCCCCTCCTCCCCACCACCCTCCTTCCGGCTTCACCTAGGCTACAGCGTGCGCTTGTGTTGTAGGTGGTGCGCATGAGCTACCAGCCAGCCCGCCCTCCCGCCCTCCCCCTCCTCCCCCCCTCCCCCTTTCGGCTTCACCTAGGCTACAGCGTGTACTTGTGTTGTAGGTGGTGCGCATGAGCTATCGACAGCTGGATGAGAGCGAAGAGAAGCTTGAGGAGAACGTCATGACCATGTGGGACGCCTTCCTCGTCGTTGTGCAAGACGCCATAGACTTCGTCAATGTGCAGACACCGCTCATCATACAGAACATCGAGGACCTGTTCTATGTACGTCACTGTGTGGAGGTGATGGGGAGGAGGGGAGGGGTGGTGAGAGGGTGGGGATGGTCGTACAAGTCGCAATATACTTCGTCAACGCACAGGCGCCGCTCGTTATTCAAAACATCGACCTTCTTTCTTATGTACGCCTTGCGGGGTCGGGGGCGGGGGTCGGTGTAGGATTGATGGTTATGGGGGTGGGGGTAGGGATCGTTGGCTGGTTACATGTGACGCTTGTATGGGACGTATTCAGGTGAGTGTATAGCTGTTCTTGCTCCATTGCTTGTACATAGAAACCATTGCTTGCTTCGGAACTGTTCGGGACTTTGTTCAGAATGTTTGATTGAAGATCTTTCTGAATGAGACAGTGATCATTTTAATAATGCCGCATGTCGTCATGAACAGCTATGCTAGCCATAGCAGCTGTAGTAGCTATAATAGTTGTGCAAACCACAATAGCTGTAGTAGCTGTAACAGTTGTGCTAGCCATAACAGCTGTAGTAGCTATAATAGTTGTGCAGACCACAATAGCTGTAGTAGCTGTAACAGTTGTGCTAGCCATAACAGCTGTAGTAGCTGTAACAGTTGTGCTAACCATAACAGCTGTGCTAGCCATAACAGCTGTGCTAGCCATAACAGATGCCAAAAAATATTTAGACGATTGGTGTTTATTCAATACAATATTCAATACAAGAAGGTAGGGTACCGCTACATTATTTATTTCACGCACTACTGAAAATGTGTGCTTGACATCGTCTAAACAACATAACTACGCGACAGAAAACATCGCAGAGGAGTGCAAAAATATGTGATCTATAAGAGCATATATTCGTATAAAAATCATGAAATAAAAATAGAACCACACTCGCGTTTGGACTTGTTGGAAACACCCCCCCGCCCCCCCCCCCCCTTAGCCTTGCACACTGTTCGCACTCGCCTTTCAGGCTCGTGCCACCAGTGCTGCAGGCTGCGGGAGGGTTTTTCTAATCAGTTCACCCGCCCGGGTGGTTCAGGGCTCGCGCTACCAGTGCTGCAGGCTGCGGGAGGGTTTTTCTAATCATTCACCCGCTCGGGTGGTTCAGGGCTCGTGCTACCAGTGCTGCAGGCAGCGGGGGGGTTTTTCTAATCAGTTCACCCGCTCGGATGGTTTTATCCTTTTCTGGCAGATCTCGACAATTTCCGGAAATATCTGTCTGGATATTAATATTTATGGAAAATTGCAAAAGACCAGTGCTGATTTGAAATGTTTTCCGGAAATTGCCGAGATGTTTTCGTACAACCGGATTGTTACTGTATTCACAGCCTAAATAAACTAAATGCAGTGATTTTGTCCAGAGAATGTTTCAATTTACATTCAGCTAACAGAACTAAACCTTAAGTAATGTCAACAATAACATTTGGTGCTGTTGATTCTTTCCTAACGCTGTCAGTGCAAAGATATAACGAGGGCGGTGCTAGCTACGCACATGTGTAAGGTAGAGGACTGGCCACGTGACGTGTCTGCACTCTGTATTACCGGGGGGAGAGAGAGAGAGAGGGGGGGGAGACGAGAGAGAGAGAGAGAGAGAGAGAGAGAGAGAGAGAGAGAGAGGGAGACGAGAGATAGAGAGAGAGAGAGAGAGAGAGAGAGAGAGAAGAAAGAGAGAGAGAGGGGGGGGCGAGAGAGGCGGTGCTAGCTACGCACATGTGTAAGGTAGAGGACTGGCCACGTGACGTGTCTGCACTCTGTATTACCGGGGGGAGAGAGAGAGAGGGGGGGGGGAGACGAGACAGAGAGAGAGAGAGAGAGAGAGAGAGAGAGAGAGAGAGAGAGAGAGAGAGAGAGAGGTGCTAGCTACGCACATGTGTAGGGTAGAGGACTGGCGACGTGACGTGTCTGCACTCTGTATTATCGGGGGGAGAGAGAGAGAGAGAGAGAGAGAGAGAGA